>JAWMRA010000005.1:28166682-28264684 GCA_035584735.1 Pseudotriccus pelzelni | reverse complement strand
CGCGCACCTTGATTTGATTTCACCCCAAGTTACCGAGCAAAGGTGTGGTGTGAGGTTCTATGAAACATGGAAAGACAAGGCGTGGGTTTTGTATTTTTTTTTCCCCCCTTTGTGAGCTCTTCTGCAGCAGAGGTGCCCACCAACAGCAAGTAGTGCCTTTTCGTACTGTGTTACCCTTTCTGCTGACTTCCCAGTGTTCTCTCTGAGCCCCTTGTGTTCCCTGCCCCTTCCTGAGCTTGCTGGAGACTCACCCCATGCCTCTGGCTTTCTTGGCATCCCACTGACCTCTCTCCACTGTTGTGCCCCCTCATTTTTGTGGGTGAGCTCCGGGCAGCTCTGAGCTGTGAGGCTCAGCCTGTGGTGCTCAGTTCTTTCCCTCACGCTGCCTGTGCTCTGCCCCAGTGTCCAGAACCAGGTGGACGAGGTCATCGATGTCATGCAGGAGAACATCACAAAGGTGATCGAGAGAGGCGAGCGGCTGGATGACCTGCAGGATAAATCAGGTGCGATCCCAAATGCAGCTCTCCTGGCCTGTTGCCCACGTATTTAACTGGTTGCTGGGCCAGGTTACCTGGTTCAGTTCAAAAAGCACCTAATGACAGACCTGGGCTTGTATTTCTGTCCTTCCTGGGAGTGGTGTTTCCCAGCCTTGGGCTGCAGATCTGACTTTCTGCCAACATTCTTTCCACCTTTGCCTTCTGCTGCGCTGTGCAGAGGTGTTAGTTTGGGGGCATCTGTCTGCTGTGATCCAGTAGGTCCTTCAAGCAAAGGTAGATTGGTCTGTCTCCTGGCACTGTCCACTGGCTTGCAGAGCAAATTCCTTACGACCGGTCTTGTGTGTGCTCTGGTGAAGGGCGTCACAGTGGCACCTGCTGGGGCTTTGGTGAAACACGCTGTGGTTGGGCCTTTTCCCCTAAAACTGAGTTTATTGCATAAAACTCAGTGGAGTTAGAAGGAGTGGGTGCTTTGACTGTGTGTGCACCACTGAATCACCTCTTTTCTTTCCTTTACTAGACAGTTTATCAGACAATGCAGCAGCTTTTAGCAAAAGAGCCAAGCACCTCCGGAGACAGATGTGGTGGCGAGACTGTAAGGTGAGCAAGAATGGGAACAGGCAGGGGTGGGTTTGTGGGAGGGTGGTTACCTGCCTGCTCCTGGGGGGCGATGGAGCAGCTCTGCTTTCCAGCTGAAAAGATGCTGGAAGGCAAAGGCCTCCTTTTGGGTCAAAGCAGGTGCCCCAGGCACCCTGTGTGACATGCCTGTGTGCTCCCCTTGCAGATGAAGGCGATCATAGCCATGGTGGTGGTTATTCTCCTGCTCGTGATCATTGGTGAGTAGCTCCAGGTCACCCCAGCCTTGTCTGGCATTGAAATGTTCGTGGCACCCCACCCTGGGACACCCTGGTGTCCTTGTCCCTGGGGGAGTGCACCGGAGCCGCTCCCATCGGGCCCCACTCTGCCTTAAGCCATCCTCAGTGGTGCCTGTAGGCCACGCCGTGCTCCTCCTCTGCAAGGCTCAAACCGAGTCCTGCTGACTGACCAGAGAAAGCCAGCATTGCCCTGCCAACCTTGTATTGATCCAGGCCTGGCACTGACTGATGCCAAGGCTGGTGGGAGGAAATGGAAAAGTTTCAGACCAGAGCAATGTCTTCCAAAGGCATCTCCGCACGTATCAGCCATCTTGCAATGAGCCTGCTGTCTACAAACGCTCTTCCCCTAATTTTCACCAAGTAGCTGTTTTGGCTTTGCCACTGGTCCCTTTCCCTGCCCTCTGCCCTTCCTGGAGCTCCCCAGACCACAGATGTCACTGCTTTTCCTACCAAACAGCTAATAATGACCAGAATGTGCTTCTTCCAGCAGAAGTAATTTATCCCTCTGCCTGCAGAATGCTGGGATCCAGGGATCCAGGCAGCCCAGCATGGCAGCTCAGCCCTTCCATGCCACTGGGTCCGGAGGGTCTCCCTCCCACTGAAATGGCCAGGGGCAGCTCTGCAACTGTTCATGTTCCTTCAGCAAAGCCCTCCCGGCCTGCTGTTCTTCTGACACACAGCCTGCAGCAAGAGAGAGGCAGAGCTGGCAGCAGGGCGGAGAGAGAGAGAGACTGATGGAAAATCCCATCTGGTTTAATTTTGGGAAGCTGGAAGGAGATGAAGGTGGCAGGATGTGTTGTCTAGTGTGTGTGCAGGCAGCAGATTGCTTTAGCTTGAGGTTGGGAACGCACTTCTGCTCGCAGCTGCTCAGTGTTTGTCGCTACAGAAACAAGGGGGGGCTCCCTCTGGCAGGGCCGGGCGTTGCACAGGACGGTGTGTGGTGAGA
Source organism: Pseudotriccus pelzelni (assembly GCA_035584735.1). Classification (NCBI taxonomy): domain Eukaryota; kingdom Metazoa; phylum Chordata; class Aves; order Passeriformes; family Tyrannidae; genus Pseudotriccus; species Pseudotriccus pelzelni. Next base: position 28,262,369 of record JAWMRA010000005.1, on the reverse strand, counting down.
GCTTGTTCCTTTGTGTTTTGCAGTACCCATAGTCCTGAAGTACCGTTCCTGACGGGGCAGCTGGAGGCTTCGCTGGAGCAGCCTCTGGGACATCCAAACTGCTGTGTAATTTAAGTGAGATATCTGTATATAGCTTTGAAGTTGTTTTTCTCCCGGGAGCGAGGAGGAGGAGGAGGAGGTGGCAAGCGGCCAGTTCTAACGGTGCGTTTTAGGAACTGCCAAACAGCCCTTTTTCCGGTCGAGTACCTGTTCCTCCTGTCAGACTTATTTTTTATAACAGAAGATTCAGATCCCAAATCGCCTGTTTTGGGGAATTCTGGGTCTCTGGTTTGTGGAGCTGGCTACTTGCCACTACAATCTATCTGTATATATGGTTGAGTTGTAATATTAATAATAATACTGTTCGAGCAGCTCCCTGCTGTGGAAGGCAGAGGGGACTCTGTCCTTCAATCAGAGATAAGGAGGGGATAAATGTCTGAAGAGAAACATACCAATACATTACAGGAAACTGGCTCTTCTGTGGAGAACTGCAAGGGTGTTGTTTCTCTCGTGTTAAAAGAGGAAAAAAAAAAGAAATTGGGTTTTACAATACAATCCAGAAGACTTTCTGGTCCTGCCATGGGAATGCACAAGCTCAGTGTTTTCAGTATTGCTGCTTACAGCTGTGACTAAAGACATTCCAGTAAACCTATTTTTGACTGTACATGTGGAGTTTCTGCACGTCTTAAAAAGTTCTGGAGGACATTCGGGGCTCTCCATGGCCAGGAGTCCCTTGGAATGGGCTGCTTCTGTGTTTTCTTAACCAAAAGCAAGAAGTGTGTATAGACCCCAGCAATAAGCTCGATTATATACAGGAGAAGAGCAGCTCTCCTGAAACCAGTGCACAGGGAATGAGTCCTTCCCTTGACGTTGTGGTCCCGGTCCCAGTGTCAGCCCATTTTGCTTCCTTGTGATCCAGTGGGATGGGGATTGTTCTCAGACATGCTGGGGTGCTCAGGGAGCTCAGGGTCCCTGTGCTGGGATAAACAGGAGCTGAACTCCTCCATCCACAGGTAGGACTGTGGGGTTTTGGCTGTGTCTAGCCTTGGTCTCAGGTGATGGTGGCACTTCTGTCAGCCCTTTATTTTTGGGACCCTTGTTCTTTCCAGCCTGTGGCTTTAGCTGAGCCATCAAGCTCTCCTGGTTCTCTCTTTGCTCTTTTCTGATGAAAGAAGAGTTGTCCTGCTTAGCACGTTTGAAATCCTACTGGAGCAGGGAAATGGTGCCCCAGAGAATTCCCAGTGCCATGTCCCAGCTCCCCTTCTGAACCTGCCCCCAGGACCTTGTACACAGTTTCCACCTGAGTGGTGGTGCTGCCCCATGCAGGGAAGGGATTAGGAGTGAGCACAGCAGGCTGGAGGGCTGGATGTGATTACAAGCTCTGCTTGCCCAGCTGGAATATAAATAGGGCTTTTCCCCTCTGTGAGCCCTGATCTCTCCAGGTGGGAATCAGAAAGCCAAGCTGGGTTTTTCCTCCTAAAGTATAGGCTGGTTTTAAGAGTGGGAGAGACAACAATCACCCTGCCTGTGCCTTTGGCTACTGTCTGAGTGCAAGGGATCAAGAATGTGGATGAGGAAGGGACTGTGTCTGTCTCCAGGGGGCTGCAGATCTCACTGAACTGTTGGGTACCATGTCCTGCCAAGTGGGAAGTGAGTTAATTTACTCTTGCTGCTGGCGAGTCCTGCCAGTGCCTCTGCCTTTCTCTATCAGCCCTGTCTTGCCTTTGCTGCTGCCACTGCCACCCACATCAGGACCTCGGTGCCTCAGGAGTGTGTGAGGACTTCAGATCCCTGCTGGCACCAGGTCTGGGCAAGAGAAGGGGTTTTGAAGTTACTGGAGGTAAAGTGTGGCTTTAATACTGGGCTGAGGGCCTTGGAAAGTGGGTGCTGATGGGATGAAGTCTGGACCAAGCCCACTCCAGGCAGCCAAGTGCAAGCTCTTGCTCAGGGAAAGATGGAATTCTTTGACTCTCTGCTGGAGAGATTTTGCAGCATTCCCAGGAGGCTCCAGTGCCCCTGAGATGTAGGGCAGGCAAAGCTGCCACAACCAAGGCCATCATTGCACCTCCTTGAGTTGCCAGAACTGTGTTTTAGGTTTGAGTCGCTCCGTGCTGGGGTTATCGTGACCACAGACCTCTTCCCAATGGACCAGCCCTGGCTGGGAGAGGCACCACCAGCAGTAAAGCAACAGTCCTGGTCAGAAGCTTCACAGTAATAGCACTTAGTAAGCAACTTTGATAGGTTTTGGTTTTTTTTCCCCAAGGTTAGAAATGTCTGGTCTCGGTGTGGTACAGAGCAGTCCTCCTTGTGGTCTTTACATTGCAGCCTGTGCTGTCCCACACTGGACTGGTGGCAGGGAGAACTGCAGTGAGCAGAAAGGGTTGTTGTTTCCAGCAGTGTCTGCAAGCTTGGGGGTTGGTTTTCACTTGGGAGACGTTATGAAGGAGGTTCTACAACAAAAACAACTCCTTCACCCAAGCGTCAGGTCTGTTTTATCCATTCCCTGATAGTGCAGAAGACAGACTGTCAGCTGCTGTTTTCCACGTGGTTGCTTTTTGTACAGGGAATGGCATCCTCTGGCTGTAGCTGTGCATTCCTCCTCCCGGGCTTGCAGGTGTGACCCGCGTGGTGAGACCCTGGGCAGCCCATGCCGGAGGGCAGGGGGGCTGCAGGGATGTGGCACAGGTGGGCAGAGATCTCCTGTCTCTGGCAGCTGGGCAGCCCGGGGGGAAAGGAGTCCCTGCCGTGGAGTCCCCTTGCAAAGCAGGGGCTTCAGGGGGGGCTGGTGAGGAGGGGCCTGGGTACCACGGTGGGAGAGCTCCCAGGACCTCACCAGTGCTGGGCTGCACTGACCCGTCCTCTGGGGCTCCACACCGGCCCCACGGGCACCTCTTGCCTCCCGAGCCCGGTGGCTTTGCCAGCTGCCACTGGCCCCGCAGGTACCGGAGGTGCAGGGCAGGGAAAGCTGCCTCAACCAAAGCCATCGCTGCACGGCCGTGAGGTGCCAGAATCGCGTGTGGGTTGAGGCTCGAGTCACTCCGTGCTGGGGTCGTCCTGAGCACGGACCTTCCCAAGGGACCAGCTCTGGCTGTGAGAGTCACCACCAGCAGCAAACACAACAGCGACGGGACCTGATCGCTCCGACACGCCGAAACCAGATGTCAGCGCAGAGACGCGCCAGAGGTCGAGGCGGGGGGATGAACAGCAGCAGCGCTTGGAGCACAACGACGAACACGTGGTTCTACTTGAGGGAAAACAAGCACGGGGATCCCTGGGCCGCGGCCGCCAAAGGCCGGCGCTGTAAACAAGGGCCGGCGTCGTGAGGGGCCGCCAGGGGGGAGGTTGCCATGGCGACCCGCTCCGCCATCAGCGCGCCTCTCGCGAGACCCTCCCGCCCGACCCCGTACCCGCCCTCGCGGGGCTGGCGGTTCCCGCCTCTCACAGGCGGGCGCCGTTCCCATTGGCTGAGCCGTGCGGGGACGGCGGGGCAGGAGCCTCTGCCATTGGCTGGACGCTGAGGGGCGCGGCGCGGCCGGGGGCGCTGATTGGCGGCCGGGCGCCGGCGGCGGCCGCGCGCGGGGTCATCATGGCGGCGCCCGCGCGGCGGAGCGTCGTGTTCGTGACCGGCAACGCGAAGAAGCTGGAGGAGGTGCGGGGGCGGCGGGACCGGGGTGCGGGCGGGTTCGCCTCCCTCCGCCCTCCCTGCTACTTCTCTTCTCCCTCTGCAGGTCACGCAGATCCTCGGGGACTCCTCTCCCTACACGCTGGTGGCGAAGAAGATTGACCGTGAGTTGTCGGAGGGGCCGGGCGGGGCGCGGCGGTTCGTCCCGTCCCGGCCGTCTCCTCATCACCGATCCCTCTGTCCGCAGTGCCCGAGTACCAGGGGGAACCAGACGAGATCTCCGTGCAGAAGTGCCGTGAAGCCGCCCGGCAGGTCGCTCCTTTGCTCTCTCCCTTTTCCCCGAGGGACTCCGGGCAGGGACATTGGGGCATCCAAACCGGCCCCGAGGGAAGCCAGGGGCACATCCAGCCTCGCCTGGCCTGGCCTGGCCTGGCCTCACCGCACTCCCATGGCCCCGGTTTGGGCCGGATGAGGGTGAATTCTCACTGGTGACACGGTTTTGGCAGCCCCGCTGCGGCTCCTCTGATCTCCTGTGTCTCTGAAGCAGCAGGAGGACGTGGCAACTCCTTCAGTCCAGCCCCTGTGGCTCCAGGACACAGCATTTGCTGTCAGCTTGGGTTTCCAAAGCTGCCTCTGGGATGGGTGTCTTAAAAGAACCAAGTGAGAGCTGAGACTCAAGAGAAATGCAGGCTTGCCTCCAGCATATGGCCTTTCCCTTTCCTTGTCCTGCTGTTCCCATCCCTCAGGAGGGTAGGGGGTGTTCAGCTCATCTTGTTTTCCTCCGTGTGAAACTTCCCCTACTGTTCCTCAGCCACTCTGGCCTGCCTGGGGAGAGCTTGGCTTGGACTGTGCCTGTCTGGTGTGTGTTGCGGCCTTTGAGGTCAAGGTTGCATTTGAGGTCAAGTGGAAATGGGAGGATAGGAGGGAGCAAGGAAATAGGTTTAGAAGCAGTGGCTTTCCTCCAGGGTTAATGTTTCCTTCTCTTGGGCTTTTGCTGTAGGTTCAGGGACCTGTTATAGTAGAGGACACCTGCTTATGCTTCAATGCCCTGGGAGGCCTTCCAGGACCTTACATGTAAGTAGGAGGGAAGTTGCTTCCCCTTTTGTGTGCCGGAGGAGCACAGGCTGGCAGGGTGGGCTCGGTGGAGGATTCTCCGTGTGCCAGGAGCAGTAGGGTCAGAGAGGTGATTCTTGGTCAGTGTCCTGATCTTCATCCTGCACCCCAGGGGCTGGACTGAACTCCTTGAGCCCTGCTGTAAGTCACGGAGCGGGATGAGACAGACAGACCTGGATTGTTGTCTCTGGCTCCCAACATATAGTGCCTACACTGGCAGTGAGTTTGGGAACCTGTCCACGCAGTGGGGTCTGTGTAATGAAGGCACCGAGCCTTTCAGCAGGATTCTGGGATGAGTTGTTTGTAGGTTCTCATAGGAACTGCTTAAATCCAGCAGATAAAAAAATTATTGCGTTACAGTGGAACTTCTGCGATGAAATACTGCCTGATCTCCTGGAAATCAACTTTCAGTGTGATAAATTCTTCCAAACTATCTCTGCTGTGCTAAGCAGACAGAAAAGCTTTATGTTACAGAATAGAACCATACAGTATCCCGAGTGGGAAGGACCCACAAGGAGCCTCGAGTCCAACTCCTGGCCCTGCACAGGACAACTCTAGGAATCCCACCATGTGTCTGAGAGCCTTGGTCAAACACTTCTTGAACTCTGGCAGGCTTGAGGCTGTGACCAGGTCAGCGCTACAGCTGGGTGCAAAATATGAACAATTTGTGTTGAAAAATGTATTTTGACATGGCTCAGGAGCGAGCACTGGGTTATTTACATAGACCCCAGGACTGCTTTAAATTAAATACTCCACTGCTGTTTTCACTGTGTCCCAGTCACTTTAAGAGCTAAGTCTGCCTTTACTGGTAGGTAGTCCTGAGGTGATCTGAGCACACTGAAGGGGATTCAAGGGGCTATGAAAATGTAGGCAACAACGTCTCAAGGATGCCTGTATTTCTGAGAGATAATAGCAAGAATTCATCTTCCCTCTCTCCTTCCTCTTCAGAAAATGGTTCCTGGAGAAACTCAAGCCAGAAGGTACTGCCCTGGTGTTACTGCTCTGCCTGTGAATTGCTCCTTTCCCCCTGAAGTGGATCCCTATCCATGCTGAGTTCTGCCCAGCCTGCCTGCCCACCACACTGCCTGTTCATAGCTGATTCCCTTTCCTGCCTCTCCAGCTCTGTCTCTTCACATTCTCTCCTCGAGCCTGTTCCGTGCCCTCCTTCCTGGGATGTTGTTTTCCCCGGCAGCTTTATCCCTGGATTCCCAGACTCCTGCCTCTGCAGGCTGGTGGCGGAGCTTGTGGGAACTTCTTGTTTGTCGTCAGTGTGACCTGACAGACCTGCTGCTCCCCACGGCTTCAGTGCAAACCTCTCTCCGCTGATGCTCCCCTCTCCTCCCCTGGTGTGCAGTGACTGCCTTGATCCCACAGTTCGGAGTGTTAATCCCATTAACATGAGCATTAATCACTCTGATTCAGAGTGGGCTTAGTCCTCTCTGGTGCTGCATTTCGGCTTCCTCTCCCAAAATCGTAGCAGGGCCCTGCAGCTCACACTGTGAGGTCTGAGGCTCTGGCTTCAGTCGTAGGAGGGATCCTGCCAAGAGCATCCCTGTGCCTGAGCTTTGTCACCTCTCCGTGGTGTCTGGGAATACGGTGGGGAATGTGGTACGGAATGGTCCCTCGGTCCGTCCCTAGGGATGTGTTGTGCTCCAAGCAAGTGGCAGTAACTCCAGGATCCTTCTCTCTGTCTGTTTCAGGCCTGTACAAGCTGCTGGCTGGGTTTGAAGACAAGTCTGCCTACGCCCTCTGTACCTTCGCCTTCAGCAGTGGGAACCCCGAGGAGCCCGTGAGGCTGTTCAAGGGCCAGACCCACGTAGGTGGTGTGCCTGGGGAAGGGAACACGCTGAGGAAGAGGGGCTGGTGTGTGATATGTGACAGCACTGGCTCTGCTGAGGACAATTTTAGTGGCCCCTGGGTCAGTGAACGCCCTCAAAGCTTCTCAGTGCTGGGAACAGGCTGAGGGAGAGAGAGGGTGGTGGTGCTGCAGCCCTTTCCCCAGTGGTTCTTGCTGAGCTCTGCATGTTACCTTGGTCTGTTCAGCCCCTCATCTCCCTCTGACAGGGCTGTATCCGTGTGCAGTCATTAGCTCTGTTATTTGCAGGGGTAAAGGCCCTGCCAACACAGGGCGGCGTCAGTTTGGGGCTGCTGATTTTGTCGCACCCCGGGGAGGTGCTGGGAAGGAGCACAGCACCCTGCAGAGGCTGTGGGGGCCGTGGCTCTGTGCATCTCCCCAGCCTGTGTTTGAAATGTGGCTGCAAGGGAATTGCTGTGAAAACACAACTTAAGGGGCCGATTTTGCTTTCTCACGGCAGGGGCTGATTGTGGAGCCCAGAGGCCCTCGGGATTTTGGCTGGGATCCGTGCTTTCAGCCAGATGGCTACAACCAGACGTAAGTGGTGTTTACCTACAGCTCTTCATGGAGGGTAAGACCGGGGGTGAGGGTGTCAAGAGGAACTTGCTTGCAAGGAAGGGCATCAGGGAGAAAACCCCTCCTGGATCTGAACGTGGTGCATTACAGGGAACCCCTGGATGAGGATGGGGGTTGCTGGCTCTGCCATGTGTCCCTACAGATGCCTGCTGAGCCCAGCAGGGAGGCAGTGAGCAGAGGGGGAGCTCTTGGTGGCTAGGGGGCACTTCCTGAAGTGTCTCTGCTGCTGAGACGTGTGTTTTCTGTGCCCTGCAGCTATGCTGAGCTGCCCAAGGCAGTGAAGAACTCCATCTCACACCGATACAGAGCACTGAGTGAGCTCTCTGCCTTCTTTCTTCAAAGCAACTCAACAGAGCACCGCTCCGGTCCCAGCTAGCGCCCCGGGCTGGGGGCACCCGTGTCCACAGATCACAGAATCGTTAGGGCTGGAAGGGACCTCTGGAGATCATCCCGTGCGACCCCCCTGCATGTCCATGTCACACACAGCCCCGGGAGAGCTTTGTTCTGCTGCGGGCTGCCATTAAAGCCGCTCCTTTAGAACCCACGGGTCCTTCTCTCCGCCCTGTTCGTGTCGCTGCGGCAGCGCCGCGGGGCGCGGCGGGTCCGGCCTGGTGGAGCCCCACGCTTGTGCCTCGCTGGCGGCGCCGACCCGAGCAGTCCCTGTCGCCCTTTCTGCCAGGAGATTTTGAGCGGAGTGCCGCGACCGAGGGCGAGGAGAGCCGTACGCCCCGAGGAACCGGGATCGGGATCGGGATCGGGATCGGGAACGGGGCCGGGCGGGAGCGCTCCCGGCTGGCCAATGGGAAGCGGCCGGTGGGGAGGCAGCCAATGGGCGGCGTGTCCGCCTCCGTCGCGCGCGCCGCGGACCCGGAAGCAGTCGGCGCGGGGCCACGTGTGGCCGGAGCGGGATTGGGAGCGGGATTGGGAGCGGGAGCGGGATTGGGAGCGGGAGCGGGTCCGCACCCGTCCGGCCATGGAGCTGCTGCCCCGCAGCCCCGCGGAGTTCGGCTCCGCACGGTACTGGGACCGCTTCTTCCGGCAGCGCGGGCAGCGCGCCTTCGAGTGGTACGGGGCCTTCCCGGAGCTCTGCCCCGTCCTGCACAAGTACGTGCGGCCCCGCGACAAGGTGAGCCCCGTGCGGGCCCGGCGCCCTGTGCCCGGCCCGAATCTCCCCGGGGCTCCTTCTGGGGTTGCTTAGCATGGAGAAGAGGACGCTCAAGAGTGAGCTTATCACTGTACAGCTCCTTGAAAGAAGTTTGTAGTCGGGTGAGGGTTGGGCTTTTCTCCCAAGCAAGCAGCGTAAGGACGAGAGGACGCAGTCTCAAGCTGCACCAGGGGAGGTTTAGGTTGAACGTTAGGAAAAATTTCTTTATGCAAAAGGTGCTTAGACATTGGAATAGACTGTCCAGAGAGGTGGTGGAGTCACCGTCCCGGGAGGTGTTTAAGGAAGGGCTGGATGTGGCACTTGGTGCCGTGGTTTAGTTGATATGATGGTGTTGGGCCACAGATTGGACTGGATGATCTCAGATCCAATGTGATTGAGTCTGTGTGATTCAGTGTGTGAGTTCTGTGCCACTGTGTCCCACTGTAAACTGCCCTTGTGTGTTGACACAGACGATGTGAAGCCCCCACTGTGCCAAATCAGGAGGAGAGACCCCCGTGTTGCTCTGGTCTGGGGATCTCTAGGGGGTAAACCACCCAGATCCCAAAGAAGATGCAGCAGATCCATTGCTTCTGTGCCCATGTGATTTTTCTCTATGGAAATGTTGTCTTAGGGCCCGGAATGCCAGGTTTTGCAGGTGCTGTGGGTGTGGTTTTCACAAAGGGCTTGTAGCCGTGGCTTACATTTGCTCATCAAGTGCTTTGGGGGACGTGTTTCCAGGGGTTTCTCACCATCCCGCTGCTCCTGTGCCTTGCCCCAGGTTCTCGTGGTGGGCTGTGGGAACTCGGAGCTGAGCGAGCAGATGTACGACATGGGGATGTGCGAGGACATCGTGAACATCGACATCAGCGACGCCGTGATCCGCCAGATGCAGGAGCGGAGCGCGAGCAGGAGGCCAAAGATGAGCTACCTGCTCATGGACATGCTTCAGATGGACTTCCCTGACGCCCACTTCCAGGTGGTCCTGGACAAAGGCACGCTGGATGCCCTCCTTACTGATGAAGGGGAGGCCACTCTGGCCAAGGTGGACCAGATGTTTGCCGAGATCAGCCGGGTCCTGCAGGTGGGAGGGCGCTACCTGTGCGTGTCCTTGGCCCAAGCCCACGTGCTGAAGAAAGCGGTGGAATACTTCTCCCGGGAAGGCTGGGTCGTGCGTGTCCATCAGGTGGCCGGCAGCGGGGACAACCAGCAGTTTGCCCTACCGGTCTTTGTCTACGTCATGACAAAGTTCAGGAAGATCCCTGGCTCGGCACCGCAGATCCTGGAGATCTGCCCCGAGGAGCAGGACAAGCCGATGCGGGTGGAGAGCGTGGAGCGGCTGGTGGCAGCGGTGAAGGACAGGCAGCATTACGCCCTGCTCTGCAGCCAGCTGAGCAAAACCCCCTGCAGGGAGCAGGTTTCCCTGGATCTGTGTGACAAGGAGAGCGGGAAGCCTCGTTACACGCTGCATGTGGTCGACAGCCCCTCGGTGAAACCTTCCCGGGAAAATCGCTTTGCCATCTTCATCAGTGAGTACAGCCTGTCCTGCCTGTGATGGGATGGTGCTCTGGCCAGGAGCTGCAAATGGCCAGCCCTTCAGGCCCCGCTGGGTCTGGGGCTGGAGAGGGAAATAACCCACCTGTGGGGGGTTTGGTTTTTGGTTTAGTCCTGGCTTTGCGGTGGGATGTGTTTGCCTGGTGGTGCAAGCCGAGACCTGGCACAGAGCTTGCTGGCTGCGTCTCACAGCAGAGGGACACTGCCTGTCCTGCCTCCGAGGGGGTGATTCCTGCCTTGATGCTGATGACAGCCACCATGGCACGTTGCTGCACAAAGCCAGGGTGCAGCAATGCAGCCGGGAAGGCGTCTGTGGTCTGTGTGGGTGTCCCGACTTGCAGGGCTGGGCTGCTGGAGCTGCACTTGGCTTCTGCACTTGCACCTCACAGAGATGTGTCAGGCTCTGCCAGCAGCACTGTTCCCTCCCTGCTCACCTGCAAAGCTGGGGGCTTGGCACAGCCTGGAGACAGGTCATGAGGCTGTTGGACACCCCTTCTAACAGGACGTGGTTTTTCCAGCCTCCTGTGTGAGCCTGCCCAAAACAGGGGAGCTCCTGGCTCTCTTGATGGTTGCAGTGCACGGCTCTAGTCACACAGTGGCACCTCCTTATGATGTCTTGCCATTCTCCATGGCTCCTGACCCTTGGAGGTTGGGGTAGTTGCCCCTGGGACCAGGAGCAGCCCAGGCTGATGGCATCCCCTTCTGCAGTTCCACAGGGCAGAGAAACCGAGTGGCTCTTTGGCACGGAGGAGGGGCGGAGGCAGCTGGCCACCAGTGCGGGCTTTGGGCGCCTGGTCACCGTGGCCCTTCACAGGGAGCAGCACTACGAGGGCATGGCTGGCATCCAGGCGGAACTGTCAGGGAAGGTGATGGAGCTGGCCCCGCCGGGCCTCCCTGCCCGGCAGCAGGTGAGCCCCCACTGCCCAACCCCCTGGGTTGGCTTCCCCAAAATCGGGGCCAGGCTGGTTCTTTTCCAACAGTGAATCCGTCTTCTCCAAGGGAGACTAAGCCAGTGTGAGCTGGCTGCCTTGGTGGGCAGGGGACTGGCTTCAGGTGTAGCTCTTCCCGGTTTTCCTTCCAGCCGCCTACCTTTGCTTGGAGGCAGGATTCAGTGTGAAATCCTTCCTCTCAAAAACCCAGCATCCCAAGAAAACCGGGCATCCTGAAACCCTGAGAGCAGCCTCTTCTTAATCCTGGCTTTAACTTCTGTTCATCCTGTCTCCTCCTTCCTTCCCCAACTCCCCAAATCTGAGCTCTTGCAAGAAGTCATGAGGTGTTTGCTCCCTGTACCCCCAACACACGTGTGGGAGTGAAGCCAGTGCAGGTCCTCAGCTCTCCTGTGGCTGCTCCTGCCTTGTGCCCGCTTCGTCCTGGCTCCGTAGCCGTGCTCAGGACGGCGGGAATGCCAGGCTCTGGCTTTGTAGTCTTTCCTTCCTCACAGCGGCCCCTGTCCTTCCTGCAGGTGCCCTTCCTGTCCGTGGGAGGGGACATCGGGGTGCGGGCGGTGCGGCACCGCGACAGCAGCCCCCTGAGCGGGGAGTACGTGGTGGAGGACGTGAAGGGGGACGGCACCTGCTACTTCCGCCGCCTCATCTTCCTCCGCAACAGGAACGTGGTGCAGTCGGAGGCCCGGCTCGTGGCCCCCACACCTCTCCCAGGTACGTGGGGCGGCCAGGAAGGGGCGGGGGCCGCGGCTGATTTTTTTGGGGGGTGACAGAGACTGAGATTGAGGAGGAGGGTAATAGTCCTGCTGGGACCTGCCTGCCTCGCCCCTGAGCAGCTCTGGGAGCGGTTTTGCACGGCGGGTGGGGCAGGGCTGGGGGTGGCTAGTCCCCAGAAGGCACCCCCGTCTCCCACCTTGCCTGACCAGCTGACGTCTCCTGTCATTCAGGCCAGAAGAAACGGAGGAAGGACAAGAAGAAACCCAGCGCTGCTGAGCCACCTGCCGCCATCGACAAGAGCTACCTGTGCTGTGAGCACCACAAGGCCATGGTGGCAGGGCTCTGCCTGCTGGGGGGCCCCGACCCCCTCCCAGGTGACAAGGCCAGCAGTGAGAGGCTGTGCTGGGGGCAGGTGCGCCTGTGTCCCCACGCCCCAGCTCCTTGGGGAATGGCTTTTCTGGCCCCATGCACCCTCCCAAAGCGGTGTGTGGAGGGCGGGTGGGACGAGCAGTGGGAGCAGGGCATGCTGGTGGCTCACTGGGTGTTCTCCATTGGCAGGAGCCTCGCTGGCAGTGCTGGTGGTGGGGCTTGGCGGTGGCAGCCTGCCCCTCTTCATCCATGACTACTTCTCACAGGCCCACGTGGCCGTGGTGGAGATTGACCCCTCCATGCTGGAGGTGGCCACGCGCTGGTTCGGCTTCTCCCAGGGCGACCGGATGCAAGTGCACGTCTCCGATGGCCTGGACTACGTGGCCAAGCTGGCGGCTGAAGGTACCTTCCTGGGGAGCATTCTGGGTACCCCATCAAGTCCAGTGGGTGATGTGCTGAGGATTGAGGTCCTGGGCTGGTTTTACCCCCTGCTTCCCATCCCTGCCCATCTCCTGCCATGTGTCACAGTCTCCAGCCTCACCAGGTCTCTGCAGCTCGCATCCTGTCCTTGGAAAGGATTCACTGCCTCCCTCAGCACCAAGGGCTACAGCTGTGGGTGTCATTTGGAAAGAGAAACCCCAGGAGAGAGAAGGGACCCATAACATGGCAGAGGGGATGTCTGGACCATCCCATTTGTTGCCTCCCTATCGTGTGTGGTTCACCTCTGTCCCCTGGGGTAACAGCTCTCTGTGCTTCTTGCTGCAGCCCCAGCCCAGTATGATGCCATCATGTTCGACGTGGACAGCAAAGACCTCACGGTGGGGATGAGCTGCCCACCCCCAGCCTTTGTGGAAAGGCCCTTCCTGCAGAAGGTTAAAACTATCCTCAAGCCAGAAGGTAGGAGGGGAGATCTAGCGGTGTCCCCGTGGCCAGGCTGGCTGGCTCTGTGTGGAGTTGGGGCTGTGCCGCTTGTTTCTCGTCCTGGAGAACAGTGGCCACAGGCAGCATTGCTGCGTGGCATCTGCTTCTCCCGGTGGGTCCTGGATCCGAGTGTTTCCGTGGGTGTTGTGCCAGCAGGGTGGAGCAGGTGACCTGCAGCACTGCTGGGTCGGGCAGGCTGAGACATCGCTGGGGGGCCAGGAAGGGTTGCTGGCAGCAGAGGGTGTAGGCGGTACCTGAGAACAGATCGTGGCCACCCACGACCCACGTGGCAGCAGGGACCACGTGGAGCTGGGCCAAGGGTGCTGGGGGGGGGATGCTGGTACTCCTCGTGCTGCCGTGGGGGAGACATTTGCGCCGTGGTGGCACCGATTCAGCGGTGTCCCCGCAAGGGAGCAGGGTGGTGTACACAGGCTGAACTCCCACCCCTCTCCTCCTGCCGCAGGAATCTTCGTGCTCAACCTGGTGTGCCGTGACGCCCGGCTGAAGGAGTCTGTCCTGGCCACCCTCAGGGATGTCTTCCCGCTGCTCTACGTGCGTCGCATCGAAGGGGAGGTCAACGAGATCCTGTTCTGCCAGCCCAGCCCCGAGACCCGGCGGGACCCCGCGGAGCTGGGGGCGCGTGCCCGGGCGCTGGAGGGGGCCCTGCGGGAGCCGGGGCGCCCCTGGGACAGCTCATACGTGCTGGCAGACATGCTGCAGGCCATCAGGATCCTCTGAGAGCGGCTCCTCAGGACGCGCTGAGATGCTGCTCAAGAGAGTGCTCCCCGCTTGGGTTCCTTGGTCCCGTGGCTGGGGCTGCCACCCTTGGGGGGCGTGTGCTGGCCTGGGTCTGCCCGAGGGATGAAACTGGCCTGGGAAGGTGCTTCCTGCAGCGTGGCTCCCCAGGAAGGGGTCCAGGACTGAGAAGGACCGTGCAGCCCAAGGGACAGCATTGAGCTGGTGAGGGGAGGAAGGTGCTGTGGGACTGGCAGGACTGTGAGTCTGTCCCCAGTGTTTTCCCACTGTGGGAAAAAACATCCCTCCGACCATCTCCTTCCCCTCCATTACGCCTTCCCTCTGATGCTGCCTCTCTCTGCATCTCCAGCGTCCCTGGTGTCTCTGGAGAGCCCCAGCCCTGCCCCAAGCCTGGTTGTGGATGTGTGTGGGTGGGCTGTGAGAATAAAGCGCTCAGGGCTGCTCTCAGGCCTGCAGTGCTTTGCTAAGGCTCATTTCTGAAGCACCCACACCCTGGAAAAGGTACACTCGCCTCTGCACCTCAAGGACATGTCCTGGGGACAGGCAGCTGCCCCTTGAGCACTGCTGCCCCTTCACCACTTGCCCTCTCCAAACTGGACCTCACTGTGTTTTCCCTCTTCTGCATCTCTCCAGCTGTCACCACTGAACTGAGACCTGTAACACCCTGAGCCCCCAAACCTTCCCTCCCCTGGGCCAGCAGGGACCCAGCCCTGGGCTTGGGCCCCTGGCCACTCCAGCCTGCTAACCCAGCTGGTGCAGGCCAGCTTTCCTGCAGGATGAAAAGGCGGCAGGAAAATACCCATTGGGGTGTTCCCACAGCACCCCATTCCAGCCCAGATGCCTCATTTTGTCTCTCTTGAGGGTTTCAGACATCCCAAGGACTCTCACCCCGGTGAGGACCCTAAACCGGTGGGGACTGTGGCCACTCCACTGCTGCAGGAGATGGGGCTGTTCGTGCCCAGGCAACCCTATGTCAGCCGTGCTGACTGCGAGCGTGTCCCTCTGACAGGCCCCTCTGTGCCTCCATTTTAATTTGCCAGCAGGTTCTACTTCGGGAACCGCTCTTCAGATCCCTTTTCCCATGCTACCTGCTTTTGCTCCCCTTCACACAGAGGGACAAATCTCTGCCCTACTTTCTCCCTGGGCTGGCCCGCTTCTCTGCAGAGGGAGCAGATGCTTTTCTTAATAAGTGCTTTTGATGATTCCCAGGCCCGGGGGAGCAGGGCTGGCCTGCTCCCTGCCTCAGATAAAGGCTGCCAGCGTAGGTGCCCTCTGCTGCTCAGCCTCCTGTCGCTCCCCAGTGTGATCTCCTCCTCCTGTAGTGTGTTTGGGGCAGCTCATGCGCAGTGGGAGAGACAAGGCTGGAGCTCGAGCTGGGTGCAAGTCTGCCTGCCCCCATGCACTTGGTTTCTAAAGCTTCTCTGTGATGAGCACTATTTTGAAAGATATCTATTATCCACTCAGCTTAGCAATGGCAAATTTCTGAACTGGATCAGCACTGCTGCATTTAGGCTATTTTTAACTTAGTTTGCAATTCTCAACGTAATTCCAACGACATAGGTTTGTGTGTGTGCCCTTTATTTCACCCAAACCATCTCCTTTCTTCCCCAGGAGCTCATACAAAGGCTGCCTTCATCCCTCCCTTGTCCAGTGCTGCCTTTCTGTTGTGCTGCCCAAATGCTGCGTAACGCCACATCCTGGTGGAAAAACAAAAGCCATCTATTAGAAACAATGCAAGGATGAAATCTCAGCTCATTGCAGCTGTCCTTGCAGCTCCAACTTTGGTCTGGAAATAAATTTCAGCTGGAGAACTGGCAAATTCACGAGTGCTGCAAATACACGAAATCCTCCTCTGCAGGTAAAACGCTCCAAGGCTGGAAAATTGACACGTAGTAAATATTTCTCTGCTGGCAGCCAAAACGTGCAGCTAACGTGTGTGTTTGGCAACTGTGCGTTCTGTTGAGTGTTTTGGCAATATACTCGTGTTTACATCCCTTCCTCCTCACTCACTCCCTTTGCAGCGTAGGCTCGCTGTAAGTGGCGGGACAGAAACAAGCTCTGCTGTCACTTAGCAACCTCCACTGGTGCCGAGATGTTGACTTTTTCCTTTCTGGATTTCCCGGCACAAAAAAAGAGACCGGTGCATAACTCACCCCGCGGCTCAGGGGTGAGGCTGGAGCCAGCTGGGGTGGAGGGGTCTGGTCCGGTCCCAATCCCTCCCAAAGCATGGCATCCCTGTCCTGCTGCCGCTCCAGTGAATGAGGTGCTGGGAGTTGGTGGGTCAGCCCTGGGATTCCTGATGTCAGGTGGAGGGATGCATCCCGCCATGCCCAGCCATGGAGGCTCTTTGGCCCCGGGGTGGCTGTGAGGAGGCTGTGAGGCAGCTGGCAGGGCAGCGACACTGTAAGGCAGGCAGAGGTGGGGTGGCACACAGACACCCCGGGTGGTATGACCTCCTCAGGTGTCACAACACAGGGCCCTGCTCTGCAGAAGGACTGGCAGTGGCTTGGCTCTGGGGAAGAGGGTGGAGGTGGATAGGGGACGTTCTGTCACCAGCTGAAAGTGCATCAAGCAGCTGGGAGAGATTTTGCAGTAATGGAAGCGCCAGGGACGAAGTGCTGAGGCTGATTCCCTTCACCTGGGAAGGGCCTGGCTGCCTGGTGATGCTGCTGCCGTCCGGACATGGCAGGGTCACAGCACGGCAAGGGCTGCAACAGCCACCTCCCGGAGGATGGAAGCGTATGGGAAGTGTTTTGGACATGAAATCTTCCCTTGGGGAAGGCGCTTGGCTTGGCTGGCTTTGTGACCAAGGAAGCAGGCGTGCTGCCAGGCTGCAGTGAGGGAGTGCAGCTCTTTCCTGGGGTGCTCGGAGCAGCCGGGAAACGTCTCTGCAGGCTGCAATGCAGCACAGTGCCCTTTTTCTGCCCTGGAACTGGGGGCACCCGACTAAAGAATGCAGCTGGAGGTCATGGGGCAGGAGAGATGGGACAGAGATTGGGTTGTCACTGTCCCACGATCAGTGAGTCAGCAGTGCCCCAGGCTGTGGGGGGAAGGCAGAAAGCACATCCTCTTACAGGGAGAAATGCTGCAGCCACTTCTTCTAATCACAGCTCTGCGGCCGCTCTGACTTTTTCACTGGCTTGAATTCTCTCTTTTGCAGCTTCAAGGTCTGAGCTCTGCTCCTGGCAGATTACACAGGCACAGTGCTGGCTGGCGTCTTCGTGCAGCTCCACCGCAGAGCCAGGGGCTGCTGAGACCCTGGGAGCTCCCCCTTGCCCACACCTCCCCCTGCTCTGTGCTGATCAGCTGCCTGAAAAGCTCTGCAAGACTCTGGGTTTGTATCTGAAGCAAGAAGGAGGTGAGGAAGGTCCCTGGGGAGAAGAGCAAGTGTGAAGGAGCCCGCCTCTTCTGAATTCTTCCCGGGGAGAGGATGCAGCCTCCTCTGTGCTCTGCTCCCCACAGGGTCCTGCCTGCTCTCCTGACAGGAGATCCTGCCTGGCCCTTCACTGCAAGAATCTGCAACTCTCCGCTCTGATATTTTACATATAACCCATTTTTCATGAAGGGAATTGCACTGGTGTGTGTTTATAAAGCAGCCTGGGGACCTGATCCAAATGTCCTCAGCTTTAACGTCACGCTGCCTGGTTAGGGAGAAGTGTCTGTGGGTAAGTTCGTGGCCTTGAATGCTACAGCTCTAGCCTGAATAGCCTGAAGCTGGGCTATTTTTGCCATATATTTTTCTGAAAGTCACGGCAGGACAAACTGGCTGTCTGTAGGCTTGTTCTGAAATGCACTGGAGGCTTCAACGGGGCTGGGAGCCCCTGGCCAGGCTGTGCTGGAGCTGGTGATATCTGACCATGCTGGTAGAGTTGGCACATCACCCTGGGGAGCAGGGCACCCTTCCTGCTGTGCCAGGAGAGGTGGTCAGAAAAGGTTTCCTCTGCTTGCTGAGCCTGGTACGTGGCAAAATGAAATCATAAATACTGTGGGGCACAGCTGAGCAGGGGGTAAAAGCAGGTTGTGTTTAGCTGGTTAACCCGTGAGCAGCTCTGTGCTCCTGAGGACCACACTCGGTGCTTCCCCAGAAAACGGTTTCTTGCATGGCCCCCTGACACCGCTTTGGGTCTTATATTTCATGGTTATTCATTACATACAGCTTTGCAGTGGTCTCTGATAGTAGTGCCCCTGTTTTCTTTAATGAATCTTGGCAAATTCAGAAAGCCAGGCTGGGCTCCACACGGGGGTTTGGAACAAGCTGTCCGGAGAAGTCAGTTAGGAAAAGCAGAGACCTGAAGATACACTGGGGTGCCCTTCCTCTCTCCTTCACTGCTCTCTTGGAATTGCTGGAAAGATGAGCACCCTCATGATATTTAGGGGCATGTATAATGAAAATGTTTATGCTTTTTCCAGAAGGTGGGAAATCTCTCCTTTGCTGCTTGTGGCTCTTTTTGTGTGGGGAGAGGGGATTTTTGTAAGTGATGGAATCATGGGGTGAGTGTGGTGACTTGGCAGCCATAACTCTGCTTCACCAGACAAAAAAAGTTTGGTTTGGGAACTTCCCAGACTTGGAGGAATAACTCAGAATTTCTCCAATCTAAGGTATTTTCTTAATTTATTTTAATTTAATCGTGGAAGCAAACAAAGATGTAATCTAAGGACCGGAAGGGAAAGGACAGTTCCGTAGGTTATCAGTTCGAAGGTGTGCATAGTGTTGCTCCCCAGGCATCGTGCCTTTTCCAGTCTTCATTTGTCTCCTGTGGAGATGCAATCCTGTTGCCAGGCTGCTCTTCTACGGATCTTAATTATTTCATGGGGGCAGCACAAAGTGCTGTGATGCTCTGACGAGGCAGATTTGGCCAGAATGTGATCCTGTTCTTCCCAACTTCCAGCCTCCGTAGAAGCCCGTGAACTGGAGGAAGGCCAGGCAGCTACTCTAGTGCCTCCTGGCATAGCCTGCTTTCTCAGGAGTGGGGAAAGAAATAATCATGCTGCTAATTGGCATAATTATGTCAATAACTCCCAGGCCCCATCTAGATAGAAATGATGGTGAGGCTTTCCCAGACTCTGTGATCCAACTGCAGCGGCAAAGCCCCTGCAAGAGAAGCCGTCTCTGTGTTGTGCCGGTTAAAAACTGTTCATTTGTTTCCAGAGTTTTAGGCTGGTCTGTTGTGGGGAGTAATTTTTTACACTTATTGGGAGCTCTGGCCAAGAAGTTTTGATAATCCTCCAGATCATTAGTCTCCGTCAGCCTGCGGGATGTTCACAGCTCCCTTTTGTTTTGCTTTTCACGCTGAGTGAGGCCGGTGTCTGGTTTAATACAGAGGATAACTTTTATCGCTGCAGGACTCCAAAGCCTGCATTTCGGATATTTTCACGTTGTGACTGCTGCCAGTAATCACAGATAAACCTCATCTCTGTTGTTTGCCTGAGCTCTCGGCTCAGCCTCAGCGTGCGTTTTTAATTGAACCCACTTCAACCACGCGGCTTGGATCTTCTTGTTGCTTCCCAGCCCGTTCCCAAGCCGTGCCCCCGCTGCCAGCCCGGCCAGACCCAGCTCCTCCGGTGACTGTGTCTGACCTGCCAGCACTCCACCCAAGGCCGAGTGTGTGTGAGGTTTGCCAGGGGCACTCACGTGCAGGGATGGATCGTGGCTCCTGCTGCTCCCGTTCCTGTCGCAGGCAGCAGCCGGGCAGAATTCAGCCACTGGGACTGCTCCAAAATTCCCCGCTCCGCAGATTGGGAAGTGCTGAAGCCAGCTGTCTGCCAGGTCCCATGCCGGCCAGCGGAACCTGGCTCCTCCGTGGGCTCCCAGTTCGGCCCTCTCCCCAGTCCGGTGACAAAAGTCGTTGAGGAAGAGGGCGTGGAAACCTCCCCTGGGTGCTGGAGGGTGCCACAGTCCTGTGTTCAGGGACTGTCAGGAGACACTGCAGCCCTTTCCACCAGCAGGAGTGGGTGATTCCCAGCTGGGATCAGGGCTCTTAGGAGAGAGGGGCAGCCTGATGGTCTCATGGTCAGTGTGCTGACCTGGGCAAACTGTGCTCCTTGTGCCTGAGTCCCAGCACCAAGGCTGGCTTTCCTTGGGCAGGGATAGAATCACAGAATGGGTCAGGCTGGAAGGGACCACAGCGGGTCATCTGGTCCAATCTCCTTGCATAAGAAGGGTCATCCTAGAGCACATGGCACAGGACTGTGTCCAGATGGTTCTGGAATATCTCCAGTGAGGGAGACTCCACACTCTCTAGGCATCTGTTCCAGTGTGTGATCACCCACACAGTAAAGAATTTCTTCCCTGTAATCAGGTGGAGCTTCTTGTGCATCAGTTTCTGCCTGTTGCCTCTAATCCCAGTGGTTGGTACCACAGAGAAGAGCCTGGCTCCATATCCTTGGCACCCCCTCTTTCGATATTTATAAATATCTAAAGACATTATTATTATATTATAGGTATGATATATTTATAATATGTAGAGATGTATAAATATATAAAGACATTATTATTATATTATAGATATTATATATTTATAATATTTAGATATTTATAAATATCTAAAGCTGGGTGTACTTAAAGTGCTGGTATCTGTCTAAAGCTGGGATGAGCCCACCCAGCCACTCGAGTTGTCAGTGGGGGCTCCAGAATGCCAGGAGGACCCCATGGATGCTCCCTGTGAGCGGCTGCCCCGGGCCAGTGACCGGTGGGAGGCTCTGCTGGTGTCCCCACAGAAAGAGCAGAGAGGACCCCACCACCACCTCGGGCTCCCGTGGCTCAGCCCCTCTTGGTGGTGTTGCAAATGTGGAATACGTAATAATTCTCTTAAGAAAAGATGTTCTTTGATGTTTAATCTCTGTATACTTTCAAGGCTAATCAGCAAGAAAGGAGATTTAATCCGTGAAACAAGTAGCAAGCTCTAAGTGATGTCCTGATGTTAGAAAGATAAACTCCTTGTCAGTAGAATTGCCTTGTTAAGGTTTAGGGCTCGACGTGTTTCAATGACCTCAGACCTAGGGGGAAGCTTGGGAGGAATGATGTACCGCTGATAGTGGACACAAAGCCTTCAGAATTTATGGGTTACAAGGACATTTGGCAGAAGCACCAAGATAAGGAAGAAACTGATAAAGGCAACTCGGCAATTGCTGAAATCATCTCTGACTGGGTGACAGGTAATTCTGGCAGGGGCAGATCCCAAACCACGGACTCACAGACCACCAATCCAGGAAACCCACCAGCTCAGAAGAAGAGAAAGACGGAGCATGCGGACTAATTAGCATGAGAAACGAGAGAGTCATTAACCCATAGAAGACAGAGTACTAATTAACAAGAGAACCAGGCAGCTTGTAGCCGACGAACACCAATGCCGTTGTTTGCTAAAATGTGGAAACTTTTGGTAGGTGTCGTGAATGGCCTTTTGGATTTGTCACTGTAAATAAACGACACACCTCGACTCTGCGTGTGGATCAGCGTCGCCAACACCGCGGGAAAGGACCTATTTTGGGACAGCGGCGGGACCCGCACCGGGGGAGGGCGTGGCCTCCCCGCGGAGGCCCCGCCCACAGGCCCGGGGGAAGGGGCGCATGCGCGGTGTGCAGCCCGTTACCTGTCAGCGGCGGCGGGTGGAGGAGGAGGAGGCGGCGGCGGCGGCGGGATGGAGGGGCTCATCCCGCTCGTCAACCGGCTGCAGGACGCCTTCGCGGCGCTGGGCCAGAACTGCCTGCTTGACCTGCCGCAGATCGCGGTGGTGGGCGGGCAGAGCGCCGGCAAGAGCTCCGTGCTGGAGAACTGCGTCTCCAGGTGAGGGGCGACGGGCGCGGACCCCCCCCCCCCCCGTACACACACACACAGACAGACAGACACGCGCGCGCGCACACGACCCGGGGCGCGCGCCCTTCCCAACGGCCGCGGCGCGCGCCCCCCCCCTCACGGCGGCGGGGTTTGGGGGGGGGGTGGGTGTGTGGGGGGGAGCGGCCACGGGCGGGGATGGACCGGGCGGGTTGTGTTTGGGCTGGGGGGCCCCTTTCGCGGCTCCGACATCCCCTCCCAGGTGTTCTCGGTAACCCCCCCGGGGGTGGCGGGGCGGGCCCTGGCCCGGCGGTGCCCGCGGTGCGATGTGCGCGCTGCGGGGAGGGCGCCGCGGCTCCGCTGCGAGCGCGTTCGTGTGCCCGGTCTGTGTGTGATGTGGGGTGTGTGTGTGTGTGTGTGTGTGTGTGTGTGTGTTGACCGCTCGTCCGAGGGACACGCCGTGTTTAAAGCCCCAAACCCTAATTCCGGTGGGGTGATGGCGTTGGGCTGCTCATCCCGCCCATCCCCATCGCTTTGCAATTCGCACCGTCCTGTCGCGCCCGCGGGCATTGGAATCACGGGGGCGTTAAGGCTGGAAAAGACCTCCAGGATCGCCGAGTTGCGACGTTAGCGTCGTTTCTGACGGTGAAAACGGGGGAGCCTGGCGGTTCAGGTGCTGCTTCTCTACGGGCAGGCAGTGCCTCTGGAGACGGCCCGAGGTAAACACGGGCTTCACGTGCTGATAAAGTTCCTGCTGCGTTTGCCGCAAATAGCTGCGGGCTCCCGGTGGGAGGGAGGGAAGGAGGGAGGGAAATGGTGCTCCCGGAGCGGAGCTGCGAGCCCAGCCTGGATTATAAGGTCAAAATACTGGAGTGTGTCGGTGATTGAGGAACTTTCATGTTTGGAGGTCTTCACTGAAGGTGGTATTAAACTCTGTGCCGCTCCACAACCTGGCCATGTGTCAGGCTGCAGCAGCTCTTGATATACAGTATAAAAATCCTGTACAGTTGTTCTTCATCTCTGCTTCTGAATTTACTGTGTTAAATGTCAGTTCTTTCTCTTCATTATTCTTGAAAACTGTAATTAGCTACTGGTGTTGACAGTATTGCCAATCTCTCGAGTTTGGAAAGCATAAATGAGATCCCCAGAAAGCACAATTGGCCGTCAAATTACTACCGTTTTCTTTGAGCGAATTCTTAAAGAGTAATTTGGTAACCCTTTCACTTTTTGATCTGTGTGTACACGAAGCTGTGTGCAAAGCACGTGTGCCGAGGAGAAAAGGCATCTTCATCTTTCTTGTCAGCGAGGATACTTTGGTCCCTGTGGAAAAGCCTTGTCTGGGGTGGCACGCAGCTGGGAGAGGGGCTGTGCTGTGTAATGGGCTGTGCGCTGATGTCGGTGTTTGGATCCAGCTGTGCTGATCTTAGTGCTCCCAGATGCTCGTTACTGCTCCGCTGCCGGAGGGATCTGCTCCATCTGATCCGCAGGTGGAGCTGTTCCTTTGAGCGCAGCGCGCCCCCGCCCAGCCGCCTGGGTGCGCCTGGCTGGAGCAGGAGGTGGAAATGAGCGGTTTGTGCTGATCTGGCCCGTTTGGACAAAAGGTTGGAACCAGCTGCCCAAGTGAGGCGTGGGGATTTCTGGGAAGAACTCTGAAGGAAAGCTAAGGGCAATGACTTTTTCGCTCACATAGCCATTCCCTGTGTAGCCCGCAGGCACCGCAAGGGAGTCTCTTCAGAGAAAAGCTTACAGGCTGCTGTGAAACACCAGAGTGTCTTTGTCACATGGGATCTGGAATTTGGATTCTTTTAACCTGGTTTCAGACTTCCACATCGTTGTAACTTCTTGAGCTCCAGCATGAGCTGGTCTGTAGTACCTCCCTGCTTGCAACCTTGGAGCCTGTTGCAAAAATGACATTAGAATGCATTGCTTCAAACCTATTCCGTGTGCCTTTCCTCTAGACTGAGTGAGTACGTGTGGTCAGCAGATGTGCACTTGCTAAGCTGTGAGAACTTGGTTGTGAACCCTCAGAACCAGATTAATAAATATCCATCAGATCGGAAGAGGATTTTGCTTGTCAGATCAGCAGGCAAATGGTCTGTGTCTCTCTCTTTAGTAAGCCATAGGATCTGTTTTTATGGGATAATGCAGCTGCTTTCTGCAAATGAGTTTGTTTAATCCACATCTGTCTTAATATGTTTTACAGAGGTAGCAAGTCTCCTTGTAGAGATGTGCTGCGCTCATTTCTCTCTGTCGGTGGTTTGTTTCATGCCCTGTGATTACCCACACGGGGAACTTCAGCTAACATCGACACAACTTTGAAACTGATAGCAAAATAAAAGTGTCCTTGCATTGCTCTCAAGTTTGAGCAGTAATTCTCATGGGGTTGTTTTGGTTTTTTTGGGGGTTTGTTTTCTTTGTGGTTGTGGGTTTGGTTTTCTTTACCACGTGAATGATTACTGTTGGTAAATTTTGAACTCTCAGCCTTCAGGGAGAGATTGAAGAGTTCCTCTCTTCAGGAATAGCTGTAATTGGTATGAGGAAGGCGTGATATCCCCATGTGGAGAGCAGGGTCTTGCTACAAACATGTTGATAACCTCAGTATTTGTTAGTGGAGCTTTAGTGAGGTTGGTAAGATGGTTCTAAACTCTAAGGATCAGGTTATTATTCCCTGCTGCCTGTAGGCACTATATCGTTGTGCCTGTTTCAGTCTTCCATAGGGACTTTGATTGTGCAAAGATTACTTTTCTCCATTTGGATAGTGGAAACCTGTTTTCTAGCTTGCAGCTGGTATCAGAGGTGGAGTTTCTTTGTGGAGCCCAGGAAGCATGGGCGATATTGCATCACCCACCATCCAGTTGATGCACTGCCGTAATTTTTCAGAGGGGTTTTGAGGAATCGGGCTCTGGCACAGTTCTGTGGGCTGGCAGATGATCTGGAAGTGAGATCGAGGTCCTGTTCTTTCTCAGGTTGCTGAGTGCCATGCATCCATCAGTGTCCCCAGGATAGCACCAAGGCTTGTTCAGGTGCACACAACTAACAGTAGTTAGGGAATATTTTGGGGTTAGTTTACTTGTGATCTGCGTTGGTGGTGGTGTCGCATGAGGATGAATTCTGCATGTTTGTCTGCTCCAGGAGTTGTGTGGCACCCAGAACTATTTGTGTCGTTGTAGGCTGGCTTTGAGCAAAGCTGGAATGGGGCATTGTCAGATCTCCCAATGTGTCCATTATTGTTGCTATTTGGATTAGCATCCTCTAAGATATTTGGAGAGTTTCCTCTTTACGTTTTGCTCCTCTCTAAGAAGACAGTGTCTTTTGGTAGTCAAGGACAGTTTGAAGGTTTTCCTCTCAGGATTCTGGTTATATTTAGATGGAAACAGAGATTCCAGAGAGCATCTGAGGACACCAGTCACTTCCATTTATGGGTTAGACCTTCATGTGTTCATAACTGGAGCTCGTGGCACTTGTTTGAGGAAATGGGGTTGTCTGAAGAGCAAATGTTCTTCTTACCTGCTTCTCTTTGTAGGAGAAATAAATGTGCCTGTAAAATGCTGGGCTGGTGTTTGAAGCAAACGATCCAGTGCAATCTTGTGGTGGAATTTGGTAGGAGAGAGAGATTCAGAAGTGCAAAAGGGAGTCAAACAAGAAATCTCAACAGATGCCAGTGGGAGACAGGCACTTAGCCTGCTCTTACTGCTGTGCTACTGAGCAGTGCAGAGCTGTGAACTTATATGTTGTTTGTGCTTTTTGAACATCTTGCTTTTGATAATAATTGGGTTACTTGAAAGAAAACTAATGGCAGGAAACAATCCCTGGAGACTGTATTTGGAGAGAAAGCACTCTCTATTATTTCCTATATCCAGAGGGGGTTTTAAGATAACTGAAGGCACAGACTGCAGGCTACCTTGTCAGGGCCTCCTTCTTCAGAAATTAGAGCCTTGTTTTATTCTTAAAAATAGCGAGAAATTAATAATTAGGTTTCCAACCTGAAAGCTCTTCACTTCCTTCCCTGCTTAATATAATATGAGCTGCATGTGGCCAAATAATTGTTTTATAAGAGATGTGAACTGCTGATTGTAAGCCTGTCAGTCATAATCAAACAAGCACTTTCGTTTTAAGAGCCTGAGGTCTGATTGTATAATTCAGCTTTACAGCTTTTTGATCTGAGACACTTTTGATAATCTTAGGGCCATTGTATGTCGTATAGCTATTTATTATGACATATGTACTGATTATTTGTTTTTCAAATTACCATTCCTTGTGTGCTCAGCTCGTTCTTTTCTTGCTTGAGATGGCGGTTGTGAAAAGACTGCGTTGAGTCATTAGTTGAAGAGACAGGACTTTAAGTCTGGCTTTTAAAGCAGAGGATTTCTCCAAAGAATGTAGGCACATACTTAGATTGGATGCGTCCTGGGGGAGAGGTAGTTAAAACTGGTGCAGATATTTTATTCTTTTAGCTACTAGGCATTGACAGAAAAACTTTTTTACAGAAAATTCTCCTCTTTTGTGAAACAGGCATGAAAAGCTAAGCAGTTGGAGATACAAACTGAAGTGTGGTGCTGTGTATCCTTTTTTAATCTTAACGATCTTCTGGAAATGAGAATCAGCCACTCCTTTTCCTGACTAATTAAGCCATTGTACAGCTTTGAGTACAGTATTGAGTGTATTAGCCTAGTTATCAAAATGCTCTGGTGCAACAAAAGCAAGAATTGTTTCTGGGTATTCCATTAATTAGAAACACTAGCAAAGGAGACAGTGGCTCATTTGGGTTTCTTCCCTGAATAAGTTTTACATTTACACATTGCAGAACAAACTGGCTGTTTAGATGGGATACAGATGGCCTTGTTTTGTCCTTAAATATAACTCCGTTGTGGACTTAATTGTTTTTTTTCAAGTCTTCAGAATTGATATACACAAAGTAAAGCAAATGAGTAGTTAAAAACAGACATGCAAACAAATCTGCTGATTTCCTCCCCCCCCCCCCCAACCGCTTTGAGGATCTCTTTCTCTTATTTTTTGGCATTTAAATTTTGCAAATTGAAATATTTCTTCTATTTTAAGAAAACCTGTACTCTATAATGAGGCATAGCGTAGGGAGCTCTGACCTATATTCTGGCATTTAAGTACAGTGTATCAAGCCGTTTACAGGGATTCTCAGTCAATTTAACTTTTGTAAAGTATGCCTGCGAGAATGCACGGCCTTACATAGTATGCTGAAGTTATAGTATGATTAGAGTATTGGAGTATTTAGCGAACACAAGTGAAGTATTTGAAGTCTGAGACCTAGACTTCAGAAAAACCTCAAAACCTTGCAAAAAGCAATGTTCAGAAAAAGCTCAGTCTGGTCTTGAGTGCCTCCTGAGAAATCAGTGCTATGAATTCAGTGACAGCTGTTACTGAGAGTTCAGTCCATCAAGGTACTGAAGGTGACTGCACTCCTCTGATGTTTTTCCAGGAGAGCAGTCATCTTGTGAGAGGTTTGTGGGTTTTTTCTTTTTTTTTTTTTCCTTTCCCCAAACCATAGGTGTCCACTTAACTTTTCCTGGTTCTTTGTACAGAGACACTTGTGAAAGCTCGACAGATTGTCTAACTCCCTAGGCTCTTGCATAGTGTTATAAATCCTGATATTCAGTGCCTTCAGGAAGGAGCCCACGCCTGGGAATTTGTAGTGTTGCAGTCAACAAATAACCCACACCTTTTTTGTCCTGCTGTTTCTTGATGGACATTACCACTTTCCTTTGTAGATGAAATAGCAAACAAAGCTTTACAGTGTAGATAAATAGGTGTTAGCAGTGGGATTGTTTGGGCTTTCACCAGTAAACACGGGGAGTGATGCTGCTATAGTTGGCAGCAAGAACATAGAAGTGGGTAACACTGTTCTCTGCCACTCGTTTACTGTGTGACCTCCAACTGGTTTTTAAACATTAGCTGCATATGTGTCCACACGTGCCTTGAGTCTTCACTTGGCCTTAAGTTGCTTCTATCTGCAAAGAAGATGTTAGCATATAATCTTAAAATCAGCGTGGGATAACTGTGATTGTAGTCTAAAACTTACTGTTATGCATTTCTCTGCTTTGCGTGATGGCTGATTTAGATTCCTCTGTGGCATCAAAACTGAGTCTTGGATTCTGCTTTGAACAGCTGAGATGTAGCAGTGTTTCCTCATCCCAAAAAGGGATCCTTGCTGGTGTTTAGTTTGTGCCTCTAACAGCTTAGTCATTGAGAGAGATCGTGTTTGTGGTTTGCCATCCATCAGTTGATTATTAGGAAACTGATGATAGTCCTCTAAGTATTTGTAGGTTTCTTAAACAACGTCTGCCTAAATTGCAAGCACAGAGGGGCAGAGGCCTTTTTTGCTTTTTCTGATTTTGTTTGTTGGGTTGGTTTTTGTTTGTTTATTGTGTGTGTGGAGTTTTTCTGAAACAGTGCATTTCATAATAAGGCCTTCCAGTAAATAAACGCCTGCGAACTCACCTTGTTTGCTGTGCTCATGTGTAAGGGCTTACTGGGAATCCTTTTAATGCTCTATGTCTGCAGTGCAAAGCCTGTAGTGCAAATATGCTGAGAACAGGAAACGAGCATTATTTAACTGTGACCTCGCATCTTTTCCTTCAGCAAGTTGCACGGCGGTGAACAAGGCAGCATTATTGAACTAGAGAGCAGCAAAATCCCATTTAACTGCACGCTGGGCTTTGATGTACTGCCAAGCACTGTTGTCTGTGATAGCCTCTGGGATGTAAAGGAGAACTGTAGTAGTAGATAAGAGAGGTTTTCAGCCCGAGTGTCTAGTGATAATGTCAGCTTTTATAATTTGTGTGTGGAAGTTAAGCTTTTAATTCAGTACCTAGCATGGTATTCCCGCATCCTAGCTCCTGTGCAAAATCACCAAGGTTTCATTCTTCAGACATGCAGGAGGTTTCCTATTTGCTGGAATACAGATAGATTTCTGCCCTCCTAGATGGAATCATCAAAGCCAGATGAACCTTAGGCACTCAGTTCGTTGTTCACTGTGTACGCTGCAGAAGCCTAAAGCTGCACGTCTGTCAGGGGGGCTCAGCTCCGGAGGACGCTCTGGAGCTGTCAGCGTGTGACTCACCTGCAGAGAGCACACAGGGCTCTGCGTACTGAGCAGGGGAACAACGGAGAGACATCCCTGGGCTCTGCTGCGTGACGGTGGGGAAATGGGCTCTGATCCAGGGCTGTTCGGCAGCCCAACTGGAAGCTGCTGGAGAAATGTTAGCCTAATCAAACAGAGGCGGTGTTGTGCCCTTGTATGCTCACCTGTTAGTTTGTTCAGGTGCTAAAACAAATGTTGACAGAAGATCCTCAGTGTCTGTCGGATCTGGGAAATAGGCTGGAAAGCCTCAGGACCTCCAGCAATTATGACTTTGTCTTCAGAGAAGTAACAGCACAAACCACTGTTTTGGTCAGAATTCTAGTATAAGTTTTTCTTGTGGTAATAATTCAGTTTCTGGTGAGCAGAGAGATGGGAGATGATGGCTGATATTAAATTTCACTGTTGAGCTGAACAGACTTCACGCTGCCATGGACAGTATATTCATTCTCATGTATTACAGGCTCAAAGCAGGATAAATGGGCAGGTAAAAAAGGGTAAAATAGCTAGAGAAGTTGAGAAACTTGAACCACTTGTTTTGGAAACAACTCCTTTCCCCTCGTCCTTCTGTAGTTGTTTTCCTGTCTATAAATTCATGCTCTTTACACTGCAGTTCCCATTGTGTATACATTTGGGGGGAGTGCTAGAGTTGAATCCAGTTACATTCCAGCTCTGCAAAATGATCTGAAATATCTTGTCTTGTACCAAGAAAGTTAATTGTACAGCTTAACCCCTTGTCCACCACAAAAAAGAGAAATGTATTTTCACAGTGCTTCTGAAGGGACAAATTTTTTTGGCCTTTACTAGGATGTGTCACAGCTGATTGTATGCTCTGCCACGGTTTAAAAAGTCTATATTGATGGGTCTGACTTTAGGACGGTGGGATTTGGGAGGAAGGGCAGCAGCTTATTTTGTCAGGGTTTTTGAGAAAAGCGCTGAAATTCACAGTGTCTAAAATATTTGTCTCGACAGTGTATCCAGAGGTGAATTATTTGCTAAATGCTATTTATATAGTAGTTAGCTTCATGTAGGTGATATACCTGCTGTGTTGGGATATGTTGTTTTCTTTCTGATCCTCTCAGTCAGATTTTTGTTTATCTCTGATATATCTGATTATATTATGGAGGAACACTTTTTACTCAGGTCTTTTCTGAAGAAACGTTGTTAGTAGTATTTGGCAGCTGGGAGTGATTTTAAAAAACCCAAACAGCCAAGATCTATTTAGAGCACTGACAGAAATTTAAAGTGAGTAAAGAATTTTTGTAGTTCGCTTCTTGTGTTGAGATACTGAGTCTTGCTGCATTAGTATTCATCCTGAGAATGGATGGGCTTTTATGCACCAACATCCTATGCAAATTAGTCCTTTCCTAAAAGCAAACATATCTGATTAGGGAGAATGCAGTTGTCCTGCAAAGTCTGCTTTATTCTTTTTGACACAAAAATTCTGAGAATTGTTGGGGTTTCTTTGTATTTTGTGCTTCCTTTCTCCCCCTTCCACCCCCGCTTGGAATTGATGGAGAGCACCGTTGGGCAGGAAATAGCAGAAGCTTTTGTAAAATCTTAAAAGAGAAAGAGGAAAAAGGGCATTTTCACCAATGGAATTAGGATGATGCAGCAAAGGGCTGGATGCCTGCCAGGGAGGACAGATGCACCGTGCATACAGTGCCTTGCCCACGAGGCTGCACATTGGCAGCTCCCCGCTCTGTTAGTACAGCGAGCCCGGCACAGTCACTGCAAACAGAGCACTGTTCATCTCGCCACTCCTGGGGCTTTGCCTGGCAGGTTTGCCGAGCTGGGGATGGCAGTTCTTGGTCCTGTAAGTGTTACTGAGACTTTAAAACTTTCTGTTATGTAAAAGACAATTTTTTTAGTGCTAAGAAGTACGTTTTCTCTGGCTCAGTCAGTGAACAGACTTACTTTTTCCTGTGCAGAACTGTGATGTGGGGTACTGTCACTGCTGTCACAATACAGAATTAGAGTTGCTCTGAGAAGATCTGTGCCTTCTGAGACTTCCGTTCAAATGTCCTGTACTTTGGAGAACCTGTTGACTCCAGTCACATTTAATGGAAGACTTTACCATTGGGGCTAGAGCAGTTTTTGGCCCTGATTTTCTTCATAGCCCTGCAGTGTTTAATGGGGGAGATTTAATAATTCCTGGCTGATGTTATTGAGCAGAAATGCTGCTCTTCTTACAGAAGGCATCTTCCAGATCCAATAGAAACATAATGACAGTGATTTCTAAGCCTGCTTTCTCTCCAGTCTTCTGCATGAAGAGGAAATCTCAAGCGTTGCTTTCTCACCTTAGCTGTGCCCAAGCATTGTCACATTTGTTATGGAGGTGCCCATCTAGTGTGACTGAAATCCCTGCCATTTTATTTGAAGTTCTTAAAGGGCCTTTCAAAAGCACCTCTTTTCTCAAGTTTAGAATTAATTCTCACATATTCCCATAGTTTGGTCTGTTCGGGTAGATTTATTTTTTTTTACCATTTCCCTCTGGGTTTTGGTATAGTTGGTCTCAACTCCATTAAGGAGTCAGAGAAAGGAGAACCAAAGAGGCATTTTAGGCTGCTAGGTTGTGCTGCGTAAGAGTTCAAAGACTTTATTTTTTGTGTTTCTTTATTCAACTTGTGTGCTTGTCTGAAAGTGATGGATAGGATAATTGGGGTGTCCCTGCTTTGCTGTTCAGATCCAGTAGTTCAGCAATGGTGATGAAGGACAGTGATGGGTTGGAAAGTGGCTTCTCCATCCTGCTTGAGAGGAAGAGATAGATAACAGCCCTAGGATGTTATTTACTGCTCTTGGGTATTGGACTGTTTGATTGAACAGGTTAATTAAGATGATCTCTCAGTTGAGGGAAGATTTACCTTGAAAGAATGGTTGCTGCAAACTGAGACAAATGTGAACTAAGCACCAAAGTGTCATGCTGAGGATGCCAGCCATCTATACTGCGTGGTTTCCAAAAAAACACTGGAAAGATGGGTATAGAGCTTTGGGAGTCGGTATATCTGAGATCACTAAAAATCCTCAGCCTCCTAATACATTTAACTTACTTAGTAGGCCTAATTAAGATAGGTATCATTGGTCTTCAATGAAGAGAATTAATTATCTTGTACCTGTTCATGTAAGGCCCTTAATGTTAGGGTGAGGTTTTGCAGCCATTGACCAAAGCTGTGGGAGGCACTTGATGGACAGACACTGTGCCAAACCAAAAAATATTTACTCTTCTGTGACTAAATGAAAGGAGGTGAGGGATCAAGTGGTGACTGATGATAAGAATTTGTCTCTGTACTTGGAGCTAATGAGGAGCAGCACATATAGCCACATATCAGTGTGATGTAGAAAGGCATGTACACTACTGTACTACTGAAGAAAAAAAAGCTGCGGGGTTAAGAACATCAAAGCCCAACAAGGGATAGTGCCTGAAGGCTTTTGAGACTTTCTGAAAATGTGTCCTGGTGTTATCTTTGTACCGTCACTTGGAAGGTGGAGAAATTGTGCTTCCAAAGAATAAATGCAGTGGTGTCTTGTGTCAGTGATAAATCTTCTCAGAGGAAGTACTTAATTCCTAACCAGGCCTCTGCACAAAAGGAAAATTACATTTTCCATCCCATTGATGTACCTTGTTTTGTAATGAACAAAAGTGAGCGAAGACTCTGCTGCTGAGTCCTTTGTGGGGTTGCTGAGCACAGGAACAGATGAGATAGAATGACCTGCAAAGCAGGTCTTCAGATGTATATTTTTATAATTGAGAGTTCCCCAGTTATAAATTGACTGGGTTTGGCTCATGGGTTTTAAAAAGTGAACCTGAGGAAAGAAATTAGAAATTATTCATGTCTCTCTTCCTCAGGCTTACACCAGACTGTGCTTTTTCCTGGTTTTTTGGTTGTTTTTTGTTTGTTTGTTTTTTAACACTTTGCTTTGAGGCTAAATATGATAACTGCAAGAAAAATATCTTAAAAATGCAAGAAAAGTGAAAGCCTTTTGAGTGGTTCTGTATGTTTTTCACCAGCTGGGAGATGCTGGGCTGGCCAGGCACGTGTGAGTGTTCCCGGGAAACTGTGTGGTCTCTTGCACAAGATATGGCCGTTCAGCTGCCAGGATGAGCCACAAGTGCTCCTGAGTGTGCCAGGCTGGAGTTGTATGAAACAATAAATACTGTTGGAAAAAGGCCCAGGAAAACTGTTGACTTTGGGGCATAATTGCTTCCTATTGCAATTAAAGCTGTGTTGCATTCCTTGGCAAATCTTGGGAATAAAAGGCTGTGGGGAATTCTACTACAGCACTGTTGTTCATGAATCATGGACTTTCTGCATCTGAGGGCAGGTTAGGATCTTGGAATGGGCTTAGGGTTAGTGGAAAAACTTTTATAAGGAATGCTGTCAATGTTGGTTGGCAAAATGAAATAGCATTTGTGTTCTTCTGTAAGAAAACTATGGCTCTTGTCCTGAGCCTCGTTTGTTTCTACCCTTTGTGAAAAACGTGGAGGCTTTCTCTTTGGAGGAAGTTCTGATTTATTTATTTTTTTGACAATTTCACTATCAATTTTAATTGTTCATAGCTCTTTAATTGATGCAGTTGCTGTGTAGTCATTGATATTTTCCTCCATTATTTGATCTCCCGGGTGCCCCCTATGTTTTGTATGAGTTAGTTATCTTGGTGTTGATGTAAATTAGTTGGCATTTGTCCTCTCTGATATAGACCATGTAACTGATCAAAGTACAGAACATTTCTCAGTCCTGAGCAAAGTAAAGCAACTTATTTACTGGCAAAGTAAAGCAAACTTAAATTATGTTTTGAAAACGGATTAACTTTTGAGTAGTGATGCATCATCACTCTTCACATAAATTGGGGATTCTTCTGTTTTGTCTTATTTTCTTTTATTTTCTTCTTGTTTGTTTTTTTTGGGTGTTTGTTTTTTTTTTTTTTTTAAACATAATAAATACTGTTAGTGTGCTAGAGATCTCCTAAATGAAAGCTCTTGCCCTACCTGGAAATCCCCCTGGAACACATTATGTTTATATTTTATTTGTTTGATCTGTGTTCTTTTCTTTGTAAGCTTAGTCCTGCATTATAATGAGACAACCTGAGTGAAGGAGCTCCTGTCTCATTTGATTTTCAGCATTTCACTGTGGTTTTTGCCCTTCCGGAGGATTGAAAGGGAGTTCCCATCTCTTCCATGAGACTCTTCTTAAAGCTCAAACTGGCTTGTTATTGTAAACTGCTAAAGTGTTGCTGTGGCCACTGATAACTTGTTTCATCATCCTTGTGACATCAGTTCATGAGACCTGGGTTTTAGCTGGTCAATATCAAACTATTATCTGTTACTTTTAGGCGTTAATCAAACGTGTCAGTCGATGCACTTCTCCAGATCTCTGATACTGGAAATGAGCTGTGGTAGAGAGCAAAGACAGCACAGTTTTCATTGTGCAGTAAGCCATGAGTAATTTCATACCTTTTACAGTAAAAATTCTTTGGCCCTGAAAATATCTTGCACTTGAAAGTATGTAATGGTATTCTAGCAGATGAGTGTATTCTAAGATCGAAGAGTTATTGAGGTGATGTTCTGGCAGACCTGGCTGCCGGCTTCTTATTTGCATTTGATACATTCAGCGCTGGCCAGGCCTCGCTGACTGTCTCCAAACTGTCCTGTCACAGTGGCGTTGCTGCTGAGCTGGTGCTCTGCTGTCAGCAGAGTGCTTTGTGCTCAGAATGCTCTGAGAATAAAGATGCAAAAGTAGTTTGATTCTTATTGCAGGATCAATGTCTTTTAAAGGTGTACAGCTTTCATTTCCAGCTTTATTCTTCCACAGTGTGTTTCTTCCTTGTTTCCTGCACCTCATCGCTGTGAAGTGTTCCTGCAGTTGTGCTCACAGGTGCTCACTCCCCCCGCCAGAGCAGGCAGCCTTTTCTCTCCCTTGTCAGTGTCTTTGAACACAAATTCCCAGGCATGTACCTTTTCCTAGATGGGTTTATTTGCAGCTGCTTCCACTCTGATGTGATTTTTCTCCCAGCTCTCACTAAACATACCTGTACACACTGGCCAAAAGGTGTGGAAAAGCAGCTCTCTCAGACCTGTCAGAAGAATATTAAGTGTGTCACCAGAGCATGGAGGGGCATCGTCCTTTTGGTGACAAGGACCCTTTGAGACTTGGCTGTGTATTTCTTGTTGTATTTCTTGCTACTGTTACTTCTAAAAGATGTGGGGCCATTTCTAATACAGAGGGGTTTATTTCTAGGACCACTAAACCGTGTGGACAAAGCTTTCTGTTCCAAGGGGAGCGGGAGAGGACCTGCATCCTGCGTGTGGATGTCAGAATAGGCATTTCTACAGGAGCAGTTGCACAGGATTTAATCTGATTCCCCTGCTGCCAGAATTGTAATGTGATACTGTGTTGCTATTCCTAAAGAAATACAAGTTGTGTTTCAGATTTACATTTCTGTGTATGTTTAAATAATTACTTTTTCCTAGAATTAGGGTTAATGTATCTTCCTTGAGCTGTGTAGAGAATGCACACAGGTGCTGTTGCTTTGTGGCTGAAGCTGAAATTTCAAATGTGTTAAAAAAAGTAAAATGCCTTATGGGCAGATTTAGGTCAAAGTCTCTTTCACAGAGGTAAAATATCCATTCAGTAGTTAAAGGGAGGGGGAATTTTCTCCCTGCAAACCCCTTTTTACCCTCATTCTTTGACGTTTTTCCACTTCAAACTCTGCATTTGAAGCAGAAACCTCATATCCTGCTGCTGCACTCTTGGTTATGGGATCAGTACAGTCCTCCCTCTCACCAAGCAGGAACCTCTGCTCATGCTTTCTTGAACTTATTAGAGAGGGATAAAGAATGCCGTCGTCTTTGGACATGTTAAGAGGATGTTCTGAAGGGAAATTGTTGTGTTACCTCTCTCTGTAATTTTGCTGTTGAGGAAAGGTCAGTGTTGTATCCAGCTGGGGATTGCATTAACACAGTGTTCTTTATCGCTGAGTGGGCTTAGTCTGAAGCAGGAAATCAATAAGTCTTTTCAGCCTTTGACTCCCTGAAGGATTTTTCTGTCCCAGGAGGGGCTACAGAGGTCACTGTTTTGGGTGATCAGTTTGTCCTGAATGGCAATTAATTTTAGCTTCTCAATGGGAAAATAATTTATTTTTTAAAAAAAGTAAATCAGATATTAAACACTTGAAAATCAATGTGTGAAACTGCAGTCTCAATGGGTTTGCTCCATCCTGGGCTGCTGTCACTCCAGTGCATATGAAAGTATCAGTTTATTACTGTTTTCTCCGTTTCCCCATGAGAAAACATCAGTAGATGGCACCTCACTGAGAGACAGGTTTCTCTGCATTAGTAGGGACTGAAATTATGATAGACCTATTTGAAGGCCTTTGGCGTTTCCTTAAGCTGGTTCCTGTATCCTGTTTCTGTCTCAAGTGTTGTAAAGCATTGCAGCAGATTTAAATCAGCACGCCTGATGTTTTTGCAGTATCATTGTTTTAGAGATTACTTAAATTCCTAATTAATTGTACTTTTGCGTGCAGGTCTGTGTTAGCGAAGTTAATGAGCTAGCTGGTGTTTGAACAGCCTCCCCTTTCATGGTGTGCTTTGGTTTGCAGAGCAATCCCACTGTAAGCTCACATTAACAGGTACAGAGAAAGGGCAACACTTCATTTAGCTGGAAATTAACATCCTTTCATTCAAACTAAAGTGATGTGGGGCAGAGCTGACAGACGGTCTTGCTCCTCAGAGCCTGAGAACTGCATGCGTATGTGATTATTTTTTAGGGTTTTTTTTGATGTCTGGATGTTATGTTAGGAAGGAAGTCTCCAGAGCCCATATCACAGGTAGAGTCGTCCTGTTTCTCTTCTGCAGGTGCCAAAGCTTTTACCTCATTGGTGCTACTTGTGGAAAGAAGGTTCTTCTGTTGCATTCCTGAGCCTGTCCTGACCTGGGACTCCTCAGAGCCAATATCCTCTGATTTGCACAAATAATATCCTGAATATTTGTGTGGTTTATTTTTCATAGGTCTACTCTCTAGGCTTGTTATAAATCTTGTAGGTTTGTGTGCTGTCCTTAAAGGAACTGCTGAAATCAGATGTCCATTAAGCAGCACAAGGTGTGAACAAGAGTTATAGGCAAGAGGTCGTTTCTCAAGTGGCTTGAGCAGACACATCTAAGCAGTTCTGACTGAAGGGCTGACAGGGCTGTATCTTTCTTCCTTTGACTCTTGTCCTTCTCCCCACCACTCCCAAAGCCACTGCACATTCCTGCCTCACCCTTTAGCCAGACACTAACACATGACAGCAGAGTCACCCCGACCAGCTCTGCCATTTGACTGAAACGTCATGCCCTACCTGCTTGCTGCATTGCTTTTCACCTGAGCTGGAGAGCTGAGTTACCAGTGCTGCCAAGGCACCAAGAGAGTGGTTCAACATCCCTGGGAAGGCAGGAAGAACGAGGGGATTTTGATGAGTTTACACTGATTGTG
Source organism: Pseudotriccus pelzelni (assembly GCA_035584735.1). NCBI lineage: Eukaryota > Metazoa > Chordata > Aves > Passeriformes > Tyrannidae > Pseudotriccus > Pseudotriccus pelzelni. The sequence goes on along the minus strand of JAWMRA010000005.1, from coordinate 28,225,409 downwards.
CAACTGTCTGTTTATCCCTGAATTTTATTCCTCTGGAGATGCTGCTTTGAAGGGAACACTCTTCAAAACCTCTCACTTAACCTTATCTCATAGTTTTTAAGAGTTTAATACTTATGGCAGCTGGGGAAGACCCTGAGAAAAATGTCTTTTATTTTGCTTTGAATTTCTAATCATTAGTTTTGCAACTAATGATTGGTTCACAGTTTTTCTAGGGTTTCAGTTGCATGGGGAGTCTGCCTATCTTTGGAAGCGTGGAAGGATCATAGGAGGCATCGTGATCAGACAGAGTTGCTGTCTTTGCTCATTGTTTGCTTTCTGATCCAAGGACAATCCCTCCTGCTGTCCCACAGTGTTCAGCTTTCACTCAAACACTTCTGGGCAGATGTGTGACTGGGAAGGTTATTTGGGGCTTTGAACTGGCAGGAGTTAGGTGTGTGAAAGAGTAGGTGCTGACAGTTTGGTTTGGCCAGAGCTTCGGTGTGGGGGGTGAGTGAGTGTATTCGTCTGTGCAAATCCTCTTCAGATCAAGTGCACAGTGATGACACAATTATTTTAGAGAGCCTGATAAATTTGGGCTTGGCTTTGGGTACTCTTGCTAAGCAATGTGATTTTAGAGGTGTTAAATGTGATGGTCTTGAATGGGTTTGGTACTGAGACAGTAATTCAGTTTTAATACCTGTTTGTCTAATGACCTGCTGGTATCTCAAACCAAAATTAACAGACCTATTTTATAGGAGTGTTTAATATAAATCTGTCCCCACCAACTTTCCATTTTCACTGCAGCTCAAGGTACAGAGGAGGTTCCAAATTAGTCCAATATCTTCTGTAAGTGGACAGTATTTTCGGGGTAGTAAGTATTTTTTTTTTAATGTTTCCAGGGATTTTCTTCCACGAGGTTCTGGAATTGTGACAAGACGACCATTGGTCCTGCAACTCATCACTGCCAAAACAGGTAATTCCTTTCTCTTTTTGGGTCAATGCCTGGACAAAGTGCTGATGTATTTCAGCAGGAGGAAAAACTTTTCTAGGAAGTTGGGAAGAAAGGTGCCACCAGACTGTCTGGAACAAGGGCCTGCTGCTTCAAAGTTGTATGCTCAGGACCAACTAATTTCATTGTCCTGTCTGGGAAAACAGTAACATGTAAATCCTAGAGCTCATAGTGAATTTAGTCCAAGATCACGCTCGAAGCAGTGGAGAAACATCATTACGTAGAATGTGTTTTAAAAATTAGCTTTGATTTATTAATTTCTTGATGAGCTTCGCGTCTGCATTAGTTAATACACCAAAATCGCTGCACTTCTACCTTTAACTCCTGCTCCAGTGCACACAGATTTGATTCCACACAGCTTGTTTTCGTAACTTGTCTTTTTTGGTTGGGCTCACTGCACTAAATAGAGCAGAAGGTAGATTGGGGGAAAACAAGGCTTCTGTCTACATCAAACACGTAAATACTTTTGTGTGTACCACTAAGCTGTGTGGTGTGTCAATCTTCACCACTTTGTCCCCTTCCAGGGGGCACTTGATCTGCTGTGGTGTTGCCCAGTTCCCTGGCACTCAGAAAGGCAACTACGCTTCTCCATCATTCCAAATTCTTGTTGTAGTTACTTCTAAACCAATGTAAGCAACAAAAAGTACTGGTTTACTGTTGACTTCTGCTTAAAATAGTAAAAAGTAATTAAATAACATCCAGAACAGCTTTAAAAAGTAAAAAAAGTGCTCTTTAAATTATGCACCATGATGAAATGGGGAAGAAACAAAATTGAATCTGTGAAACTTTATTCTGTCCTTACGTGTGAGGTGTAATTAAGCTTCTGTGAGTATTTTTTCCTAAAAGACCTTTGCATTGTTCATCAGGAAGGTAGACTGCAGTCTGTCTAGGTTTCAGGGTTTTTTCTGGACATTCATACTTTCAATGCCTCTGAGAAGTTTTCCATAGTATTTATACTGTGGGAGAGAAAGAAAAAAGTTTAATTTAGTGTTTCTGTATGCTCATCTTAGAAACTTCAGGATTTCCAAGTGTGTAGTATGTTTGTAGTGTTCTATATATTAAATATGAAGTTTCAGCTGGAGATATGGACACCTGCCATTTGTGCATACCTGGCATTTGATCTCTGCCAGAGTATGCAGAAATAAATGCAAGGATGAGGCCCAGCTATGGAGAGTTTCAATCTAATTTTCCAGGACTGTGTAAGAGTAGAAGAAAGAAATGCATTGGGCTCTGTGCTGGCATTCCCAGCAAAATTCCTAAACTCTGGGGACAGATGAATTAGGAAGTGAAAACTTACACTCTGACCTCAAGTGGTTACATATTTATTCATTGACATCCATCCTAAACTGGTTCATGGTGCCCTATTCTGTAAAATCATCACTGTCCCTTTGTTGAGGGGACACTGAAAGGGCTTCTCTCTTTCTGGTGCTTCCCCATTAATATGTTCACAAAGTATTCCTCGCTTTAGGGAGGCCTGTAGGCTTTGTCTACGTACCTTCTCTGCTGAAAATTAATTCTCCATTATAACTGAAATAACACAACAAGAACTTTAAAAATTCCGGAGAACTGAGCTTTGGCCTAATTTTGTGTTTCCTGGATGTCAAGGCATATTTCTCCCTTTGGGAAATGCCGTGTACTTCTTGTTTGGGATTAGATGCCAAAACCTTTAAAATGCAAGCTTTAATTATTTTGTTACTTTCTTTAAACTTTGTTCCCCTGTTGTTGTTTCTAGTGGTGAAATTCCAAATAACTTTATCTTTTAAGCCACCTTTATCTTTGTGAACTAATTTTAAGAAATGAAAATAAAGAAAACTGCTTAGAGAGGCACAGTGTTCTTTTACAGGAAGCTGATGCTGGACCGATTTCTATCAAGTCCATAAATATCTAAAATGTTATAGAATAATTAGAGGGCTGTATCAGGTTATTGGTGCTGTAGTAAGGACTTATTTCTGATCCAAGGATCTTTCTTGACTCTCTTAAAAGTAGCTATTCTTAATCTTTTAGTATTCCTGGGGAGAGATGGGGCACTTTCTATACAGGCAGTCAGAGATGACTACAAGATAGTTTATCAGCATTTTGGAGCTGGCCGAGAATCGTTTGGAATGTGAATTTGATTGACAGAGGAGATTAAAGCTTCGTTTAGCTTTGAGCTATTGCAGTCAGGGATGAAGCAGCAGAGGAATTCTGTGCACATCCAAGAAAGAGGGAACTTTGTCCATCCATTATCAGGGCTCGGCATGTCATGGAAAGGGGCAGCAGGAACTGGTTGTGAGGAGTTACCAGAGGCCCCCCAAAATCTGAAAGATCTGACACGCCTGGGTAAAGAGCTGTTACCTCTGCAAGGGGAACATGAAACAAGTCAATACTAAGAAATATATCTCATCAAAGGTGTGGGGTACTTGTAATTTATTTTTTTAAGAAATTTATTTACTTCCTCTTTTTTTAAAAGTTCTGTGTAGTTAATATAGAGCTATTCTGTAGTGACTTTTTGACCTCTTTTAGTCACTAACATATTTTGGTGATCCTTGTACAGTTCCTAAATGGTTTTATGGCATTTTCACTTCACATCCATGCAAATACTGTACTCAGTTGAAATACTGGAGGCAAATACAAGGGTTTTAATTAAGTATTGCAACTGACAAGATAGTCTTAATTAGTTTTGAGTATTTTTCTCTGAGTTTGATCGTGTGAGAAATACCTAATAGCATCAAAAAAGACAAAATATGGATGTTAAAAAGATTTACAGTCCTCTGAAAGGCTATGGCATGTTCTCTGTCATTGCCGGCCTCTGAAAGAGCTCAGATTAGATAATGGGTTTGGAGAAAATAGTCCCCCGTGGGAAGGTGCAGTTTCAGGAGGCACAGATGCTGGCAGGGTGCTCTGAGCTGCAGCCTGTCTGATGGCCAGCTTGAGCTTTTACCAGGTGGGCACCACGGCTGTCAGAAATTAGCCACGCAGAGCATGCACACAGGAGGGGTTCTACCTGCTTTTTTCTGGGTGTTGGATGCAAGGGCAGTTTATTTTGTGAGACTCTAAATTCGGGTATAAGACACGCTGGTTCTTTCATTATTTGACTGTTGCAGTGTTAGATCCGGGGAGCTCCTGCTTTCTCACCGAGACAGCGTTTGTTTGAACTGTTGTGTGTGGTGGTATTTCAGCAGTTCCCAGTGAGTGTAGAGTGCTGCTCTCTCACTTTCTTACTCATGGTTGCATTTTCAGGAGCAGGAATGCTGAATGTATTCCTGTAGTTGGGCTTTTAGGTGGATTGCTGTCTGTGTGTCTTTAAGATGCAGGTGTTGGCACACAGCTGGGCTGGGATGAGAATTTTGTGGCTGTACGAGTGTTCAGTTGTCTTGGAGCAACACAACATACCTCATGCACAACCCAGTTAGTTCCGTTTCAGTCCTAATCTTCTCTCTGCAAGCTTGGCCAGTGTTACTGGAACTTTTAAATGCTGCTGAGTGAGCTTTGAGAAGGTAATGACTTGAAATACCTGAGAGAGATCTTGAGCGATGTGGGTTTTTGCTTTATGGTTTTTTTTACCTGCTACACATTTTGTATAACCTTAAACAACCTGTTCTTCCTCTTGCTGTGCAGGTAAAATAATGACTATATTTCTTCAGACTTGGTAGTATGTTTTTTAAACAGCAGTGGCAACAGAAAGTGCTCCTGGGTTTTGGGTGAAGCCTCTGTTGTAGGTCTTCTGCTTGTTAAAAGTAAATTGCCTGCTGTATAAGTCCTGTTATTTGTATGTTAAATATCTCGGCTTTAGAAGAGTTATTTTCATCATTTGGTTAACTGTTTGTGGAGGAATTTCAGATTTTCTTCTTGCTTCAGCAGATTAACAGATTTTGAAAATCGTTGTTGAGGTGGACATTTTACATGAATGAGTCATATGGACAATGCCCACATTGGTTTGAGTTCTGTTAATTAGAATACGAAGTGGAAAGCAACCATAAGGTTCAAAAGACATCCTGCTTTTTTTCTGAAGTCTTGCATGTGTTTTCTTCCATTGAAGTTGTTGAGCTTTAATCCAAATTTCGTTTGTTGCAAAACTACTCCTCAAGCATAGCCATCTTTTGTTGCCCTCTGGTGGCAAAAGCAGTCCTCTAACAGAATATGAAAAATGTATAAAAATAACTTAGATTGGTTGTTTCAACACAAATTATCTTAGAGGTTTCATCAGCAGGAAGGCATGTGGAGGTCCTAAAGGACAAAAACTAGAAAAATGCCACAGTGCCAGTGATAGGGAAGAGTCTGGGCACTTGGCAAGGAGAAAAGGAGAACAGTGGCTGCCGTCTTCTGGATGCCACTCTTGGCAGCTCCTCATTCAGATGATGAACGAGGGTGCTGTAGAGACCAAAAAAATTACTGAGGTGCACAGGCCAAAAGCTAAAAAGTGACACCATCACAGGGAGAAGGAGGTAGGGGCTGGTGACCCCTTCCTGAGCCAAAGGAAAGCTCATCACCCCCACAGGACTGATATCCTGGAAAAGGGATAACTCTGCCAGTCTGGAGCCTGAGTTTAAGGCCAGTGAAAGGTTGTAGGGACTGCAGATGTTCCTGTGCACCTGCCGGTGTCCCTGCCTGCTGCTGTCTGTGCTGGCAGTCTGAGCTGATCGCAGGGACTGCTGAGCTCTGCCAGACTGGCTTGGAAGGCTCGGTCAGTTCTCCCACGAGCATCGTCAAAGGGGCTTCAGCTCACATTGGGACAAATGAATTGTACCCACAAATATAATACGAGTGGTTTTGCCTGGAAGCTTCTGTTTCCTTGATCCCATGTTGATGCTTAGTGACATCAGGAAAGATGGAATCCCCTCACTGAAAGAATGGGAAATGTCTCTGCATTTGTCCATTTTCAAAAAGATATATATATGTAAAAAAAAGTGATGGAAGAATCAGTCAAAGTTCACTTTCAGCAAAAAGAAATCTGTAATCTGTTCTTAACTAACAATCTGAAAGGTATTTTGAGATGAACAGCAGGCAACACAAACTCATCGCAGGAGATAACCCTGTCATATCAGTGCAGTATTTTTTTTTTGTACAGGGTGTCAGGCTTGTCAATTAAGGCGTGGTGGGTGTCTTATCTTGGGTGCAGTAAGGGTTTTTAAATTATCTTGCTTTTAAAAAAAATATAATTGGCAGTCTTGGGAAACATGATTTCCTGAAGATGGATGCACAGTTATCCCTCCAGGTCATGTTCAGTGCTTGGTATTATTGGTAGGATGACAGAATAAAATGTGCTCATTAAGTTTGTGTTCAGGAAACACAAGTGAGAATATAAAAGGTACTGGCGGGCAGAATTGGAATTCAGATTGCCTGCAAAAGAAGTGCCCCCAAAGTAGGAAGGAATTCAGTTGGGATAAGGCTGTTTCTGTACAGTAAAGCTGGTAGTTGATGTTTTCAGAAAAGGACCTGGTGCTCCCAGTGAATCTCTAACAGAGCATAACTCACGGATGTTGAGCTGTTGTAAAATACAGAAGTGAGTACTGTACAAGATGCCTCACACAAACACATTCTTACAAGTAGCGGTTCTGCTTTTTCTCAGTCCTGGGAAGGAGAGAGAGCTCTGGTAAGAGCTCTGCCTCTGTGACTTTAGGAAAAACTCCTGGAGGATGGCTGTGTTAGTGATGGGAAGTTTGGAAAGCATGATCAATAGGAGAAGGTTGAAAAAACAGATACACATTTCTTCTACAAATGAAAGCTTTCAAAGATGTGAAACATTGTTGCATTCTCTGGTATGAGTGTCTACCCTTATAATTAACCATTTCATTGGTTCCTAAGAGCGTGACCTGCTATTTTATGCCAGTTATTTTCACCAGATCTACACTATTTTCAATATTTGTCCGTCTTGTGCTGTGATATTCTTGAAGCCCTCTACATTGACAGGATTTTCTGGTTTGTCTTCTGGAAAAAACAGGGTACTTCTATTTCTTGTAGCCTGTCTGCTTGAAGGTTGGCAGGGGAATACCTCAGTTGGAGTATTTCATCTCTAGCCTGTGAGCAAAGCTACAGAAATGGTGATGTAGAAGAGGGATTATAGAGTAAGACAACAAGGGCTTTTGCCGCTGCCTCTCTTTCCAATGAAGCACTATTGAGTGATTTGCTGCGGTCCAGATTCACTTCACTGCATTTACTTTGCTCAGAAAAAGCTGGTCCATCATCAAAGAAGAGGTGATGTACTTTTGCTGACGGTGTTTGTTTGCCTGTTTTTAAAAAGCTCTCTTGAAATCACCCTTGAAAAGCGTTCTGAGGCTTTGTGAGGTGCTTTGTTGGAGTCAACAAGGATGTTGTTGCTCGGGTGACATCTCTCTAAGGGGCTGGCAGATAGAAGGTGCAATAATAGCAGGTATTCCCCCTTTACTGTATATGTTTAAAGTGTTTGCTAGAGGCCTCCAATTTCATGAGCCACCCTTTTGGAAAATTCACAAGCTCTTTTGAGTGTTCTAGACTGGATACAATTACCAACTTGGAGCAACTCTGAAATCAGGTTGAGAGGAGTTCTGAATCCTGGTCTCTCATCTGGGTGAATTCCTGACCTCTAGTAACATGTTGTTCTGCTCAGGGTAAAGTCTTTGAGCTCTGTAAAGTCTTGGGCTCAGCCTGATGTGGATCAAGGATGTTTTCCAAAACATGTCTTATGTATTTCTAAGGGCTGATCCATGTCTTGTCACTCATCGCTCTTTGGCTTAGAGACAAATCTGTGGAATATCTCAAGTGTGAATGTAATTTAAATGGTTGGAGAACAGCAATGGCTGTTTATTGGTAATAATAATATAAAATCATAAACAAGATCAAATCATAAAAGCATAGGGAGGTATAACTGACTAGAAAAAGTAGGAGCATTGAAAAAGATCTTGTTCCTTAACACTTCTTTGTATCACTTGTCTAATTTAGTAAAAATTAAAGAGATAAATAATCACTTGTGGATGCACTGAAGGAACTATGCTGTGGTAGCCTTTTCATTCTACGTTATCCAAGGTGCTTTTAATGCATCTGGGGGGGGGAGAGAAAGAAGAAGCGTTTTACATGCAAAGACTGTTTTTAATTTTGTATCTAATTATTCCTACTTGTCATGTAACTTCCTTTCCATACAAAAAATACATGTCTGAAAGCTGAACATCAGGCAGGGTCATTTTTTCTTGTCTGGCTTTGTGTCCATTCCCACAGAAATGTAAGTAAAAAAATGTTTCCTTAGTATTCTTCCGTGTATGAAAGCTGGAAACTGAAGACTGCATTAAAGCAGTCTGGCTGAAGGCATCATTGCCAGGGACAGGCTGAGGGCTGAAAGGAGCAAAACAAAGCGCTGCTTGTCCGGTGGAATTTTCATTCCGTGGGCTGTGTGTGGCACCACAGGTTAAGAAACCCCTGCAAAGTTTATTCCTGCAGCTCTGGTGGGGCTGCAGACGGGAGGGCTGAGTTACTGATAAGCATTAACGCAGCTGAAAAGTAACAGAGATTTTTATTTGGATTACCTTGAAGCCATTTCAGGGAGCGACTCTTTCTGTTCCTGAGTGTGAAGTGGAACAAAAAGAAAAGCTTCCTTGGCAATCAACTGAATCAGTCAACTGATTCCAGCTCGGCACCAAGTGTTAATTACTGAATTTAGAAAGATTTTTCTGAGCAAATCTGATGAATAAGATCAGAATAAGAAGAATGCATTGTTTTATGCCAGGAGCAGTGCATGAGGAACTGGGGGAAAAGTATGTCAGCTCCTTTTTTAATGAGGTAGCTTTAAGATGACAGATTTTACAAATGTAAATTCTCAAATGTGCTCGAGCAACAGAGTTCTATTATTTTGTGCACAATAATATTTTAAAATTTGAAATATTTGAATGTTCCTTGACTTTTTTAATAAACAATTGACGGTGAAACAAACCCCACATTCATTGCCATTTTGCTGCTGGAGCTAAAAAAAGAATATAAGATATTCTGGAATGTTTAAATTGTCAAAAGTAGGCAGAGGTGTTTTTTTTTTTGTTAAGTGCTCTCATTTTTAAAATAAGTGATGTATTTTTGTCTTAACAAGTTTCCTTGTTCTTCACACTTTGAATCTGGAGGGATTATGGTATTGTAGCACAGAAAGGTTGGTATTTGGTTTTTTCCCCTCCTCTGTGTCTTTTTTTTTTTTTTTCTGTCTCTATTGGCTTTAACTATTGTTGTAGAGTTTTTTTTAAATTTAATTTTATTTTAACAGCCCTGTTGATAATAGTAATAAAGTGACTTCTGTGTTTGAAGGAAGGAACTGCGGTTTTAAAATCCTAGAACCACGGTTATGTGGGCAACCAAAAGGTTGCAATAATTAGTATCAGTATCTGGATTCAAAAGTCAAAACAGGGACCTGGTGTCAAGTTTGGGCCTAACAAATTAGGCTGTATCTATCCCTGATTCCTGGTCAATGCCCTTTTAAGGTAACAGGACAAGTTGTGTGATATCAAAAACTTAGGAATTAGTTGTGTTCTCCCCCTTCAGCAAAATCACAGCTATTTCTATAAACACTTAAACTTTTAAGTGATTTGGATTTAGGCAATTGGAAGATTTAGGGAATGAGGAGTTGTGTTAAAAACATTACAGTGTTTTTAAGTGATCTGATTTTCATTATGGACTTGTAAAAATGTACAGAATTCCTTTGCTAAATTTGTGCATGACATGGGCTGTTAGTGTTTGAAACAAATGCTAATAATCTTTCATGATACAGAACTTGAATTACTTTTCAATTTAGTGATGTATTACATGCAAATGCAATCAGATGAAAAGCCAGAATCTGATTCACAATCCGTTCCTTATCCCATTACTGTAAATGGCATCTAATTGAATCTTTCAGGTTGTTCCAGAAGACGATGTGCTAAAGATAAGAGCAGTAAATCATATCCAGTCATCTTGACTTTTTAACTAAGCCTTTCTCATTGCAGGCTGGTTTTCATATGTGTAATCACAGTAATGCTTTCCTGACAGCCATGATGTTGTGCTTCTGTGCACACACGTCTGAAGAACACTAGGGCCTTGATAAGCCTGTGAAATAACATTGTTGATGATGTTTTTCACAGAGTATGCTGAATTTCTACACTGCAAAGGGAAGAAATTTACTGATTTTGATGAAGTTCGTCAGGAAATCGAAGCAGAAACGGATAGAGTGACAGGAATGAACAAAGGCATTTCTTCAATTCCTATTAATTTAAGAGTATATTCTCCACATGGTAGGTAAAATCATTCTGCTTTACACTTCTGTCATAAAATGTATTCTGTAGCTCTGTCTGTGTAGCCATTGCCCTTTTGTGTTTGTTCTTACTGCTCGATTTTCTGGGATGAAAAAGCTTCTGAGGCCAAGTTGAACCAAAAGTGGGTTTGTGTCTGGAAGAATCATCGAATTCTGTTTTAAGAAACCACTCTGTGGTGGAGAGCTGTTGCCATGAGAGATGGGCAGAACAGAGACTCTCTGCCCCATTTAATATTCTCTTTATTTAAAAATATTCTCACCTTGCCTCAGGATGGAAGCAATCTCTCCCCCAGTACATTCACCATTACATGGTAGCTCATTAATAAAGACAAATAATAGGAGATGAGAGACTTTAATGGCAGGACTTTTTTGCCACCCTCCAGAGGGATTCCCTGATCAGTGATCTAGAAAGTCACCGTGTCTCCCTGCCTTACTGGAAGTTTAATGTTCCCTGTCACTAAAAACACGTTCAGACAATAATGGTGTTTGAAGCTGCTTTCTGCTTTAGACCCCCAGTATAGATCAAAGTTTAGTTCCTCTGGTTACCATCTGCCCAATTTAAGGAAGGCAGTCTAGCGAAAATGTTTCCCATTGAGTCTGTCTTTTTTACAGGAGAAAAGTGGTATGTTTGGCTGAAGCACTTTATTTTTCTAACTGGAGAGGGGCTGAACTAAATCCCCTGCCTCAAAGCTTGTTGGTTGAACATGCTGACTCCGGAAGAAAGTGAAAATTTCCTACCTATTGCTCTTACTTTGTTCTAGTAAACTCAATCTTTAGCTCAGCAACTCTTGTCTGTATTAATCAGACCCAAAATATACTTTTGGTGTTCTCTTTCTAGGAATAGGATTTTTCTCATTTATCCAAGGGATACCCTATTGCCTCAGTACTGACTGAACAAGCTGGGATGCTTCTAGTTGGCACTGTGACCTGTTCTGGGGAAATCATGCCAGAGCAATCCAGGTTTTCTTAGTGGATTAACTTCTTCATATTCATTATTTTTCTGAAGAAGTTACAAAGTAAAAAATACCCCCAAGCCTTCAGAACAACAATATACCCCTCCCAGCCCCTTAACAACAATACTGTTTGGAATGTCTTAATTGGAGACATTATGGTCAGAAAAAGACTATATTTAAAAAGCTGAGAAAGCCATGTTCATTTGTCTGAGAGCCTTCCAGGATATTTGGCATAAAATGATAACTTATATCAAATGTAACATTTAAAATATTAAATAACACTAATAAATTCAGAGATGAAAGACCGACAGGGAAACAAATATACTTTTCAGGTTAGCAGGCATTTTGTTTGAACTGCTGACAATGTTTATGTACCTGTAAAGGCCATAAAGGGCTTTTATGTGACTAAAATCTGTCTGCAGCCGTGGATGTGTGGACCTCTCTGACATGTCTGGAGTGCTAACCAGGTGTGTGATCCTGTGTTTTCCATACAGTCTTAAGCCTGACCCTTATTGATTTGCCGGGAATCACTAAAGTGCCAGTAGGGGATCAGCCTCCAGATATTGAGCAACAGATCAGAGACATGATAATGCAGTTCATATCCCGGGAAAACTGTCTGATCCTGGCTGTGACTCCAGCGAACACTGATCTGGCCAACTCAGATGCCCTGAAGCTGGCAAAGGAAGTGGACCCTCAGGGTAAGCATTGATGGGGTGCCACTTGGTGTTCTCAGTGTAAGAACATAATTGGAAGTAATAGATCAAGTCTTGTGTGAAATTTTGTGATGGAAAGTATGTCATAAAGATGTGTACATATCCATTCTCACACAGCCTTCAGCATCAACTGTGGGTTAGCTCAGTATTGTATGATAATGTATGGTAATGTTGCTGTAAAAGTATTTTAAAAGTTTTGTCACTAGCCCTTAGAAGCAAGTGCAGCAAGCACTGCCTATCTAGGAATTTTTGTAGTACCAGGCAAAATGGGCTCAAAAGTGGTGCTCATGGGTTTCTGGATACTTGCATTAGAAATTTTATACAAGCATATTGTAGGGATGCTGAGCCTTGTTAAAGAGATTTGAGGAACATATTTCAGCAATTCTGTTCCCTTCTTTTCCAGGCATACCTTGAGTTGAGTTGTAGCTGGTAGGGTGTGATAAAGCATTGAGAATAACATGTCTGTTATAATATAGTTGTAACTGTCCTTCCTGAATCAAAATGATTCTTCAATACCTTTTCCTCCTGTCTCCACCCTGGTCAGGCCTTAGGACCATTGGTGTGATCACAAAATTGGATCTGATGGATGAAGGAACAGATGCGAGAGAAGTTCTGGAAAACAAACTGCTCCCTCTTCGTAGAGGTGGGAAAGTTCAGTTGCCTGTATTCTTTGCTATCCAGAAAGTGGTTTGGATCAGGGCAGTGTTTGGGAGTCCTGGAGATGAATCAAAGGTTATGCTGGCCTTGATGGGTTCTTTGCTTTTATCGATATCTATTCACCAACCTTAAAAGATGGCTGTGCTAAAAATATCCTGCAAGTAAAGTAAGGGTTTTTTTCTGGACCTGGAAAATACACTGCATATTCCAGAGGAAGCAAGAAATGTCAGCACAAGCTTTTAGCAATTTTTTTCTTCTCTGCCAGGTTGCTGTTGCTTGTAACACAATAATCTTTTTTTCTTTGCTCATGACAGCAACGATCACCGGGGCTTTGGTAATCTCACTATAAAACAATTTATGATACCTTCCAGCAATCTTCCATGTGATTGTTCTGGCAGCTACTGCCACAGCTACTCATGCTGTTAATAATAGTAATAATTTTGATTCTAGTTATAATTTATGGATGAGACTACCATCTCCTCCTGTGGACATATTGATCCAGCAAATGAGAATTTTTTTCTGTATTTTGTTAATATTACATCATTTATCTGTATAGACCTGTGTGTGTTTTGATTTTCGGTTTGGATTTATTATTGGTTTATTTTTGAAATGGTTTCTTTGGGGTTCACCGGAGTTTCATACATTGCTCTTTTTGCATTGGTGATTTAAAAGTAAGTGTAACTGTTGTACCTAAACAGAATGAACAATTTAGGCAGCATTAAGGGCACTTGAGTATTTTTAAACGATATCTGAAATGCCTGAATTTGAAAGTTTTTAGTTCTAGTTAAGGTGAATTCAGCGGTTCAGGCAATAGCTGCACTGATTTACCTATTGGGTTTGTGTTGGTTTAGGTTATATTGGTGTTGTGAACAGAAGCCAGAAAGACATTGATGGGAAGAAGGACATCAAAGCAGCTCTTCTGGCAGAGAGGAAATTCTTTCTTTCCCACCCATCCTACAGGCACATGGCAGATCGGATGGGAACGCCCTATCTGCAGAAAGTTCTAAACCAGGTAAAACCTGAAGCCTTTGTGGTCAAAGGCAGCTTTATAACCACAGGGCCAATACAGAAGCTTTATTGAAATGAGTGTTGGTCACTGAACCTCAGTTGTTCTTTCCTGCTTTTAATGTTTTTGATTCGCACAAGGTAAAACCAAAGCTGTGTATTACTTGTAGCATACAAAAGCTTGCTGTGAGATGTAGTTTCTGCCTTTTCCTGGCAGTTCTGTACCTCCCTGTTCTCTTGAATACTGAATGTGAACAGCAAAAATAAGATTTGTCTCCCTTCCTTCCTGGGAGTGCTCCATCTTATTCCTTTCTTATCACGTTTCTCTTAACAGGATTTTTAGTACTCAAATTGAGAAATTAGGGATAAGAAGAGACATTTTTAGAAGTCATGTGTCTTGAGGGTGCACTGTGTGTCTGTACTTTAACCTCGAAACGTACACTTTATTGTAGTTTTTACTATAAGGATATACTGTGTACTAATGATGTAAATGACAAATACAGTAATCACAACACTTTGTCCACCCTACTTTTATTTTTGCCAAACCCTCTGGTTTATATCTATAAGTTCATGCCAAACTATGTAAGATCCCAGCTTCCTTCAGCTGGAAATTTCCAGAGCTGTTTCCCAGTTACCTGGAGGAGAAACCCATAGCTTACTGTCCTGATGAAGGCCCTGGAGTTCTCTTCACCATTTTGGGTCTCTGGGTATGGCCATTTCTTGGCTTGAACAGCCTGTGACCCCAACGAGGATGCAGTTTGGCCTCTGTTTAAAACGTTTTGCCTCTTTTTGTATATTGAAAGTTGAATCCACGTTCTAGTTTTGAGACTGAAGCACAAGCTACATATACCTTTGGACAGTCTTACCTGTCCTGATTTTCATTACTTTATATGCTATTAAATTTTTTGTGAGCTGTTTTGAAAATCTCCCTGCTTTGGTAGGAACTGTTGATCTTCTGGTGCTTTTACTGTGCGTAGAATATTATATATGGGAAGATCTGCATAAGTTTTGTCCTCAAGATATTGGGGACCTGTTGGTGTTTGTGGTTTCAGGTAGCAATTCAGTGTCTCTGCATCCACAAGGTGGTGCTCCAGGGAAACTCCTGCTTTTGATTTTGTGCCTGTCGGTCTGGTGAACAACTTTGAGTTTATGTGTTTTGGTTTATCACATTCTGAATTTATAGCTTGTTTGATTTGGGTTGGGAAAAGGGTTTGGGGCATAGTGCAAGAAGCCCAGTTTAGTTTTAATTAAAGAATGGGTACAGTGCATGAGAAATTTATGGCACAGGTAAGACATTGATAGTGCTGTCCAAACACAGTAAAACATATATATGCAAAAACAAGGGAGGTAAATGAAACACGGATCTGGTAAGACTTTTTCTACTCTTGTTCAATTTGTTTTCTAGTATATTTAGGTATATTTTCAGAAACAAAAACTGAAACTGTTGAGTGGTAGAAACCTTTTCAGCCAAAAATCAAGTGTTTAAAAAAGGAAAAGTTGTAAAATCGTTAATATGAGGGCAAGATCTCTTCCCTTTAATATACTTCGCACAAGGGAGCAAAAATCACATGGGAAAGTGCCAAGAAGCTACTCTGATGTCTGCACTTTACTCCACCTCTGGAGTAATGCCCATCAGTGGGATGTGGATGCTCAGAATCTCTTTCGTGTCCCACATTGCCTCGTGGCTGCAAAGGATTCGCTGTGCTGAACAAGCACGTTCAGAATTGGGAAACACCTTTAGGAAAACCAGCAAAACAGGAGTGATGACATCAGCACTGAGTGATGAGAGGTCATTTCAAATTACACAGCTAATGTGTGTAACTTTTTCGTGAGTAACTAGGCAGGTATGCAGCAACAGGGCTCAGTGAGTGAGGGGACAAGGTATTATTGGAGCCTCTTTATAATGTGTATGCACAAGCAATATTGTATTGTTCTTTAACAGCCTCCATTACTTCAGAGATCAAAAGGAACTGCCCTGGTAAACTAGCACAGGTCGAGGCTGATAAGCTGGGCAGTCAGAAGGAAATGGTTGTGCTCCTGCTTTCATCTTTATTAACAATATAAAAGAACTTTTATTTGCCTTTTTAGCAACTTACCAATCATATTCGGGATACTCTGCCAGCCTTCAGAAGCAAACTGCAGAGCCAGCTGCTTTCTATAGAACATGAAGTAGAGGTATACAAAAACTTCAGACCAGAGGATCCAACCAGAAAAACAAAAGCCCTGTTGCAGTGAGTGTCTCTTGTCTGCTTTTCTGCTTTGTATAGGTTTGTTTTACTTAATTTTTGTTTCTTTCTAGTGGGTTTCAATCTAAAGATTAGGATATGATTAAGGATAGTGTATGTGAACTCCAAAGAAGTCTGTGTTTGTTCCTAAACGCTTTACATACTCTACTATTTCAGCAGTTTTCCCTAAATTAATTTTAGTAATCCTAGGAAAGAGAGAAAGCAGAGCAAGGAAAAGGTATAAAGATGGGCATCAGAGATGATCAAAGGTAAGAAACTGCTTCTGATTGCATAGGCACATTCTTCTGTCTGCCAAAAAGATGACCTCAAGCAAGGGAAGGACATTGTGTTAGAAGTCTGTAAGATGAGGAGGCTGGAGGGAGAGTAGGGAATGCTTCTTTTTCCGATATAAAAACTTGTCTTTCCAAAAGAACTCGAAGATGGCAAGAGAAAAATCAATCATAGATGGTAGTCTTTCATGTGCACCTAAGACCTAGAGATCTTTGATAACACCATTGTAAAGGAATGGAACAGAGATGACTGTTCATCTGACTTTGAATCAAGTGGAAGTGGAATCAGAGCTCTTTCTTGACTGCAGATTTAGCACTGTGGAAAAAGGCCAATTCTGACATTTGGGATTGAACACCACTTGGCAGCTGTTACTTTGCTTCCTTACCTGGTCTGTTTCCAGGGATGCTTGATACTGGTCTGCCATTTTTGTTCTCCCATTTTTTAAAAAATTGTAACCTGCTACAGCTGCTTTTGTGTTCATATGCAACTAAAATATACCCCTTAGAGGAGGAATCTTGCAAAGGGGGAGAGAGAGGTGTAAACTGTCCCTGGCTCTTGTCTCTTATGTGACTGTGTTCACATTCCTGCTCGGACTTCAGAGGTTTTCAGCATTCTGACTTCTCTGAGATAGATGGTAACAGTACTGGATTGTCATAATGCGTAAGTTTTGTGCAGGATTCATTCTATAATTAGAAGTCTGGAATTCAGAAAGGAAAATAATCAGCTGAACTAGAGAGACTTTCTTGAGCCAGCTGAAAACTCCAATTTACTCCTTATTTTTGTAACAACTGTGTCCAAAAGAGTAGACATAGGAGACACTTCCTCATGACTTTACTCCAGATGTTTTGGTTGCACAAGCATAGGGCCAGTATTTTGCTTTTCCATGACTGGAAGAATTCTCCTGTGTGTTTTTCTGAATGCTCCTGCATTCAGAAAAGTGTAAGCACAACCAAGTGAGCTGGAGCTTGTGGTACTGACAGCTGCCACATGGCCATGTTAGAAAGATCCAAGGGTCACTGTGGAGAAATAAACTCTGCAAATTGTACTAATTGCCATAACATTGGGGGCATATTTTTGGTGGTGGACTACCCTGTCTGCATTTTCTGTAACAGCTTCTGAATTTGGATGTGCTTTTCTGTTCGAATACGTTATGTGTTATAACTTAAATGTCAGGACTCTTATTTTCTTATCCTACTAAAAAGACTGCTATCGCTTTTTCTTCTTAAAAAAATAATTAAACATCTATTTAGTAAGTAATAACATCATTTAAAATTGTGTTATCATTGATAAAACATGAATGTAGCCTGGTACTCTGTTATGCTTCCCCAGCCCACAGCATTTATGAAAAAAGAAAACAATGTACTGTACTACGTCCTGAGAGAGAGAAGGGATGCAGGAGGATGTGTGTAGGTTTGTCTTTTATGAATTGGCAGCTTGGCTGAATCAATTGTTATTAAAAGATACTTTTTTCAACTCCTAAACATGTTTTATCAGGCACTGGTAGCCAACAGTACTGAAGCAAGAGTTAGTACTTGACATACTTAAATGGCTGTGTTTGTTGTTTTGTTTCTTTTCTCACCCCCTTTAACATTTAGGATGGTACAACAGTTTTCAGTGGACTTTGAAAAAAGAATTGAAGGATCAGGAGATCAAGTTGATACACTAGAACTTTCAGGAGGTGCCAAAATCAACCGAATTTTCCATGAACGTTTTCCTTTTGAACTAGTGAAGGTATTTATCCTTCTTGCTGACGTGCTTTGTGCTTTATTTATGTATTCTTATATTCATACTGATAATAAGATAGCCAAGAAAAGGTCTGATTGGAAGAACCTGCTCTTAAGTGTGGAAGAAATTACATGTAGTTATACCTCAGACATTTGGCTTAATTTCTAGGATTGGATACTGAGACATGCTAAGAATTCTAAAGTATTTGGGTTAGAATATAATTATAGTCCCAGTTCATAGTAGTTTCTGTGCTTTTCTGTTGTTTTATCACAAATGGCATCTTTCTTCTGGTCAAATGGGGCAGGCAGACAACTCCAGTTGGTAAATTTAAGTTATGTTCAAGGACTTAGTTGTCTATTAAAATTAGAGTTATGGAAAATAGCTATTTTCTGTGTTCTACTTCCTATAATCAATACATTTAACCAAAGCCAGCTTTCAGTCCTACTCCTTCATAGTGAGATGTGGAGCAGGGTAGGTCCCTTCCAACCCAAATTATTCTATAATTCCGTGGTAGTTGGGCTTAGGTAATGACCCTTTCATTTGTGACAGCGCTAACGTCTCTTCCAGCTGGCTGACTTTTGAAAGAAACTTAGAGAAAAGCTTTATAACTTCATAACTGAAACAACTCCTCTCTTAAATTTGGTGGAGAAACAGAGTGGGAAGGAGAGGATAAACAGACCGTAATCACAGAAGATGCACCTCTTCAAGAAACCAGGCTTACAAAAGAAGTGGCATTTTCCAAATTCTATTTCTGGCTTACTCTGTCAGCTCTACAAAATTATTCCAGCTGTTTGTATATCTGGAATGCAAGGGGGTGTGATTTTCAACAATCCTTACTGCTGTCTGTAGTCTTGGTGTTAAAATGTTTTCAAATACTTATGCTTTGTTTAGTGTAATTAGAAATTGCTATTTTGACAGTTGGACTTGGCTGTCTTCTGGTCATACAGGGAGAGGTAATACTTTCTGTTCTTTGTTAAGAACTTCCCCTAATATGCTCCCACGTGCTGTTGTTCCTCTAGATGGAATTCAACGAGAAGGAACTGCGGAGAGAAATAAGTTATGCCATCAAGAACATACATGGCATCAGGCAAGTGCTCCCATGTTTTCAAGCCCAGTCGCATTATCCATGTGTAACATCTCTGGAAAGCAACTGCTTGCAAGCTTTGTTGGTCTTTGTGTTTTGGAAAATGTTCCTTGTGTTCCTTGCTGGGTAAATTCTCAGAAGGTTGACGGTAGTAGCTGTGGTGCAGTATTTGAGCTTTCCTTGCCTTGTTGATGGGACGGTCTTGATTTGTGATGGTGAACTGATAGTTTTGGGCATGTTTTTATGGTTTGATTTTTTTTTTTAAAAAAATATAATTAATTTGCCAAGATAGACCTTGGTGAGCAGTGTTTGAAAGAGAAGTGAGGCCCATTTGTTTAGGACTGGCTCTGGGAGGTACCTGTAATTACAGCTTCATATGCTCTGCAGTGAACTGTCAAATTCTCCATGTTGGACCCTGAGTTACAGAAAGACATTTTCTGGTGTGAGTGAAAAGTGCAGGTACAGGATTGTTATGGATTTGCTGTGCAGGTGATCGTGCAGGGAGTGCTGCAGCTGCCATTCATCCCTCCTGTAAGGTTTGATGCAGTGCTGATGGGGCTTTACTGCGTTATATCAGTACTCTTTAGAGTTCTCGCAGACATCTGGAAGTAGTTTCTACTTGTATGTCTTTCAAGCATATTTCTACTTGTATATCGTCACTCAGAATGACACTTTCTTGAGAAAAGAGCAAATTTAGTTCTGTGGAAGTCTCTTTGTGTAGAGATTGTTATCACTCAGCTCTGAAAATAAGATTTGAGCAAGTCAGTAAAAAAAAAATCTTGTTTGCATGAGGCTTTTATTACTGTCTTACATACTTTTTTGTATCCACAGAACAGGTTTGTTTACTCCAGATATGGCATTTGAAGCCATTGTTAAAAAACAGATAGTTAAGCTAAAAGGACCTTGCTTGAAAAGTGTGGATCTGGTGATGCAAGAGTTAATCAACACCGTCAAGAAGTGCACTAAAAAGGTAGCTTGCACATAGATCTGGTAATGTAAGTAAAATGTAATGGGGTGGTAGATAATGTAAAGCCTGTCTTGCATTTTGTGGTATTGCAAGAGATTTCTGACTTCGTCACTTGATGTACAGAGTAAGACTTCCTCAAGTAATTACATCTGCAAAGCTCTCCAAACAGAGAATGTAATGATGGAAAAGTTGATTTTTGTTGATTCCTTACTTTTAAATCTTGTGATGGGAGGTGTTTCTGAGTCAAGTGATGCCCCCAGCTTCCTCTTCAGAACCATGGTTACCGTTCTTAGCCAACTGGCTGCATTCACTGTCTCGCCTGTCCGTCTGTCTGTCCCACCAGCTCAGAGCTGCAAGTACAGGAACTGCTCTGGGATGTGAGCACAGGGATGATGAAGTGGTTGAGAAATATCCTGTCACAGCCTCTGCATTTTTCTGAATAAAGCCAATTTTTTTATTCTGATGAGCAGGTAAAGAAGATGTGTCTTAAACCGGGAAAGGCAAAGGTCATAGAGAAGCAGATTCACCTCTATATTTTGAAGGGATTTTTCAGATTTTTTCACTGTTGTCAAAGTTCGGAAGATACATCACTTGAATTAATTGTGCAGGTGTTTTTCCCGAGAGTATTGGGCAAATTTACCATTGTATTTTGCTGTTTATATTTAAGTACTGTTATGTAAAGATGTTGCCACAAGGTGGAGCCTTTAAAGAACAAGACATTTCGAAACTGTTTGAAGTGCCACTTTGGAATTAGGCACTGTAGAAGCAAGAGAAACCTCACCCCAAGGCTGATAGGTTGTGTTTTCATGTGTCTGACGTGTCTTTTCATTTATGTTCCATGGACCAAAGCACAGAAACAATCCAAGGGTTTAGGTCTCTCCAGTTTCCTGAAGAAAAGCAAGTGAGGCTTGCTTTGCAGCATGGGTAACTTTGAGCCCAGGAATTCATAGTATTTGCTTTCTGCCAGAGAGGAAAACTGGAGGCTCCCCAGTGTGTATTCCACTGAAGCCACCCTGCAGGTGCAAACTTCTGTTCCCTTTGTGTTTCAGTTGGCAACATATCCGAGGTTGTGTGAGGAAACAGAAAGAATTGTTGCGGGCTACATTCGTGAGAGAGAAGAGAAGACCAAGGATCAGGTGAGAATAAACAGGAGCTCTAACAGTTTGGAGAACTGCGTAAGGGAGGAAAGTTCGTACCTGCAAAGTGCAGTAAAACAGTGAAAGATTTTTTTTTAAAACATTTTTCTTAGAGGGGGAGAAAAATTGCTTCTCTGCCGCTGAGCTTTGACAGAGGAGACTAAAATTGTTACAGAAAAGTTAAGTAGTGTCTTGTTCCTGTGCCACTGTGCCCCTTAGGGATAACACAACTCCACATAGAAATAGCCTTTTTCCTACTTTGTTTCCAGGTGTATTAAAATACCCATTCCATCCTTTAATTACAGCAATTCTCACAACTAATGGTACTGATACTCGGGCAGGAGTGACAAGCTTCCCTTCAAGGTCAAAACATGTAAAAAAAAAAAACCCCAAACATTCAGAGAAACTTGTTTAGAGCATTCATCACCCAGCTAAGCACTCCAAATCCAGGAAACTGCAAAGCTTAGATTACATGTTAGAAGATCCATTGGAAGTGGGAACAGGAATTATTGTCTGGAGAGCGCAGTGTGACGACAGAAATATTTGGGGAAGAAGAGCTAGGCAGACCTCCTAAGTTGTTCTGTCCCTGTACAAACCAGAGAGCTGTGCAGCACATCCTGCTTATTTTCCTTGAATCTGTGCTGCAAATGCAGTTCTTAAAAAGAATTAAATTTATTTGCTGGGCTTGTACTTGCAGGGAGTTCTAGTTAGAACATTCAGTTATCTCAAAATTTGGGAGAAGATAAAAGTTACTTAGAATAATTGAGTCTTGTTTTCCCATTCTTCATTGTGTGCGCATGCCTGACGGTTTCCCAGAACCAAGCACAAAGTACCAGCTTTCTGTAAATACCAAGAATTGGCCAAATGGGTTATTGTCACTTATTTATAGCATTACTTATGCTGTTATCAGTTATCATTAATAAAACAATACTGAGGATAATTTCAGGGGGAAGAGGTAGATCCAAATCCCCGCTATTTTTTGCGCCAAGTGAGGCACCCCAGTGCCTTCTGGAAATTGTGAAGAATTTGGGAGTGATGCTCTGTCTGAGGAGCTGTAAAAAAATAGTGCTGTACACTTTGAAGAGATTAAGTGCTACCATTTGGTATCAGTAGGTTCCTTCCTTGCTGACTGCTTATACATGGAAGTCTGAAAAGATGGGGGGGAAAGTGCATTCTTTTGTTCCAGGAGCTGTGGAAAGGTGGGAGTGAGTGAGCTTTTGCTAATATTTTAGCAAGTTTTTTCCCCGAGTTAGATTATCAAGTTTGAATCAAATTCCGTCTCTGGGCTCTTGAAGGACTGGCAAGTGCTAAGTACACAAACCATTCTGTTGTTTCTTTGATAGCCCATCTCTCAATCCAGATGTGCACACCAGAATTGCTGTCCAGTACCTGGGCTGCACCTTTTCTGGGCCAGGGCTTCGCTTACCCATCGCTTCTTTGTGTGGCACATAAAGAAGGTGGAGGTACCTGGATTTTAGGTTTGAAGTTCAGGTTCTCTGCTGGCTTGGCTGGGATGCTACAGATAGACAGTTTTGCTTGACTTGCATAATTATTAAACTCTCTCTGCCTGTGGTTGATTGATCTTAATGGAGTGGGCCAAGAGAGTGAAAAATGTGGTCTGTCGATCTTAATGGAGTGGGCCAAGAGAGTGAAAAATGTGGTCTGTCAGGAAAATAAACTAGGAAGAGGGAATAGCTCTTCTGTAGTCTAACTTATTAAACAAGCACAGAAACAGAAGCAGTGGAATTTAGAAAATATTGCTTTTGGCTTGAACAATTGTTAAAGCAATATTCAATAATGCAGAAAACACAGAAGTTCTGTTTTTTATTCCCTTCCTTTTCTTCAATCTTTCTCTTCCACCTTACCCATATTTTTTTTCCTCTCCTCTCTCTAATAGATGCTACTGCTGATTGATATCCAGGTTTCTTATATCAACACCAACCATGAAGATTTTATAGGCTTTGCAAAGTAAGTATATCGAGACTTTGTTGGAAAGACACTGTAAGGGTTTTTTTTGTTTGTTTGTGCTTTTTAAAAATTTAATTAAATTCAGAACTGAAGTGTGGCAGTGAAGATGCAAGCTGCAGAGTCCCAGACATGCAGGAGCATGTTCTTTCTCAATGTACAGAGTGTTGAACTCGGTCCCACTTGCAGGGGAGTCTTTACCCAGTTCGTGAGCCTGGTTTCACTGAAGCTGAAGCTCCTGCCTGGGTCTGGAATTACACGGAGCAGCTTTGGCACAGCCATTTCAGGACCACAGAAATGCATAATATTGGTGGTCTTTCCACATTGTTGCTAATGCATATTTTGGGAGCTGTGATTCCGTGTGAAACAGTTTTACTCAGAATAATGGATGTCACAGAATTTTAAGTGTGCCTGCTGTTTGGCTGTAGAGAATAATAGTAGCAGATTGCCCTGCAGGGCCTGGTTTGACGTTCTCCTCGCTTAATTGAAAAAGCTGTGAGAATATTCTCCAGAACATTCTCCCTCAGTTTCCAGCAATTTGTGCCTCAGGGACTTCATACCAGCATTTTGACACTAGTAAAAACATTAAAGATGTCTTCACTCTTTGAAGAATAAAATACTCCTTCAGTCATATTCGTTTTATGAATTGTGCTATTTGCCATAACGGGGTTTGGAATCACAACAGGTTTCAGCCATGTGGGATGCTGGCAACAGTTTGGCACCAGTGTACATATTTTACTCTGGCCTGTTCTAGTTAGCACTCTGAAGGAAGGGCCACATCTTTAGCCAAACGCCTTGAGGATTTAAAACATGGAGTTCAGTAAGCTGGGAAGGGAGAAGGCAAAGCCAGGCACTATTTATGTGTTTGGTTTGAGCAACTTTCTCTAGAATTGTTTGCAGATCCTAGATATCTTTATCAGTTCTCTTGACAAATGACAGGATGTTGTAGGAATGGTAGGTGGCCTTCTAGAGGTCAAGATAACAGCCTGCCTGCTATTTACTCCTCTTCATCCTTTTCTGACAGGAAAAGGCCTGCTAAAAACACTCCATATATATTCGTGGTGTGTGCTGTGACCTTGGGAAGTCACATAGTCCAGCCTCCTGCTCAGAGGAGGGCCGACATTAAGTTCAGACCAGGTTACTCAGGGTTTTGTCGAATCAGATCTGGAAAACTCCCAAAAGGGGAGATCCTCCAGCCTCTCTCTGTAGCCTATTCCAGTGCTTGCCTCTTCTCACCGTGAAAAGACTTTTCCTTGTGTTAAGTTGGAACCTTCCGTATTTTATAGTATTGGATTCTGAAGTGCCAAGTGTATCTGAAGCCGTTTCAGCATGTTTTTCCCCTGGAAAAATTCCCCTCCTGGATGCTGCTGCTGTGGCCTGTAGTTCAGTCCATGGTCCTCACTGCTGTGTCTTTCCCAGGGTGTTGCAGTGCCCGAGTTCAGTTTCTTGGGAAAGCTGCTTCCTCTTTTTCCAGCTGAGACCTAGAAATCCCCAGGCACTGTGCACGGGGTATAAGCAAGTAATAAGTGACTCTTCACTTAAGTTCACTGCTAAGTTTAAGCAAGAGTTGCTGGAACAGGTTGGAAGCAAAGTATCCTTGTTGACTTCTGCTCAGCTGAAAGAAAGAATTTGGACAGCGAAGAACAATTTAAAATATGTTCATTTATGAGCTGAACAGAAGAAAATAATAAGTTGAAACTATAAGCATGTTATTGTTATATCAGTTATGTTACAACTTGAAAATGAGTAATTTTTGGGGAGCATGTGATCTTCTCCAGCATCTGAACACCCTGGACTATAGATTCCTCAGATTCCCTGTTGTTTCCTTCCTTTGCTGGGGCTTCTAGCCCCTCATCCCTTGTGCCTGCAGTGTTTTAATAGTGTGAGTCCTGTGAGCCTTGGTCATAAGAATGAAAGCACAAGACATTTCAAACTACCTTGCAGCATTGCAGGGCCTGAGGCAGGTACAGTGTGATGTGAACTGTCTTGAGAGGGATTTAAGAATGCCAGTATTTAGAGCAAATTTACTTATTTATGCAGTTATGAAATCTTAGAATATCAGTGTTTATCTCATTTACCACTACAAGCGGTAAAATTCTGGGATGGGGTTTGTTTCTAGTCAGCGTAACTCGGGCATAGCTGTATCCTTCAATTTATAAAAAGAGTAATTTGTATTTGGAACAGTAAATAGAGGACCGGTGGGTGGGCTATTTCTAAAAGGCGTGAGTTTCTTAGTATGATGTTCAAGGTTTAATTAGCTTTCCTAAGATGACGGAATTAAAAAAACACAAACCAAAAAAATAGCAATTAAGTGTCCTAAAGCCATCTCAGGTGTGTTTTGGAATTGTTGATGGGTTAGTGCTGTGTTTTCTGTGGGCACATTATTTAATCAGAATTGATGCAGCAAAGCTTGTGCCACTCAGATGATGCACCAGGGACGTGCGCTGTCACTTGGGCAAAAGGATCAGGATGACAGGGAGTTAAATGCAGAGAGCAGGCACACAGGATAAATATCCTT
The DNA here is from genome assembly GCA_035584735.1 of Pseudotriccus pelzelni. Taxonomy (NCBI): domain Eukaryota; kingdom Metazoa; phylum Chordata; class Aves; order Passeriformes; family Tyrannidae; genus Pseudotriccus; species Pseudotriccus pelzelni. The sequence goes on along the minus strand of JAWMRA010000005.1, from coordinate 28,199,965 downwards.
TTGGATCTTCTCACAGGCAGCATGTGGACTGCTGGTTTAATAGAGTGCAGTCCGAAGGGTAAGATCAGAATTTGAAGGGGGTTGAGTTTGGTGCTTCAGCAGTTCTTTGGAGCAGCAGCTGCGCAGAGAACAGTGGCAGGATTGGCCTGCTCTGATCCAAGCACATCTTTCTGCCTTTCTCTTTCAGAGCAGCGTTTGTAGCTGATCTAATACACGGATGCTTTTTTCTTCAGTTAATCAGTGTCTGGTGAAATGGTATAATCTAATACAAACAAAACTTCCTGTTGCCAGTGCCCGCTCTGGTGGTTGAGTAGCCAAAGCCTTCTCTCTGGACTCTTTTCTTCCTCTTTCCAGCAATATTTTAATGTTGTGGCCTAACACAAACCAGCACATAATGCAAATGATCTTAGAATTAATGGCAACTTGTTTGGTTTTGAGACAGGAGTGTGTTTTGTTTCAGGAACTGGGATTACCAAAGTTCGAGAATTGAGCAAAATACTTTAAATATGGTTTAATTTCAAATTACACGATTTCAGCTTTGAACCAGCTTTGGGACAGCTTCATCCATTGGTTATATTTACACCCTCAAAGTGCATATAAATATTAGAATAATATCCAAAACAAACTGTCAAGACAAAGCTATTAAGAAGCCTCCAGCAGGGGAGGATTTTGTTGTACTGTGCTAAATAACAGAAATGGCTCTTTGTCTCCTCTGAATATTTATAGAGGCTGATGTTTCCAAAGTTACCCACATGAACCATAATTTCTCTGTGCTTTTTAGTAACCTTTACCAATCCAAGTAGGATGCTGTTGCAAAGGATATGATTAGTAAGAACTGTCTCCTGTGCACGTCCCTTCTGTTCTAAGCAGGCAAATATAAGCTGGTAGAAAAGCAGTTGAAATATGCACATGTATGCAATGATTTTGCTGTGTTTCTTTTGCTGTCTTAATGTAGCTTTCTCTGCTGGAATCCAAAGTAACTATTGCTGCTAAAATCCATTCCTCGGGAACTGGCTTAGTTCAAGTTTCTTCAGTGTAACTCTTCTCCTCTGCTTCCCTTAGTGCCCAACAAAGAAGCAGTCAGGTTAACAAAAGTGCAGTGGGAAATCAGGTAGGCACCTAACAGAGAATGGATAATGGCATGTGCAAGTTAACCCAAGCTGTTTGGTTTTCTTGGCTGCCTTTTCCTGTTGTGTCTCATTTACCATTTCTGCTTCAAACATACATAAAACACGTCATCATCGCCTTGTTTTGCTGAGCTTTTCAGAGCCACCTGACTCCCATTGTTGCCATCATTTATTATGTAGAATTTCTGCTCCTGCTTGCACTGCTGGTTAGTGTCTCCCCTCCCGTGGCATTGAATCTCTCATGTTGCACCTCGATGTGTTTTGTCATTAACTGCAAACTTGTGACTTTCAGAATCCAAAATGCTGGTGAGTACTTGCTTGTGTGTGCTTTGTCACAGTGTTTTCCTCCTTCTCACCTGTTCACAGCTTAACAGCAGTGAAGGGCAATTCAGCAAGCACAAGTGGATTTGCCTTTCCCTCTGCTGAAACCTTCACAAAGTTGTTGACTGTCTACCATAGGCCTTTCTCGAAGTAAACAAAGAATAACTGGTTGATGGCCTCAGATTAATTAGCATTTTCACTGAGATTCATTAGTTGTTTGTTTCTTTTTGTCACATAAGAATATGGGACTGATTCTGCAAAATGCTTGGGGCTCCTGAGCTTTGCTTCTTTCTTTGCTTTGATGTGGACCAGGAACTCTCAGAACTTTGCAGGATCAATCCTCTTCTTAATATGAGATAAAAATAATAAAAGTACTACAATCTTGGAGAGTTTATGCTCACTTTGAGGGTTTTGCAAAGTCTTAAACAGAGAGGGGAAAAAAAGCGTTATGGAACTAGTACATACTTTTAGAAGGAAATAAAAAATTCTAGTAAAAGTAAGACAATGACATTTTCTGTAAATAATTACCAGTGTTGAACATCTTCCTGATGTTTTCACATGCAGTTTGGTCAAACAGTGCTCAGGAGGTGAAACGTCACCATTTTCAAATGTGACCAATGAGTTTGGATCCCTCAGGTCATAAACCCGAGGTTTCAGAAAATCTCCTGTTCTGCTGCTCTCACACGACAAGGGTTGTTGGCATTTTCTGAAAATTCAGTTATCTTTTTTGGGGGCTAGAAATTCTATCTCTTCCTCCCACCAAGAAATTGCTAGTTATTTTTGAGACATTACTTAAAATAATCCAATAACTTCTTGGATGGGATGGTCCCCTACAGCCTGACCAGCATGAGTGGCATTTTTGATGTAATATATGGTTTGGATTAAAATGAAAAAGAACCCTGGAAGGTCTAAACACTGAAATGGCTTCAAAGATGAGTCTCTCCCCTCTGAGGAGTGACTTCCTCCTTATCTAGCTGTGTTGAAACATGTGTCAAACACAACAACTGCCATCACTTTGGAGTGTCCCATAAAAGGAAAATTGACCAATTATCTGACTCTTCAAAAATACACAAATAAAATGAATGATTTTTTAATTAAGTGAATGTTTTCTCTCTAAAGAAGTGGAGTAAAAGCTTGGCGTTTTAAATTCGATGTTGAGACTTGATTAATTCTGGTATAAAGGACTTTGCTGAACCTTTTATTTTAGAGATAATAAACAGATGTTTGTAAGTTTAATTGTTTGGAGTTGAAAAGAATGAGAAAATGTTTCTGAAATAAAACTTCATTTTTGCAATTTGCTATTTCAGGCAACCAATCTACCGCCTTCAAGGCAAATTGTACGAGCTAAGTTCTGTAAGCTTTATTGTTGCTTTTTCATTGAGCTTCTCAGAGGGCAAAGTTTGTCTCTAACTCATTGGTTTGTTGAATACTTGCTACTAAACTATTTAATGTTAAGCTGTCTTGTCTGTAACACTTCCTCAACGAAGTATAATTGCAGTTCATCACTTAACTGCTTCTAACCTGCTGGTACAAGTCTGAATTAGTATAACTGAAAATGTTGTAGAAAACTTTGCATAGAATTAATATTTTTACAATTTACTGAGTTCCTCAAACTAAAATGACTAATTGGTGTTATATTTTATTATGTAACTGGAAAGCAGGTTTTATCTGATATAAGTGCCTCTTTTTGAATGGTGGGCAAATAAGTTTCTGGTAACCAAAAGGAAACAGTAGCTCCTGTGTAAATGAACATGCTGTTTATGGGTACAGGTACTGTTCTTGTCTTTTGTTTATGCCAAGGAATTACTTCGGAGAGAAAAAGTGAGTTTTATGAAAGGAAATATTTAAAGCTGTTTTAGCATTCTTTTCAGAGCACCAGGAGGATCAATGTATCGTGGACAAATTCTTTTCTAACCCTTCCACCTCATGAGTAAATAAATACTTGAATGTCTTTAATATTACTAATTAGAATTAATTGTCTAAACTGCAGTTAATTTTATAACAAGTTACTCCTGGTTCAGTGATAGGTGCAAGAAATAAATCTCTTTATTGTGTGCAGTCTTTGGCAATATCTGTGATGAGAACATACACTTTTCCAGTTTTGTTGCCACATCAACAAATTATATTAGTTACAAATTTAAACTAAACACGTTCAGTTATGGAAAAGGGACGGGGCAGCACTGATTCTAACAGCAGTTGAGTTGAATCCCTTGGGAGATCAAGATCACTACGTTTTCCCAAAATAGTGGGATGCTCATTTGCAATCTGTTGCTTTTCTTTTTAGTAGCTGCTTTGAACTGGAATGATGCAGATAACTATTAACTATTTCTGTGTACCTTGGGAATAAGATGAGCACAGCAATACCTCATTTTTGGACAATAATGCCAATTCCTCTTAACATGTTTTTGCTCCTCTTTCCTCTAATACTAATTTATCCTCTCACACTTAATCTTTGGCCTTTTTTTTGTTTGTCTTTTCTTTGCTACCGCCTGAGGTTTTGACCTGACTCCACAAAGTTTCTTTTTAAGCCACAGGTTAGTCTGTCTTCTAATTTGCTTGAAGTAATCAGTGTAATGCTTGGTTTTACACAGCACACTAGCAAGGTCTGGCTCCTGAAAGCTGACCCACTCTTAACTCTGTGTGTTGTGTGCTGAGTTTTGTTTTGGTGACTAAAATTTAATGTTTAAATCTCCCCTTCATGACAAAGCTTTGAAGATGGAGGTGTCATATGCTGAATTGATACTCTGTGTGTGAGAATGCAAGACCCTCAAATTATAGAGCATTATATGTAATTTATATGTAATTTATATGAAATTCTGTTTTGAGATTTACTTCAGTGGCAAAATCTGCTGCTGCTGCTCCAAGTAGCCCCTGTAATTGGAGAAGAGGCTTAATGTGAACTGTTTCAAGTCACTGTCCAAGTGATTTGGAGATTTGGGTCTGAAGGCTTTGTTTGACCTGCCTCTTCTGCAGTGTTACACCAGCAGCTTGATTCACTTGTTACAAATAGCATTCAGACCCCGTGGGTTGGCCTGAACTTTAGTGCTAATAAGTAACTTTTCCCCTAGTAACCCCTTTTAATTATTTTTTTCTTTTAATCCTGCTTTGTAGCATACTTTGCTGCTTCCTCTCTTCAGTTATACTTAAATCCTGTTATCTTGCATGACCCAGGAAAGAAAATGTTTATGGAATTTTTTTAAGCAACCAGATGGAAATGGAAACCTGTGCCATGGTCATGAAAAGTCACGACAAGGCTGCTGTCTTAAGAAATGCCAGTGTTTCTGTAAAAGAAGTGGTGCCCATGGGCTCACATGTTCAGGAACGTTTCAAAATTCAGCATCATGAATCGTGCTGCTTTTGAATTTTCATTTGTCAAGACTAGAGGAGTGTTGCCATTCTAAATGACTACTTTTTTTTTGGGTTAAGATTCCTTCATGTGTGATATTCACTTCAGTCTTTGTTTAACTGTATTTGGAAGCATGCTTACATTTTTCACCACTGAGTGCTTTGCCTCAGTAAAGACTAAATTTTTCTTGAAAGCAGACCTGTTTTTGGGGCTTCAGCCACTGTCATTATTTTAAAGTTATGTAATATTTTGTGCAGTGTTTCGTAGGGAAGCAATGTCACAAGTTCAGTATCAGAACAGACCTGATCAGTTTATGCTCTGACATTTGGCAAATTACAAATTAAATACTGTATTGTGTTTCCCTTCTAATATGTAAAGTGAGATAATCTTGATCATTGAACACAAAGAACCAATAGCTTATAAGGATGCTTCACAGCGTAGTTTTTCCAATTTTTATTCTCTCAGTGCACTTGCTATTTGATAACACGTGTTGTTATGACAGTGATTGGAAGATAGAGTAGTACTGGGAGTTGTGTTCTATGTTCAGAATTGTTTCAATGGAGTTAAGCAACCCAATTTTAATAGAGTCACAGTAACAAGTGCTGCTGCTGGAATGTTGTGGGAGTAGCCAGTCTCATGATTTTCACACTTGTATCTCTGTCTGCCCAGACAATTTCACTTATCTCACTTATCTTGAAATCATTCCTCAAATACTTCTTTAGGGAATCAGAAAGTGTTCCATTTCCTTAAATGTATTTCTTTTACAAATACCTCATTTGATTCAATGCAATGAAAAAGTCATCCAGCAATACATAAAATGTGCTTATTGTGTCAAATCCTGCTTTCCTGTTTATCTGTGAAGTCCTGGAGAGTAAGAACAACAAATATGATTTGGGTTTTGTGCAGCTGAACTATGAGAAAATGATTTCCTTCTGGCTTGTTCGTGTGAATTCGTAGCCTCTAAGTTTCATTTTTCAGACACCCAGATTAGGTATCAGGATCCTGAAGGAAGGAACTGTCATCTCTTGTTCATCCTGTGCATGGAGTCCAACTACCGGTCAGAATATTGTCTTCATGAGCTTCTGGCAATGCCCATATTTTTCACCTTCCTGAACTCATGTCACTAATATCCGCTTTGCACGGGGTGACGTTTAGAAATACGATAGATAATATTGAAATGGTTCTCTTAGATACAAACCAACCAGCAAATGAACTTGTGAAAATAACGAAACACACTGCTTTCATTTTTTAAGATGCAGTACTATAAAACATTACTAACACTACAGTTAAAAAAAAAACCCAAAACAATACCCCAGAGATTTTTTTAACTTCAAAAGTATCTTTGAAAATGACAGCTGCTTATTGCCCATGGAAGAACTCTTATTTCTAAAATATAACTTATTTTTTTGAGAAATTGGCTGGAGCCTAAGGTTTAATTCAGCATCTCTGAAAAGTAAAACTGTGTCGCTCAATCTCCCTTTGTCTTGAAATTATACCTTGATCCAACATCTCCCTCCTCTTTATCCCTGGCACTGGTGCTGAGTATTTTGTAAGTGTAGCTCTTTGTAGTTAACAGAATGTACCTGGGAAACAGGAAGAATTCTATGAGAAGAACATGAGGCTTAGCATAGTAAGATCATCTTCTCCCTCTTGATGCCCCCTGGAACAGGTTCTTAGTATTTTAGGTAGTTGTGACCTGTCACAGTGCCCGGGTTATTTTAGAGAACACAGGACCCCCTGTTTTCCCAGAGGAGTACAGACCTAGTTCAGGTCTAGTAATTTGCACATGTGAAAAACGCATACCCAGGATACTGCTGTAGGTTGGTGTCAGGCTCTTTGTGCAGTCTTGTGTGGGAATGACAGCTGGATCTAATCCTCAGCACGCAGGATTTTTGAGGAAACAACTGGCAAATTCCTTCCTTTACGAGACAGTGACCAATGTTTGTATTAGCAAGTCAGCTTGTTTCTGTCCACACGGGTGATGGTTCTGCATCTATGGGGAGATGTGTTGGAGTGCAGCATGACAGTCTCTTGGAGTTGTGCAGCCTAATGTAGTTCCTACATTAGAAATACTGAAAATTTTCGTTATACGTCTTAACTGCCTTTCATAGTTCAGATTTAAAAACCCGGGCTTGGTCTGTTCTGAGACCTCGACCACAAATGTGTTCTTGTCAAATGGAGAAAATTCGACTCTTATTAACATATTTAGGGTCTTTTTAACTTTACAGGCCCTACGGTCATGGTGATGGAAAGGCCTGGATGGAATAAGCAGAGAATGTTCCTTCCCTTTCCTTTGAAGTGCTCATCGTGGATAAAGTTTTTGAACCAGCTACTCTGGTGTTTCTTACTGCTTTTCTTCTAGAAACCACCTCTTTATCCTCACTGACATCTCTCTTCAAATCTTTTATCCTCTCTGAGATCTATCTCCAAACTAGTTTTCAGTGCTGTGCTGCCCCAGCTGCCTGTGCTTCCTGTATGATACGAGCTTTACATGGAGCAACGCTGCATTTTCAACTGCAGACAATGGTTCAGCAGCATCCTCTCTCCTGCCTTCTGATTTCAGTTTCTTTCTAGTTTAGGAATACTGACCTTTGCACGTGTGCTGTGAAGTATTTAGTCTGCTGTACAAATACAGCTCACCTTGCTGCAGAGCTAAGTTCAGGTGAATGGAGAGCCTTAATTTCCTTGCTTTTCCCACAAATCTGTTCCCTTTGCATTTTTGTGGTTCAGTGCAGAAAAAAAAAATAGAATTAGTTTGGTTCCACAACTTGCTCTGTGACAGCTGCCTGAAGGGCCAGTACACTGGCTGTATATACATGTTGCCTGCTTCCTGTTAAACGTTTACTTCAATAAACATCGTAAAATAAAAAGAGGATTTGATGGGTAATCAAGTTCTTATCAGTGCATTTCCCTTAACTTGCACTCAGACAAGCATTCTATCTTTTTCTACTCACTAATGCCCCTCTCCACTTAGTGGTTTGTTTCCCCCAACGAACATGAATATTAAAAATACTGACCAACTTTTGTAGAAACCTTTGCAGAACAGGCTCTTCCATCCAGTCTGCTTGTGCTGTACCCTTGAGTTTCTCTAAAGGAGTCATGCCCAGTTCTCTTATTGCTTACTGAGGCTTCAGAACCAAATCAGTGCTTTCTTGGATATTTTCTAACAGACAGAAAACCTGTTCACTGTTTTTAGATTTTCAGGGCTTTTCTTACACTGCTGGCCTGGTTGGTAGTAAGTGGCAAAACATGATCATCCTATTTGAAATGAAATTGATACTCTCAGATTTTGTGCATTTCCAACACAATTTCCCGCTTTTTAGGTACAACTTCTGGTCTCTTCTTTGGTTTAGTTATCAAGATTTAACTCAGTCCCTTGCTCTGTGCACAACCAAAACTGTTTTTTTTTCTAGGAGCTTACACGAACATACATGGTGAGTGGGAGTGAATTCTGATTCTGAAATTTTTATAGATGTCAAGGAATAGATGGTGAGCCATGTTCTCTGCTGAGTTGTTGACAGTGGAGTTACTGGTCTTACCTGTGAGAGGAATGTCAGTCTTGAATATTTCTTTAAATCCAACACAAAACTCATGTTTGATCAGACAAGTTGGTGCCTGTGGGACTCGTTGAGGGGATTCTGAAGGTCTTCTTTGGGCACTTTTTTCTATCCCAGTACCTCATAGGCAAGTGAAGGGTGTTACTGTGTGGAGAAACAGAACGACTGAGGTCCCCTGCATCTGTGTGATTGGGGAGTTCTGTTGTCTTGCTCAGAGTATTGTAGGAAGGAATGTTTACTTTCTCGTATTTGCATTGGAAAACAAATGTTCAAATAAAATGGAAAGTTTCTGTCTGATCTGTTAATGAGTTTTCATGATTATTCTCTCATCTTCACCTCTGGAGTTCTCATTCCTCTTAGGTTTTCTTTTGTCCCCCTTTCTATGTCTGTGATTTAACCTCCTGCCCTTAGTGTTTATAGCTATGTTGTTCCCATCTGTTATTTCATCTTTGGCTTGTGTCTATTTTATAAAGTTCTGCTTTACCCATTTTCTCCCCCAATTTTTATTGCTGCCTTAGGCTTTTTCTTCCTCTTTTTTTTTTCTCTTCTACCTTAGGAGAAGAAAATACCTCTCACATGCCTCTCCTTACCCCTTCCTACCTTAATTTTAAATTAACTCTAGAAGACCTTTCCACTTTGTCACTTGATACAACCCATTTTGAAAATTCCCAATGTGTGGCGGAAGCCACTCACGTTGCCAGTATCTAAGTGCTTTTCCAAGTATATCCAACTTTACAAATGACCCTTAGCAATTAGACTAGAACAGGATACTCAGATATAAAGTTGTATGGACTTTTACAATGTGTTGTTGTACAGCAAATAAATACCCTCAAGTTTACACGATCCTTAACACACTCATGCAGTATTCTGACAGTTGGGCTTCTCGCTTTCTCCAACTTTTGACTGAAAACATATTAATTTTATTACTTTCTTTTGGAAGGATAAGAACCTGCAAAAACCCTTGAATTTGCCAGAGACTGAAAAAATGCACCTGTTTATATTTTATTTAGCAAGTCTTCATTTAAAAGAGTGAATGCAGCAGCAGAGTTATGTCAAGTGAGTAATGATCTGAACTTGTGCCTGACTGCACCTTTGCATAGGTCATTCGGAAAGGCTGGCTGACCATCAACAATATTGGCATCATGAAGGGAGGATCCAAGGAATACTGGTTCGTTCTAACCGCGGAAAGCTTGTCCTGGTATAAAGACGATGAGGTAAGGAACGAAGAGCTTTATATTACTGGGGAAAGTACTAATTCAGTCTTCTCATACCAGCTTGAAATATTAAATCAGCTTGGGCAGCCTTTAACTGGCAGATTGTTTTAAGGTTTTAGCTGTGTTCTTTGAATTTCTGTTTTGATTCAGGAAGAATGCTGACTGTCTAAGACTTCTGTTGAAATGCTGATAACAAGGACAGGGTGTTGTGTGGGGTGTTTTTGTTTGTTGTTTTCCTTTTTTCCTTTCTTCCTGTGATTTCTACACATTGCTTTAAAAAAGAAAAAAAAAGGGAAAAAACCCAGGCTGTTCTGAAATGTTGTGGATATTTTCTTATGCCTGTTTGGGCTACTCTTACACATCTACTGCAAGTTGATCATAAATCGTCTCGGTAAAGTTACTTTTAAAAGTAACTCCAGCAGTTGGTTTAATGATAACAGTTCTTCATCCTCATGTTCTGAGACGATGAAAAGCCTGTCTACAGAGTTCTGTAGCTGTTGGTATGGATTTTCAGATTTGACAAAAAATATGCCTTTGTGGATGATCAGTAAATCTGAGGTGAGTAATATGGGAACTGGCAAAAGCATTTCTCTGGTGGAAAGGACATCCAGGTTGCTCACTCTACTGAATATATTGGTAGGCACCTTGTTTGTTCTGTTTAATTACTTTTTCAACAATGTTTGTAATGATGTGCTGTATCCAAACCTCCAGCGGTATTTTGAAGGTTAAAATAGGATTATTATGTGTGCAATCGGATATACGGTAAGGCCTTGGTGGGTTATTTTAAGGGTTTGTGTTGGTGTTTGTAGAAAAATTGTGTCACATTTAAAAAGAAATTCTGTTATTTTCTGACATATTTTTTAAGTTAAATATTTCCAGCAAAAATTTAGTGTTTTTTAGGGTGAACCAGTTCATTGGATGGAAGAGGCACAGGTAAAGAGAAAGTTTTAAATGAGCTGTAAAACATCACTCAGTCTTTCCATCTCAATCTAAATAATAGTCACAACAAAACAGGGAGACGCAGCAAAACAGAGAGCTGGTTGATGGGGACTGCTGACAATCCATATTCTCTTTAAACTAGTGTAGTGCTTTACTGCAGCGGATTTTCTGGAATCACTGGGAGAGGTCCTGCAGTGCACGTGTGTGGAGTCAGAGCTTTCCTGAGTCCTGCAAATCCAGGATATGGTACTTGCCATAGGGAGTTCCCTCAGTAGTGCTGCTGATGGTGGAAACTGCTGGTCAGTAGGGTTTGGGTTTTTTTTTTCCTTAGGTCAGTAGCTATTTTGGGACAGACCTTAAGACTGAAGGACAAATTAGGTTAATTTTGAAGATTTTGCCCCTTGCCCTTTAATTTAAGCTTTAAAGGGATTCAAATGTATTTACTGTGACAGGAAAACAAGTGCGTGCCAGGCAGAGGGGAGGAGCCAAGGGACAAATGTTAAAGAGGGGAAGTTTTGTTCTCAGATTGCTGAAATATACTTTGAAAGAAATGCAAAAGTCACTTTATGAACTTGAAAATTTGAAGCTGCTGTTTTTTGTGATCTACCTTGAGATTACTAGAACTTGCTTCCTTAGGTTTGGTACAGGTAACTGGAACTAAAACAAGTGATGGGGGGGAATTAACATCCCTTGCCGTGTTCTGTCTCGGGCAGTTGGAGGTGCATCCAAGATGGGCTGTGGCAACTTTTAATGTAGTTTTCTTAGATTTTTTTTGAGTCTGTTTTTTGTTTAATGTGGAATATAAAAATTCCTAAAAATACTAATGGTATGCAACTTTAAAAATAAATATATTAGTCTTTATAGTCTGCTGGAGGGAGTCACTTGGGAACCTCAGAATAGTACATGGAAAGAAGTGGCCACTGGGTGATTTCTATATACGTATTTTGAAGCGATGTCTCTTAATTGCCAAACAGTTGTGTTTAGACAGTCATGAAAATGCCAGTAGTTCATTCAGGCCAATATGGCAGCTCACTGGGAGATTTCATGGAGTAGCAAGTGAAGATAATAGGATAGTACTATTCTATGCTTTGCTGGTGGAAAAAGTTCTTCCTTAAGTACAGTTTTGCTGTATAATTTGATTATGTTTTCCTGGTAAAGAGTATACAAAGTTTTACGATTTTTTTTTTTTTTTTTTGCTGAACCTTTCTTAGTAGGACTGAAAAAAAATGAGTAAGGTCTGTTCTAGCTACTTTTTGAAGAAGGTCAAAGCCACAGCTTGGCTTTGTTAGTCGAAAGACAAGTGACTTATTTCAGAAACAGACACTATGGGCTTTGAAAATAAAGAAGTAAATATATGATCTCCTGGCTGAATTCCAATTTTTATAATTGCGTTTTGCCTCCTTAAAACGTTCTCCTCATTTTCAGCGTGGTTTGGTAGTTGTCACATCCTGTTCTCAGCTGCTGACTGAGCCGGCTTTGTGCGGGTGCGTTTCCCCCCGGTGACATTCGCAGTCTCGGGGATGTGAGAAGTGACGCCCGTGTTTGTGTCTCTGCCTGTGCCCCGCGGGGTCGAGGAGAGCTGGGAAGCCCCCGTGGTCCCTCCGGGGCTGGTCACTGCCGTGATCCCCCCCCAGCAGCACCGATCTGCCCATCGCTGCTGGGCAGATGCAGAGTCAGGTCTCACCTTTGTTCTCTTGCCACGGCGATGGGTTTGTTCCCCCTGTGCCTGTACCCCTGAGCAAGGAATGTGGCAGCAGCTTTGTACCAGAGAGCTCTGACAATGTACTTTCCAAAACTCCAGTGCCTGCTGGGGCCTCCGGGGCTGTGTACCCCCTCTAGTGTAAGCTGAGACCATTTTCTAGTCTGGAATTTACTCTGACATCAAAATCACTCTGAGTGCTAGTGGTTGCTTGCTAGTGCCATGAGAAGGATGTAAATTGCTTCCTTTATTTGTGAGGTGCAGCTTTTATAAGTCATGAATCCACAGCGGAATACATTTTGAAGCAAGTTGCTTTGGCAAAAGGCTTCAGTTTTTGCTGTATCAGTGTTACAAAAGAAAGAATTGGTTTCTTGACATGGTTTTGTTGCTGTCAAAGATACAACAGGATTTTGCTCCTGGTGAGAGGGACTCGGTGCCTAAGAATGCTTTTTAGGCAAATTGTGGAAATATGAAGTTGATGTTTGAACAGTGTGTTTAAAGCAGTTACAGTGCTAGTTCTGTGAGTACTAATCTGGGTTAGGTTCTGATCCTGCTTTCAGTTGCTTGTGTTCGTAACTTTGCTGTGTGACCAGGACCATGACTTTGTGCTTTTCCCCTTAAAAATGAAACAAGGAAAATGCTGTGTACCCTTTGAGGCTGCTGTAAATAAGTGCAAGATTAGCACGTTCAGTGGCCCTACAAATACAGCTTTATTTCATGGAGTATTCCATGTAATCCCAGCTGGAGTGTTGTAAGGCACAGCTACACAGACAGGTTATTAAATCTGAGCATTTTAGCTTTTAGTTGTTACTGTTTTGTTAAGTAGCATTAACTGAGGTTCATTGAAAGTCAACCTCAAATACAAAGTTTGTGAATTAGCCACTTTTCTATTAGGATGAAATGGACTTTGGGAATGTGGAATGCTTGTGAATCCAAAAGTTCTCTATGTAAACAAATGGCTGCCATTTGTAAAGTCATGTATTTTTACAGGTTATGGTCACAGAATGTGATTTTATTATTCTTTCTAAAGCATCTAGAGATTTTGCTGGCATTATTGGTGTGCAAAGGATGCCAAGCTGCCCTCTAGGATTAGAACTTCTAAAAACGTGAAATTTTCATTTATTGGGAAAATCCCCTTTGGTCTTATTTCCAAAGAAAATATTTCCATTCTGTTTCAATAGCATTGTCAACATCCAGTGATAGATGTAGTTTGTATTATAATTTCACAGTTTATTCCCAATTGTAAAATTACGTGAAATTTGGGAGCAAGATACAAAAGTAAGTGAGGAGGTGAGGGAGTGGAAAGGGGAGAAGTTACTTTACGATGTGACACTGTATGTGTACAGAATTAACTTGCCCCACAACAAGCTGCTCTCAGCTTCTGTGGCAGGCAGGAATGTCAGTGAGGTTGGTGCAGCAATAACCTAGTAAGGCAAGTTGCTCAAGTTATGCCTGGGAAGTTGATGGAAGCACAAAACATACGTAGGTGCCGCAGAGCTGCGTGTAAATAAAACTTTCTGTTAGTGAGTTAATGAGAACAACTAGGAAAAGAGTACTATAGGAAGCACAGTAAAAATTTCAGCAGTGGGTTTTATTGCAGTTCATAGGCAGCGTTTGACCCTGGGTGGGTTGCAGCACGCGGCTTGGTACTGACCGGCCGTCTGGGATCCAGTGACTCGTGGCTGGAGCTGGTGGTGCAGGTGCTCTGGGGTGTCAGAGCGGTTTCCCGCTGGCGGCCGTTCCCTCAGGCTGGGTTGTCATGCGACTGCCTGTCTGTGCCTGCTGTACAGGTGAGAGGATGTTCTGCACAGCAAGTGTAGACAGGCAGACACATGACAACTCCGTCCAGCCAGTCCCTTGGAGCCATCGCCGCTGGTGTGCAACACTTTGTACCAATCCACTTTGGGGGGGGCTTTGTTGGGGGGGAACACACATAACAGAATTCAACTTTAAAGCAGTAGGAGCTGTAGAACAAGAACAGAACTTGATTTTATTCAGAAAAGCAGCGTTTCGGTACATGAGTTATCATTGTGCTGACATGCATCGGGGGTGCGATTTCAACAGACTGGTCACACCGAACATTTGGAAAAGCGAAAAGAACTGAAGCCAGTGTTTATTTTATATGCAATTCATACAGGGGCTTGCCTGCAGATTGTACTCGCACATAGTAATTTAACCAGATGTTTTTACTCTTCATGGAAGCACAGAAATACTGAAGTTCAAGATAAAGGATATGTTTATACAGTGCATATTTTCTAGGAGCAGATAAGTACAGTAATCTGGCATGTTAAAAATAAAAATCTTTCTGTATAAATGGAGGCAGCCACTTGCACATTAACCCCATTATAGGGAATATGCTGGAAAGACAACTGGTTGCATTTTATATCGGTTTTGCTAATATGCAGAAGCTACACGTGTGATATTTCTTTTAGTATTTGTTTTGCATATTATTTTTGCATAGTACTTTGTAAGAAAATAAATTGACCTCGTAAAATTTCAGTAGGGTTTTTTTTTTTCAGTTAAATGTAGACTGTACTATAGATCAAAAACATGCGAATAGCATCATTTCACATCACAAGATGTGCTGCTTGGCTGAATTTTCTGTTCACGGAATACACCCAGTGACTGTAATCCAGCTTTGCGGTGATATTTGTCACGTCACTGGGGTGTTGTTTCAAAAGGTATAAAACACTCTGGAATGTTAGGAGGGGAAAAGAATAGTTGTATCAATTGTCTATACAGATTAAATGTCTCTGGTTCATAATGGTGTTCTTGAATCTCTGTTGCTCGCTAGTGCCACCATAGGTAACAACAAACTTGTGCTTTCAAACCCTTCTCAGACGTATTCCATACAGAACAGCAGCCTGAAAACTGATTATAAAAGGGTGCATTTACCAACAGGCTGAAAGTGGGGGTAGTGTTGAGGTTTTTAACTAGACTAATAATAAATGAATATGCGATTATTCAGGTGTTCTGGCTCTAATAATGATTTTGCCATAAAGAAAAACATACGTTTTAGGTAATATGCAAGTTGAGTGTACAAGTTAAGTTTATCAATTATATGAATAAAATTTCCCTTGAACATAACGAGGTGGAATAAAATATCTTAAATAAATGAATAAAGCACAAACCATGGCTAGCTAATTCAGACATGAAAAATTAATTCCAATACATTAAATAATTTGTCTTTATAATACGCTTACTTAAATTTTTGTAGCTCTAAGTAAAACTTTAAAAGTATGCTTTAAATTGACATGTCTTCCTACCCACTTGGCCATTTTGGAGAAAAACAAAAGTGGCAAATTAGAAGTACTTTTAAAATAAATATAATACAATGATTGTTTCATAGATTTCATCACATTTAACTGCTTCATTTAGTTGTTAAAGATCTTTAGCCTGGAAGAAAATTAGATCTCCCTTTCTGTGTTATGCATCCTTCTTGAATTAGCAAAGATATTTACAGTAAAATTCATTGGCAACCTACAGTAAAAAAGATTGGAAGAATAAAAGTCTTAATTTCATATAATACGTTTTCTATTAACAGCTACCAGGGACATTGTGCTGGAAGGAAAGTCGTAAGTGGAAAGTTTGTGCGGTCTTTCTAATAACTGTACACAAGGAGAATTCACCAAAGAGTCAGCAAAGAGCTTTACACCTCAAACACAGGCAAATTTATTTTCCCTTCAGTTAATGCCTTGGGTGCTGCTAATGACTAGATAGTTATCTCCACTTGATTCTTACTTAAAAACTGAAATTCCTTGCAATTGTAGTAAACTTGCTAAAAGGGCTCAGCATTTTTGTGTGCTGTGTCTGGTTGGCTCACTGAGTCAGTAAAGGGCTTGAGAATATTTTAGAATATTCGTAACAACAGCAAAAAAAAAATCTTATGATTGCCAATATTATATTTATAGAAAACCTATGTTAGGGATCTGACTTTTAAATATTGGTACCTTGGAAACTGAGTTGAGTATTGTATTGTCACCAGCGGTGATCAGGACTTTTTTTTTAAGGAAAGGTTGTTATTTTTAGATACTGCTTTGCAATGCTGCGTAAAATACAGTACAGAAGTACAGTAGCATTATTCAGGAAAGTTTCATTCTTAACTGTGTCATTTCCTGTCTTTTTGTAGGTTTAAACCTGACCCTTAATAGTATTTCAATTAAGATTTTTTTTTTCCCTAAATGAAGTACAGTTCAGGAAGCAAAGCCTTTTACAAGTAAAAGTAAAGTTATGCTGTCGATTAAAATTTCTTATTTAAAAGAAAGCCAGCACACTAAGGTTTAGGGTTTTTCATTTTCCAGTCTGCTTATCAGATTTCAATTGAAAGATTAAAATAATTTAACATTCTGTGCAGAAGCCTGGGATTTTTATACAGGCATTTTACTATTTTGGTTATAATATTTTCCATATAGCAATGATACTTGGGTGGTCTGGGCACCCGGTGATAGTGCAGGAAGGGGGGCAAGGAGCGTAGAGAGGGTGGCAGTGCTTTAGTCCTCTGAAAATACAGATGCACTAAATAGCACTGGGAAGGGTAATACAGAAGACAACATGCAAGTTAATGACAGGGCAGAAAAATGTCAAATGACATGGCTTTTTTAAAAATAACTAGTTCTTTTCACATTTGGATGCTTGTTTGATCTATATTTATTTCTGTAAAGTTGACTGATTTGCCTCCACCCTTCTTTCTTTTTCCTTTTTTTTTAACATTAAAGGAATAGCTACAAAAGGGTTGAAATATGTTCTTCCTCTCCCCTATTTAATGTTGTGGAGTTCACAAAAAAAAATTTATACTCCTTAAGGATTAAAGGAAGTCCATTATATTGAAACACTCACCTATTTAAATGGTCATATTGATTTTAAATTGCTTTTCCTGGCTATGGGCATTTTGTGGTAATAATATATATTAATTTAGTTCATAGAACAGGCTTAAGCATTGGTATCGTCCTGGTTTTAGTAAACTCTCACTATGGTTTAGTATGCATTGGGTCCTGCTAATTTTTCTAGTCCTTGCAAAAAGTAATATTTGGTGGTGTTTTGGTTTCTGTTTTGTTGGTTTTTTTCCTCTTGAAATATTTCTATGCAGCTATCTTGTGTTTGTTGACATGCATATTTAAAACCTGTTGTTTTAGAACTATGGAAATCTCTCCTCTGTGATTATGATCAACTAGAAATTGTTTCAACTAAAACAGCACTGCTTTAAGAACCACAGAATCCCTTAATTCACTTTGAAAATGTTTTGGTTACTGAGCCAAAGTCGATATACTTCCTTATTCATTCCTAACAATACAGGCTTTCTTTCCATATCTGTTGCTTTGCACACTGAATTTCCCCCCCCCTCCTTTCCAAGCCCCATGCCAAGGGGGCCTCCTCCACCTCAGCCTTACAGTCTAAAAATGTAACTTTGAGGAGTCATGGGTCTATGGGAGGGGAATCACTTCCTAAATCCAGAAAGGTCATTTAAAATAAAGATTAATGCAAATAGTGGACTAGAGATAAGAGAAGCACTAGTTCCGTACGTTTTCACTGCCCTTGCTTACTTAGCAAAAGTTAACACAGGCTATCTGAAGCACTATTTTCATGGAGAGCCTATTATTCCCTGGATAATAGTATTTCCTTTCTTAATTTCTAGATCAGAGTTATTAAAAAAAACAAAAACAAAACCAGTAGCTTTGCAAGTAAGCATTAGAGAGACAAAAGTATTTGCCAACGATCGTATTCCCCTTGAAAGCAAAACTGAGCGAGTTTCTTAACAAATTTGGAAACATTTTTCTACCGCTTAAGCAAAATCGAAGTCATAAAACTTTTCAGATTTGCTATGCCTTAAACAGCACTCATACTTAGAGACTGAGAAACATTAATGCATGTTAATCCGGTTCCGTCCCTTTAATTTCTTCCTGTCGCTTCAGATTTTCTCTTAATAACCGCATTTAACTGTGTGTTGTGACTCCACTTTAAGGCAGGACGAGAATAAAAATTCCGTCTGCTCGTACTATGAGGAATTAAACCCCACTAATTTAATCCTAAAACTAATCTTCTGCAAAATAAAGGGGAGAGAGGGCAAATGACTTCCAAGTGTATATATACATTAAAAAAAGAGGTATTTTAGTCAAAAGGCATAAGCTTTGCTGGGAGGCAAAGGGAAATGACTGTGCTAGCTCTGGCTTTGTGGGCTTTAAGGCAGCCAGACCAGGCACTGTCCCAGTAACGCTCCGCGACCAGCTCTCCCCCAGAACACTTCTATTGATTATCGAAGGAGCGGTGGGAAAGGGAATCAGAATGTACATATTTAAAAAAAAAAAAAACAACAAATAAAGCACAGCATCAAGGCTGCCTAAAAACACAACACACCTTCTGCGAAACTGCCTGGTTATAATGCTAATGGCTGCATATTTATGCTGATCTTTTTATAGTATAGCTATTCCAAGCCTTCCTGGCAATAATGAGCACCGCATAGATGGGTTTTTTTTCCCCCATTGCAGTAGTTTGTTACCAGTGTTAACTTTAGGGGAGCTCACTCCGGAGTTCAGCCGGTATCAAATTGCAGCCCAGACTTTTTGTATCATTTTGTCCGTGGGGATTTCATTCAGCCTGAGGGTTTTTTTCCCCTACCAGGACAGCTGGAAATTGACCAAAGCAAACTTCTGCATTCGTTTACAAATTCCATGTTTATCAGTGGGATTCAGGACAAAATAACTTAACGTTTTGAATGTTAGAATTATCAGCGATTCAAAGTTTATACGAGAGCGGCAACAATCAATTGGTGCTGATCAGTCATATGCAATGGCCGGCCAGGTATCGGGATGGAAAGCTGGTTTTTCCCTTTTATTTATTTATTGATTTCTTTTTTTTTTTATCCCATCACATCCTGAACTTTAAGAGGTAATTTTTCCTGACAGTCAAAGATTTTGTATTCTCCGTGGCAGCAGCCAACCACAGAGTAATCAGTTTTCCTATGGTTTCTCTCCCAGTTTTCATTAGCACATATAAGTTACTTGCAAAGAAGTTTCAACTGCATATGAAAATCTAAGTACAGTTTTCCCAAAGGTGATATAATATATTTTATAATAATTTAAAATATTATTCATGCATTCTTTTCTATTATTTTATTACTTTAAAAGGAAATAATTTTTTAAAATCGATCTCCAGATCATAGTTCACAACAGGAGCTAGGCAGAATACATACTTCTAGCAAGCCTAGAAAAATAAATTAAATACTTCTTAAATATTTATACTGATGGCTACAAGTAAAAAAAAAAATTAAATTTACCTTTTTAGTTTGTGGGGGGGAAAAATACTTTATTTTAAATTAAAAAAAAAAAAAAAAAAAAGAAATGACCAACTTTAACTCTACTCTTGTACACTTCTCTAGGTAATATACCTCTAGGCAATATACCTCTCTCATTTCTTGCATGGGTTTTAGTGCACCATCACAGCTCCATCTTTCTTGCAGTGATGACTGGAGGAAGGGGGGAGGGGAGTCACCTAGGTTCGCCAGGTCATAGGCCAGGTGTTCTTCCAAAGTAG
The DNA here is from genome assembly GCA_035584735.1 of Pseudotriccus pelzelni. Taxonomy (NCBI): domain Eukaryota; kingdom Metazoa; phylum Chordata; class Aves; order Passeriformes; family Tyrannidae; genus Pseudotriccus; species Pseudotriccus pelzelni. The sequence goes on along the minus strand of JAWMRA010000005.1, from coordinate 28,180,235 downwards.
GCCTTACCAGAATGTCTTCCCCGCTTTATTCTGAAGTCCTCCTTTTTCACAGTGTCCCTTTAGCGTTTCTTATTCCCTAGTGTGCAAAACCTGCGAAGAAAAATACTGTATATGAGATCTGAAAGGAGCAACGAGTGTCTTCTCCTTGGCAAGAGCAACTCGCGTCCCCAATAGTTCCATGCCGCTGCTTTCCCTTGCCCAGTCTAACCAATGTGCAGACTACTGTACAACAGCATTGTCCTGAACAGGTAGTCTGAACACTGGGGCGACGGAGCAGGATCTCCGGACGCGTCTATTTATTTATTTTAAATCCTCTTTTAGTCTCGGGGAAAAACTGCCTTCCTGCATCACGGGTTGTGCTCGGCTCTCCCCTCACACTCTGCAGCACTCACTGAAACACACTGAAGTGCTGTGATTTCCAGTCTTGACGTGGCACATTTGCAGCAGACTGGGGATCTGGCAATGAATTTAGGACCAGGAAAAGGGGGAGGGCTGGGCCTGAGAGTCCATATATGGGATGATGTCACCCTGGGGAGGTTTGGGTATGCACTGTGCCGCTGGTGAGACCGCTAGAATTGCCTGCTCTCAGACATGGGTCTGTGTATAAAATGGTACCAGATGTTTTAGTGTAATGTTAAGCAGTCATTTCATCTTCAGGCCAGATTTTTTTCTTCAACTGGGCAGGAAGTGGGCCCCAGTATGGAAAAGCTGTAAAAAGTCAAGATGTACAGTTTCACTGCAGCCAACAGAGAGCGAGTTAATGTAGACACAGAATTTGCTCTTTTGTGAAGGCTGAAAAACCGAATTTATAAAAAGGATTCTGCTCGGGAAGCTAATGTAATAAGCCAGTGCTTATTTTCTTTCTTTTTAATGACTCTAGTTGTGCTTTTCTATTTTGGCATTTCAGACCAAGAAAAGGGCAAATAGGTTCATTTTTTCTTGGAACTGTCAGCGGCATGCAGGCTGCCGAGACTTGAACAGTAATTAGAGTTACTTCCTGAAAGTGAAGCCCCCATGAAAAGTCTGGAGAAATGTTCTTTGTCATAGCCTCTACATGAGTAATTAGTTCCACATGTGGCCTTCCTATTTCCCTTCAGCTATTTTGGCTGGCTGGTTGAATACTTTGCTATAGCTCAAGACTTAAAGAAGCTTTAAAGTTTTCATTTCAAGCATCCACTGTGAAAATAGCTATTTCTGGTGTCATAATAAATTGCTTCTGGTAGATCAGTGCTATTAGGCCTGGCATTGTTTTTCACTGGTAACCCTGCTGGTCCCATTTTTCTTTTAATGGTGCTTGGTGGAATTATTCTGCTGAATTTTATCTTTGATGTTTACCAGATCTATTGAATTTTGCCAAGTATGACTTTACCGTAGATTTTAAGATATTCTCCCCACAGGCACCCAGCCTTGTTCTCCTGTAAGCTTTTTTCTTTGTTGAGAAACAACATTTTGTTGAATCTGAGTGTTGTGCTTGGTTTTGTTGTGTACTTTTTTTTAAATTTTTTTTTGGTTTGGTTTGGTTTTTTGAATCTACCTTAGCCCACGGTCTGAAACAACAGCTAACAGATCAAGTTAGCTTTGCTGAAGTCGAACCCGGAGGTGATCGTGTGTAGGTCTGCGTATGCCCTGTATGGAACTGTTGCCAGTGGGGGTTTTTTCTGCTGTAGAGTTCTAAAGCAAATGTCAGTATCTGGGACATATTCTGAAAGGTAGATCTCCACCAGCTTCCTCGACAGCAATGTATGTAAACCTAAATGTGTGCTGTGAGCCCTGGTGTCCCAAATACTTTCTGCAGGATTTGGTTCTTCCTGACTGACAGCACATTCTGAGAGAGCCGCGTCTCCGCGCAGGGCAGGGTGCAGAAGTCAGGCTTCAGGGAGAAGGAATGCAATAAACTTGGACACTGGGGAAACTGGAATTGGATCTCAGTCCAATGAAAAGTAAAAGTGACCTTCAGGCTGCTTTGTGGTGGTGGCAGGCCAGGCACTGCATGTCTGCTTCAGATTGTGCATCCTCCACTTCTCCTATTTGGGTCCCAGTGGGCTAGTGTGTGTCCAGGCATGGTGAGGTTTCTTATTTAACCAGCAAAGGTGGCGGTTTGAAGAAGCTATGGAAAGAGGTTTAACGTGCACTGTGCTTTTGGCTTTCTTAAAAACAGCAACAGCACATCAGCGTGTCAGGGAAAGTGAGCTGGTGGGCAAGAAAAAGCAGGTACAATGGACAAAGTAGAGCACACGGTGGGTAAAGCAGGAGGGCTCCTCACCTGCATATCACTGCGTGTGTAGGAGCTGGCTTTTTTATTATATTCCCACTTGGCACTTGCCTTGTGGAAGAATACAATTTTGGAAGGATTGAGTAGTGATTTTGGTGAGTGGGACCCTCAGTATAATAGTGGGTCAGATTTTCCCCACTGAGGAACTGTCAGAGATTAATTACTGCGTGTGTCATCAGAGCAAGAAATTATGTTGTCAAGACAGTATTCCAGGGATCTTCTTTCCATACTGGCAGAACGGAACATAGGCTGAGTAAAGCAGGAGGCAAAGCATTAATGACCCAGGCAGGCTCAGGGCTGAGGGAAGTAGAGTTTGGAATCTTGCTGCTGAGTGCAGCAGCGTCAGTCTGTGAATTTTTCCCGTGATGGTTAAACAGAACCAGAATAGCTGACCACACAGTGGCCTGGAAATTTGTTCCCTGTAAGTTCTATGTCCTGGCAAAAGCAGAGCTTCAGAGGAATGGAGGACCAGAACAGGGGGGTTGGGTTATTCTGGGCAGCCAGAAAGATGCTAAAGCATCGTCAGGGAGAACTTCCATACACTGCAAAGCCATTCAGACCTCGAATGCACTTTTTCTGTCCTTCCTGAGTGCTGCTCAGCTACGTACACGCATCTGGCTTAGATGTTTAGACCCAATCCCTCCTTTTCCACTTGATCTCTGTTTGGAAAGGAATAGGCCCAAAAGCTGCTGACATTTCCATTCCTTCTGTGATACCAAGTTCAGAGTAGACTGGAAGGATTTGAAATCATCCGCTCAATAGCTCTCCATCTCTGCTGTGGGATTTAAACTGTTCCCAGTCAACGTGCAGCATGGCAGACTGCTCTCATGGTTGCAGTAATCTCCACTCACAGAGTCAGTATCAAATTGTTACCCACAGTTTGTCTGAAGTGCCTTCCAAAGGTAGTAATAAACTTCATTTTTCTTGAGTTTATCATCATGCTGACGTTTCTGTCGTGCCTGTGAACTCAGCCTGATGATGAAATTATTTTGCATAAGCCTAGAACATTCTGTGGTTTTTAGCTTGGAGGAAACGAAGGATTTTGAAAAGTCCAGCCTCTTCATTAATGCTTATTTGGAGGGCTACTAAGAAAAAGAAAATAGCTATATTTCTGCTGGATTGTTTTCTTTTCCTGGCAGACAGCAGTGTAGTGCCAGACCATTCTTCATGCTGAATGGGATGGGCATCTTTGAAATGGTCATGAAGCGTGCGGTGAGCATGGGAGCTGTGTGCTTCTTGTAGTGTGTAAAACATCCCAGACTGCATTTACACAGTGTGGCGGCTGAAATGCCACTACCGTGTGTTTTTACATAAAAAAGTTACCAGAGAAAGTGTCTGGACAATTGTAAATTTTCTATCTCTGCTTTTCAAAAGCTCTAAGGAAAATCCAGGGAACTACAGGAGAGTAAGTGGGATGTCTGGAGCTGATAAAGGAGTTGAAATAATAGCAGGCGATTGAACATAGTTGTTTTTGAAATTCTGCAAGAAAAAGTTCTCTGCCATAATTTGCTCTAGATTTTTTTGCACAACTGGCAGTAAAGATTAACTCTTTCTGGCACTTAGTAAGCTAAACCTTGATTTAAAAGAACGAGAAACAGGTAGGTGTAGGATACAGGGGTCGGTACAGATGGACTGTCTTTGCCATGATAGCAAAAAGTCCCTGCAAAACTACCTTCAGGGTCTATTTTGTAGCTGAGTGAACAAAGTGAGTAGAGAATGAAATGCCAATGAGAGTAAACAAATGCAAGTGGATAGTGTCAATTAGGTCCACTTTTATCCAGAATGCTTGGGATATGGATGCAAGAAAGAAGATAAGGATAACGCAGGGAGAGAAGAGGTGAGAGTGGAGAAAGCATCAGCACGTGAGGCAAGAGCATCTGATCCTTGCACCTGTAGAGTTTGTCAGCATTCTGTTAACCAACAAATATTGGTTATGGTTGAACAATGCCTAATGCAGTCCTGTAATCCTGTTGTTTCTTGGTGTTCCACTGCAACCTGACTTGTTACTTTTTTAATTTTAAGTTAAAAAAAAAAAAAAAAGGCAACAAAAAAACCCCAACAAAAGAAATTTTGCCCCTTAGCTATTTTGTTGCTTCTGGCCAATGCATGTAGAAATGACTTGTGCTTTTAAGTAGCTGTGCCCAATGTTATGAGAACACGTTGTGAAGTGTGGTGCTCATTTTGAGCTTGTACCATCATCCTCATCTGTTGATTTTAGTATTAGTTGGCGATGTCTGGAAAAACTGGGAGGCTGGCAGCAGTTTGTCAGTGCTAAAGAAGCCCCGCTTTGGTAGGGCCCGCTGTATGAAGGCTGTATGACTGCTCAGAGCCACATCTGTGTGCTGCACAGGTTCCTGAGCAGTCTGGGCTCAGTATTGCAGTGAGTGATTTGATCTTCTATAAATGACCTTAGTGTAGCCCAGTGCTCTCGGTTGTGTAGTTCCTGTAACACAGGACTGGTGAAAACCATAACCTCTAAACGCTGTATTCCCTGTTCCCAGTCCTGTTCCTTGTCCTGTCCCTTACTACTTGTCCCCTCTGCCCTCTCCCTCCTCATCAGACATGTAGCTTGGATGCTTTAATATATTTACCCTTTCACCTTCCTCTACCCAATCCCCCTTTCCTGCTCTGCATGTGTGCTCTCCCTCAAACTTCATTTGAGTTTGTGGGAGAGATATGAATGGGGAGAAAGAGGAGCTGGAAGGGGTTAGTTCAGCTCTTCTGGGCATCTAACAGAGTTGAAATTCCTAACAACCAAGTTTTGTGTTTCCTTTGCTTTTAGTGGGCAAGGGACAACTCAGCACCTGTGAGGTGGTTACCTGTAGCAAGCCACTGCTGATTTCTGTCCTTGTAGATGCGAGGAGCTGAACGGGAGGTTCAGTACTGATGCCACTTTTCTTACCTCATTAAGAGTCTGGTTATGTTCCTCCTGATTGCAATGTGTGCCTCACTTTGTAGTCTGTATTGCTCAGTAGTATTTTATTTTTTGCCTTTCTAGCCAGTGGTTAAAGTTCCATATCTGGAAAATAACCAGAGAACCGTAGAGCAGGTATTTTCATATAGAGGCGACTTGGTGCTCGCTCTGTATTTTTCAGCTTAAACTTTGTGTGTGTTCTCATGGTCTATTTGAATATCTGAACTGGTGTTTGGATTAAATTGTTTTTGGGGAGCCAGGTAGACTCAGCACAGTGGTAGCAAATGATTATAATGACTGGTAATGTTCAGATTGCATATACATTATTTCATTCTTACAGAAAAAAAATAGCTGCCTTTTTCAATTGTTGTGGCCTTAATGGGAGGTATCCTCTCTGCCTGTCATGTTTTTCTTCAGGAAAAGAACAGGATATGGAATAGCTTTGACATTTCCTTAGTCATTGCTTACTCATACACAACACACAATTAGTGGGGATGCAAAATTAGATGAGCTAAGTTAATTTTCAGAATGGTGGTGAAGAGCATGGTATGTCCTGGATTAACACTGCCCTCTTTCTTGACTGCTGTGATCTCCTCAACTGTGTTTTAGCCCTGAAGCATGTTAGTCTTAAGCTTTTGGACCCTTTATAAAACCCAGATGTGCAGCTGAATCAAGTGTTCTTCCTCCCCACTCGGGCTGAAATGATTCAGTCAGGTTACAACATCGCTGGGAGATCATTGCACCTCTCCTAGAAGATGTCACTTCTACTACAAAGTGATTGTAGTATTCAGTAAAGCAAAGTAGCTGCACGGGAAAGGGGGATGGCACATTTGAGTGAGTGTAGGGGCTTGTTGTTTACTGCTTCAGGAAAGCAAGGATAGATGATGGATAAACTCACAGTGGTTTATGTTTCTTTTTCCATTCTTTTCTAGAAAAAAATCTGTTTGAAAAGAGAACTGCCTGGGTGACCTAAAAAAGTGTATACTTACTGAAGTTTCTAGTTTAAAATCCTGTCTTGTTGGGTTTAAACTGCTGGGTTTGTCTAATTAGAATTTGGGGTTTGATTTACCCCTCAGAAATATTTTTATGAACATTCTTTCTTCTGCCCAACTGAGAGACAGTTTGTTGTTACTCTTGTGGGTTTTTTCTGGCAAAATTTTGTGTTGCAGCTATTTCTATGTTTCAGTAACATAATACACTCTGGGGGCAGATCTTGAAGATCTTTGACTCTAATGAATACCAGTCACGTGAGAGCAAATACATGATTTATTACATGAGTATATTTTCGATAGTAATGCCTGGTGATTTTTGCAGTGGGGGAAAGGAGATCAAGAAGGAGAAGGATGCAGCTGAAAGAAATTGGTGGCAAAATGATGTTAAGTCTCACCTTAGTTCAGGCCTGTGGTTTGCAATTCCAGCGTTGTGAATGATCCCCAAACAAAAACATCCATCCTTTCCACATTTAAGTATAATCTCAAGGGAACTGTGTTGTAGAAGCATATCTTAAAATGAACACCAGCAATATTGCTCAGGGCCTCTAAAACCGAAAGCCATTTCTTCTAGTATTTATTGTCTTTGGCAGAACTATTATCCTCTCTTTATATTAACTGCTGTGTGAAGCGTCGTCTTTGTCTTGCCAAAACTTCTGTTCATAACATAATTTATTCATAGGTTTCTTGCTTTTGATAAAGACTTTAACAATAACGAGCCAGGTTCTTGAATGTGAAATGGTGAGTTCCCTTCCTGAGGCTGAATGCAGTGATCTGTCATTTGTGCTGTGCAGAGGTGAAGGCTCTGAGGAGAGGGAACTGTCAAAGCTGTATTGCTGCAGCTCCATGAAATGCTTGGAGTGTACCCCTGTAAAAGAACCATTCATTCTCTTTTATGATTGAGTTCTAAATCGTGTTTCCAAAAATTAATCAGTGATATGCAAGGAGTAGTGATGTCTAGCTTTTTCTGTGGGTTATGAAGATTTAATCACCTGCTGTTACTGGCTTGAGTATTTTAATTAGAATTAAGGACCAACTTAAAAACCTTTTGATTGCTCAAAGATCTCAAGGTGTCTTGTGACATCTGATTTCTGCAAACTTTTCACGTGAACTGGTAAATGATGATGCTCTCAGGCATAACTTACATATTTAATTTTTTAGGGAGGCTGTTTCTTGAAAACATGTGAAGCAGAAGAGTTAACAGATCAACAGAATGTTATCAGTTTTGTTCCACTGTCTTTCATGTTTATAATTTTTTTATCAACATCTCCAAGGAAGAGAGGTTTTAAAATTGCTCATTATCACTTCATGTGTCTTCCAGTTAAAAGGAACAAGAAGTTTTTATTTGCCATTTGAGCTTCTATAGCCAAAACAGAGGTTGTGTCCTGCCTTCATGGCAAGTATGTGTTGGTTATTGTATGTCAGTTGACCAAGGTATGATTTATGACTTTAAAATCTCGATAAAACTGAGGTGCTGACAGATTTTCTCTCTTGTTTACTTCACCTGACTGCTTAACAAATAAGGTTTTAGTCTTTGCCTTAGCTGTGGCTTTACATGTAGTACAGGAAGACGTGTGTTTATTGTGGCTTTACTGATTCCTCTTAGCAGTTGAGACAAGATGTTTTCTAGAAACCCATGAGCCATCTTGTTGGTCAGGTGGATATTTCTCAGTGTTTGACATCATCCAACCACCTAAACTCACGGCACACTAACCAGTAGTTGAGTAAAACATAGGTTCAGGCTTGATATGTTTGTGGTAGAGTTTGCTTTTCTCCAATTACTAAGCATTTTCAAATGTTTGTGTAAGTTCCAGAGAAATGAAGCAAATTACTGAGATAGTTTGAGAGATGGAGTCCTGTGTGAGAGACTATGAAGAGCTTTTTTGATTTAGATATCTTTCCTTGTGAATCATCTTAGTCACAGGGGATACTTTAAAACTTTGTCATGACAAACTCCTCAGTAGAAGCCTCTTTGTTCATGCTCTGCAGAGGTCAGAAACTTCTTCCTGTTATTGTCTGAAATCATAGCAATAACCTCACATTTGCAGCATGGAACCCAAAAAGGGGTAGTGTTCCTTCTTTGAAGTCCCTGTTACTGCTTCAGTATCTTTTTCTGTGGGATATTTCATGACTCTTCTCTCCTTTCATGTTCTTGCCACGCTGATCTGTGCTCTGTCATCTCTCACTGACAACAGCCTTCACTGTGTATTGATCTGCTCCTTTCCTGGCAGTCTCCACAGCTTCATTGCAGGCCTTCCTTTTGCTGATGGAAAGACCTTTCCTTGGGTGTACAGAATTACCCCCTCTGCTGTCCAATTGAGCACTCCATCCTAAAATAGCAAATACTGTATCCAAGTCTTTTATGTGGCACTTAACCTGTTGAGGATCTGATCTTGGCCGAGCAGCAAAACCCCCAATCCTCCCAACAACCCACCCACCCACGGCCCTCTCTGGGTTCTTCCACAGGTAACACCCAAGATCACCTTGCCCATATCATTGCTCACATTTCACATCTCTGCGCTGGTTTCCTCTTGCATTTGGTATGTGAATCTTAGTATATTCAGGAGATTGCTTGAAGTTTAGGGATGAAGTAGACAACTGTGCTCTTAATTCCCCAGTGGATCTTCTGTCATTGTTTACTCCAGCTGCAAGGTGTGTTTATTAAATGTTTTTTTTTCCTAAAGCCTTACAAAAGCATTTTTGGTTGAACACTGGACAAAAATACTGCCTTGTGTTGGGAATCGTATGGGGAATGTGGAAAGTACAGAAGAAGCAGCAATTTTATGGATTTTAATGCTGCTTAAATGCTGCTTACAATATCATTCGCAAACTTCGTCCATGTAGAGTGAGACCTGAAAATGCATTTAAAAGGGTAAATTCAAGAGTAACCCAGGAAAATTATGAGTATAGATGCCTGAGATGCCTAAATATGCCTTTGAAAATCTCTGCAACCAAACAGGTTTGACAAACCTGGCAGAAATGAGCACCTTTACAGCTGAAAACGTTCACATGCCTTGTGTATGTATTAAGAAAACCCCAAAGACTTTGCAGCATAACATTATTTTTTGTTAGTTTTCTACCAGCTGCTTCTTTCCCTGGGTAGCATTTTTCATCTTCCTATGCACAAATATAAGGAGACATAGAATCATCAAAGCTTCCTTTGCTTCTTTTAACACGTCAGAGAACTCTCAGTCCACAAGTGTCCGTGCCAAATAGACCTGTAAACAGGTAACCTTTGTGCTCTGGGTTGTTCTGAACAGGCATATCAATGCACGGGTGCTGAGCACCGTCTAAAGCAGGGGCTGTGTCCGTCAGGAGAGATGTGCTCATCCCATGCTTGTTGCGCATTCCCGCAGAGACTCAGCGCTGGTGAGGCCACACCTCGAGTGCTGTGTCCAGTTCTGGCCCCTCAGTTCAGGAAGGACATTGAGGTGCTGGAGCAGGTCCAGAGAAGAGCAACGAGGCTGGTGAAGAGACTGGAGCACAAGTCCTATGAGGAGAGGCTGAGGGAGCTGGGATTGTTTAGCCTGGAGAAGAGAAGGCTCAGGGGAGATCTCACCACTCTTGACAATTACCTGAAAGGATGTTGGAGTGAGATGGGGATCGCTGTCTTCTCCCAGCCAATTAGTGACAGGACAAGAGGACACAATGTTAAGCTGCGCCAGAGGAGGTTTAGGTTGGACACTAGGAAGAAGTTCTTCACCAAAAAGGTGACTCGACATTGGAATGGGCTGCTTAGGGAGGTGGTGGAGTCACCATCCCTGGAGGTGTTTAAGAAAAGATTGGATGTGGCACTTACTGCCATAGTCTACTTGACAAGGTGATGTTACATCATGGGTTGGACTTGATGATCTCAGAGATCTTTTCCAACCTACTTGATTCTGTGATTCTGTGATTCATAAAATGATGTTTGGCCTCTGTTTATGCTGTGGAATTAAGACAGGCTTGCAGACAAGCACAAGGACATTGAACATCCATGGATACATGCTTTCCATACATATCCCTGCCTAATAGTTTCACTCAAAGCACCTGAGCTTAGGGCAACCCATGAATAAGCTTTGGCTGTAGACTGTTCCAGGGAGCCCAACCTCCCCCATGTTCATCTGTTCAAACCACCCAAGAGGGCACAGATGCCATGATAGTGACTAGAACCGAGCTTTCCTGCCCAAGGATCTGTCTAAGCCCACAGCAAAGCACATACCGGCTCATAAACTACTTGAAGGCTGGGTTTGAGCGAGGGTTTGAAAATAAAATATCAGGTTAGACATGTCAAGGGTGCTTCTTCTACACAAGGCTGCAGAAGTGTGTTGCCTGTCACTAATCCATGCCCACAGTTACTTCCTCAGGAAAAAGCAGAACTCTGTAAAATTCACTTTATCTGCAAATGTATATGAAGAAGATCAGTCAGGCATAGTAGAGAAAGGTATTACTTAGATGTGAACTGTGCTGCTTGTATCTGTCGATGACAATAATAACAGAAAATACAGCACTTATGTGGAATTGCTGACTCTCGAGTCTTTTGGTTATAAGATACAATATTGATATTGATGTTAGATCTTGCCTGATTTACTTTAATTTGAGCCAGGCTTCTACAGAAATCTGTTGCCTAGGTTACAAATGCTGTGCACCATAATAAGGCAAATTGCTGTTGAAATAAATAGTAATTATGGCCCTGGTTTCAAAAGTATTATCTTTCTCTTTGTTTTAAACTATCCTTGGGTACAGCTGTAAGCACTGGCTCTGTTCACTCTCATTGTCTCTTTGCACAGCAGCCAGGGAAAGAGAGGGTGCCCACTTGTCTCTACATCCTCCCTCTGTTCTCTCAGCAGCACTAAGCGTGTTTGTATAGATATTTTCAAATGCTATTTAATTCCTCAAGGGTACATCAATACAAAGTGTAAAATTCCTGTCAGGAAAGAGAAGGGGTTGATATTATTCTTGTTCAACATCTCCTACAAGAATTGCTTATATGTGAGTGCTGTTCCACAGTCTTTTCCACACAACCTGCAGAGTCCTGCGCTGACCTGGGGCCTTGCATAGTCATTCATATCAATCAGGTGCTGGATTTGTTCAGCATGTATGGCTCTTCATCTGATAGTTTTGTGATTCAGAGACAAGTAAGAGCTTGAAGGAAGGAATAACTATGTCATGCCTAACATTCACCTATTTGTACTCTTAAAGTATTTGCACTGGAGAAACAAATGTGGAAGGGAATATGGAGGGCTGCTTCCATTTATTACCTTATTCATCAGTTTTTGATAAAGTATGGTGGTCTCAGCTTTCATGCACCATGACCAGCTGTAGTGCAGCTGCCCTGTGGATGCCCTGAATCAGTCACAAGAGAGCACCAATCATGGAGGAGCACTCATTCACCTCTGCCCTGGGACTACAGTCACAGTCAACCACAGCACACAGCTGAGACAAAGTCCCACACCTCACCTATCTCCATAGTAAAGAGGTCCCAGAGAAAGGAACACTACTGCCAAGCAAATATGTGACAAGCAAAATGCAGTAAAATCACATGAGAAACTGTAGCCCCACTGCGCATGGGAGCCATCAGCCAACACCTGCAGGAAAGGAGCACACAGCCTGCTTGCTTGGCCCTACTGCCCATGCAGTGGCAGAAGGATGCTCAGGTTATCACTCCACACAACAGGTCCGCTGCAGACAGGAACCAGTGCTCTCCACATTCACCCCTGCAGGAAGTGGGGTGATGATGACAAACCTTTTCAGCTGTAGAAGACATCTGTCTGCAAAGAGTGACAGCAAGTCCATCCCCAGGTATACTTTCTATTGACACCAGATTTACTGGATTGTAATGAACTAAAGGAGCTAAGTGGTGGTCCTCCCAGGCTAGCGGTCTTCTGGAGTGGTGGCACTGCCCTGGCAATGGGTGCTTAGTTAGGTTTTAAAATCTCCATGGCTGAGCATAAAATGATCACCCACGGAAAGTGAATTTTCACCTATTTTGGCTACTTTTTGAAATTTCCAAAGATTCACAGAATATGGATTCATTCCCCAATGAGAAAGAGTGAGGTTTTTCAGAGCTATCACCCTGAATTCTTTAATAAGCCCTGAAACCACTAAAAAAGTGCATGTGTGTGCATGCATTCATTTATATACTGGGGGGCAGAGAGACAGAGGGAATCAGAGATACTTTATCAGAAAACATGATCTGTTCTTTACAGGATTTGACACACACAATCTTATCTAATTATTCAGAACATTTAACATCACCTAACTCCAGATAAAAATCTCTTCCCTCCTCCCCTGCCCCCTCTTTGCTGAAACTTAATACACAGAGACTAATACGGCACAAAACTGTCTCACTGAGCTTTAAGATGTAAGACGACAATTCGTGACCCTTGCCTTTGATTGCCAGCCAAGTTACATATGTCTCAGGGGCTCAGAGGGCCACCATTTGTCACCATGCTGACAGTGAAATACGGCTCCTCCTATTGTTCTGCAGAAGCACCCTCAGCCTGGGCTGGTGGGACAGAGCGTTTCCCGAGCAGACCTGCTTGTGCTGCATTCCCTGGATAATCCATGGAATCTGGGAGAAGCCACAGCCATCAGGGCAATGAGAGAGCTATTCCTTGAAGCAGCTTTGGAAACCAGGGATTACAGCATTGCCAGCCTGGAAAGGGTGAATAAGCGTCATCCTTTGGGAAAGATCATTTTTTCTTGGATGACTAAAGAAAAAAAAAATAGCCTTCCTCAACAACACATTGTATTTCTACAGTAAGCTGCTGTTTGGAAGTCCTGTGTTGTCCAGGCTGAGGGTTGCTGTGTTCCTCTTATGCACATTTCATTTAGGCAAAGGAAAAAAACTCTGAATCGGACTGTTTACTTGGGTGTAGCTGCTCTCCCACTGTGCTGGCCAAATTTGCCTTGTAGGCTTAGAAAAACAGCTAAAGGCCAAGCAGGCTGTCAGACAACTATTCTTTACCCTTTGATGCCCTCAACTACATGGGTACAATTGTTAGGCACTTCGCATTATATGAAACAAGCATGCACAGTGCAAACAAATGGGCACTTAATCTGACTTACACTGTGTGGGAAAACTCTTTGCCTCCAATTACCACCTTCAAAACAGGGACTGATTTTTCCAGCTGACTCCTGAAGTCCCAAAAACTAACATCCTTCAAACCTCCACTTAACACTAGAGATCCATATGAAAAACCTTCCTGCTTTCTGTATTTCTGCAGAAGAGTATACCGGAACCACCTGCATTTTGGCAGCACTGAACTGTTCAAGCATACATCTTTCATTTAAATCCTAGCAGCACTGCTCCATACCTATCTGTCATGGGTTTGCAGAAGTCCCCCTCCTTGGGGATTGAAAATAGTTTGTCCGGATGAATTTCCGGACAAAAGCC
>JAWMRA010000005.1:27910648-28166582 GCA_035584735.1 Pseudotriccus pelzelni | reverse complement strand
GACTTGAACACAAGCCCTGTGAGGAGAGGCTGAGGGAGCTGGGGTTGTTCAGCCTGGAGAACAGGGGGCTCAGGGGACACCTCATCACTCTCTACAACTCCCTGACAGGAGGTTGTAGCCAGGTGGGGGTCGGTCTCTTCTCCCAGGCAGCCGTCAGTAAGACAAGAGGGCACGGGCTTAAGCTTTGCCAGGGGTTGGATATTAGCAAGAAATTCTTTACAGAGGGTAATCGGCCATTGGAATGGGCTGCCCAGGGAGGTGGTGGATTCGCCATCCCTGGAGGTTTTTAGGATGAGGCTGGATGTGGCATCAGTGCCATGGTCTGGTAACCACGGTGGGGTTGGATCAAGGGTCGGACTTGATAATCTCAGAGGTCTTTTCCAACCCGACTGATTCTCTGATTCTATGATTGCCATAAATAGTTTCCTGACCTTTTTGCTAAACTTAGTCTTTGCTTCCACCTTGCAGCTCTGCAAAACTTCTGTGTCTTGTCTTTGCAGTGATCAGTGCTGTGTCATTCTGGTGTACTGACCAAGCAGTGCCTCAGGGAAACATTTTTCTCCACGCACATTCCCTCCTACTTGGACATTTTACCTTGAGGAGGCAAAAGGGAAGGTGTTCCAAATTTACTCCTATTTAATTTTTGCTTCCCACTCCTGCCCCCCTTGAAGCCAATCTCTAAAGGGGCGGAAATCCAAACAATTGTTAACTCATGGAAACAACAAATGCGTATGACAAACAACAGCTCATCAGTCATTCTCAGCCAGTGACATGTAAATCCCCAGAGAGTGTCTAGGGAAAGAAGGAGCTCGCTGCTTTGTAAACCTCCCTTGGTGTCTGATAGAAACATGGCATGCTTGCTTTGCTGTTTGGATGTCACCAGGAACTGCTGAGAATGAGAGAGGAAAAAAAAAAAATGGTACAGGCTCTGAGAAATAGGAGGAAAAGATGAGTTTTATGTAAACAAAGTTAGAAAACCCTTGGAAATAATTGTTCAAATCAGCTAGGAAAGTTGATGGAATGACATAGTTATGGAGGCTTTTTGGCAGAAGCAGTTTTTATTGGCTGGCTGTAGTTTAGCACGGAGAATGTCAACTAAGTATAAAGTTGTTAGGGCTGGAAAACTCTGTATGTTAGGAACAGGCATAAAATGCAGCAGGCTGTGTGGTGTGAACCAAAGCTGGTGTGCCTAAAACAAGCAAACCCTCTGGCAGGTTCACACAGCCAACGTCACTTGAGCGTGCATATTTTATAAATACTGATTTATTACCTAGATCCAATGGTACTTTCTAGGAATGATTTACCCTAACAAGACAGAGCACAGACGTATTGCAGCATTTTCGTGCACACAGAGTTGTCTCCTAACTCCTGTGCTGACAAGATTCTGAAAGTGGACTTCAGCTCCGGATTTGTGGGAGGGATTTCTTCGTTGACTGCCTATGAAACATTGCATGAAGGAAAATGGAAACCATATGCAATTCACTACACAGATCTGTTTTTCATTTAAATCTTTTCCTGTATTATATTTTCTGCTAGTGGAAGAGAGAGAAACAAACTGCTAGATGAATAGTATGGAGCTTAAAAGGCAGTGTGGTTTCCTTCTTTTTTTTTTTAAAGCAAAGAAAAAAACCAGGATTTGATCAGCAGTATAATTTCGCGTAGAATTCTGTGTAGAAAGAAGATAATTTGTTTATAATATGTCGGAACATCTGTTGTTTTAAGTCTTAGTGGATTGAATTGATATGATATCAACAGATCTGCAAGGCTGCTGAGTTGATTGAGCTGTACCACTGGAGCGGTACACGAGGAGTGGAGGCACCACAATGTGAGGGTTTTGATGAACTCTGCATACAGAGCTAAAATATGCAGTGGTTTCTGATGCTGTTCAAAAAATCCTTGACCTGCTGTGGAGTTGTGGAAAATTTCACCATCTCTGAAAACAGTCCAGTAGATTTACTCAGAGTCTCGGGGTTTGGATTTTTTCCCCTAGTTTTGAAGAGAAGTTCAGTTTTTAACAGTTCACTGAGAGTCTTTAGCGCCGAGGTAGTGCCTTGTTTTTTGCACAGTCTGGGAAAAGAAGCGCCACAGGACAGATAAAAAATAGAACACAGTGCTTTAAAAAAAGCTTTTTTCATGTGTTGGGCATGTTATACTTTATAAATTCAGTCTGTGAATATAGGACTTGAAAGGGAGGTCGTGGAGATCTTCTGCCTCTCGGACTTTTTGGAAGCTGTACAAAATGGAGATCTCTGGTGATAATTACTCCGGGCTCGGCAGTACCTGAGAGCACGTGGTAAACACCTACATCTGTCCAGTGATTCTAAGCCGGGTAATCCAGCAATGTAAGCAGCATGGTAAGGAAAAATTAAGTGAAAATTAACCAAAGGAGATGAACACCTAGATCCAGTTTTCTTAGATTTCCAACGGTAATGTTTTCTGAATCCACTTGAAAAATAACACTACGATAAAGGAGCATTGCAGGCATTCAGGAGTGTTTCTGCACCTCCTGTCAGCTGCACAGATTAAGGAAGTTTCAGTTGCTAGATCTCTTTGAAAAGACTTTTTTTAATATAACTGTTACAAGAACACTGAAGTAGCTTCTGAGCAGTAGAAATGCACGGATCAAATGATAGCACACACTTTATACAGCGAAGGGCTGCGTGAAGAGAGGCACTGAACTCACAAAAGTAATTGGAGGGACTTTGAGAAAGCCTCAGCAGATCTCGTGCTGATGACGATGCTGTCATGCAGTTGGTTGAACTCTGGCTTGATTTAATTAACACCCAAGACCTGAAGGCGCATAAAGGCATAACTGAACAGCAAGTCAGAGAAGCCAGTGAATGTTTCTGCTGTTTTGTCAGTCTTGCACAGATCAGATGTTCTCTCAGAGTATTCAAATTCTAAGCAGGAAAAGAAATTGAAATGTGATTCGACGGAATGTAACGCTGAATTCCTGCCTTTCAAACATTAAATACAGGAGGGAATTGGCTTCTACTTGATTCTTTTCAAAAGGTGTTAATTAGATATACTTAATTCCTGTATTGGCTCATTTTTTAAAATGCATTGAGATTCCTGTCCAATGAGAGTAGCTACACAGTAATTTAGGGTTGGTGTAGCCAAAGCTTCATAGAAAACCATGCATTAAGACAGGGAAAAAAAGGATACTTTTATTTATGTAGTAGTAAAGTGTGGAGTGGACAGGGAATGTAATTATTGTATCCTTGTGTCTCATTGACAAGGCATATAAGATCTTGTTTTGATTGCTACAGAATAATTTTTAAATATATTTCAATCATGAAAAATCCCAAATTAAACAATTCTGACAAAACTATGTTAATCCTTATAAAATATGTTTGCCTGGTATAGCTCATTTCTGTTCCTTCTTTTCTGCTTGTATCTTTAAATGGTAAGTGCTTAAAAATATTGATTGCCTCTGTATGCATCCACATCTCCCTGTAAAAGATGTGAGTCCAAGTTTATGGCATTTGGATCGCTCTGTAACAAAAATATTTACCATTAATATTTGGCTTGTGCTTTGTTTCACAAAATCTTGTTTGGTCTTTAGAAGTTTTCTATTGGGTCCCCTAATTTTGAAGGGATGGGAAATAACTTTGTTTTTCAGGTTGGATAAATGAAAATGCTGTTTTTGGTCTGAAGTTTTCCAGTTAGCTAGAGAGAAACATGTTTTTCTGGGGAAAAATTAGCTGTTTGAATGTATTTGAATTATCTGAAATTTTATTTATATACTTTCCACCTGTTGAGAAATATTTGTGGTGTTCTTTTAGCTTTTGTTCATAATTCAAGCCCCTGTTTTGAAACTTCATATTTGGCATACTCTGAGGTATTGACAGACTGTTGCCTTGACTGGGAAAAACAATCATGGGCATTTAAAAAAAACCAAACCATTCTTGGTGGTGTCCTACCCTTCTTCACTTTGAGGATTCACCAGGCATTTAATTATGTAAAGTCAATGTGCTGCTATTTTGGAGTCTCAGCTATGTTTAAATATACTGTGCATTCAGTTCCAGGGCTTTTAGTGTTTCATTCTTTCATAGAAGGGCTGATAGAAAATTTCCTGTACAAGAGGGCAAGCTTGTATAAATCTCCATTTAATGTGACTATTTCTTTCATGACCACAGTTTATTGTCTGTTTATTACACCATTAGCTTTCTTTTTCTAAAAACTGCACATCTCTTGCAGTTGTAGTAGAATCATAACATGGGAGTTGAAACAACTATTTGAGTTGATTAGTGACAGGAGAGGGATAGTAACATATAAAGGCAATATTTAATGACTTGAAAAGGGGTAACCATAACAGGACCCAACCTGCTCAGCAACTACAATGCTACTCTCCTCCCAGCAGCCACACAGTCCCTTCAAATCAACTCGTTCTTAAAGCAGGCTTGGAAAATCACCGAATAAATAATCTCTGATTGCAGGTGATACTCCAAAGAGAGGCTGTGGCTCTGTGTGAGGTCTGACTAAACTTCTGCTTTTGAGGCTGAGACTAAACATGTATGTATATATACAGTGCTTTGGATAGTGAAGAAATCAGCAGGGTTTTGTATTGGTTTTTTGGGTCTTGTTTTGTTTTTTTCTTCAAGTTGTTAATTTTCATTATAGACTGGGCATCTAAAAACACAGTGATAATGATTCTATCCACAGAAGGAGATGCTGAAAAAGCATTAGCTCATAGAAAAAGGGAATAATCCATCAGTGTTGGAAACAGTCTGAGGAATTAAATGTATTTCTTGATGATAACGTGTTGAGAATAAGCTTCTGGATCCTTAACTCCTGTAAAATTTGTACTTTGGACTTCAATGCATTGGATTCACTTTGGAACTTGAGGTGGAGTGTCCTTTGCCATATTTTTCTACCTGTTGTTTTCATAAACACATCACAGGTGGCATCTTAGTCTCTTGAACTGATACTTGTCACCATTTATCAATCTCTTACTTCAGGGACCTTCAATTTCTTCCCCAGGTGGCTTTCTCTGTTCCCTGTACCTGCCAGCTGTGGTCTCCTCATAGCTGCCATCCAGAAGATGTAACACTGCAATTCTTTCTGCACCCAGTCCCTTTACTCCCAAGAACCAGCCTAGTCCCACTTAAACATTTAACCATTAATATGTGGGTATTCTGCTGCAAAGCTGATTTTTATTTTTCCTTTTCTTCTTCTGTTTTGTTGCTTTGCACTCAACTGGTCATATTGAAGAAAAAATGTAGTTTGTGGCCAATCTGTCATAATCTGAGAGCTTGGTATACCACATGGAGTTGAGTTTGGAAAGCACATCCTCTAGGAGAGGAACCTGTGGAAACCATGCCTGGGTTATTCACCTAATTACAGCTGCAGTCTAATCTCCCACAGAATTTTACATATAGGTTACATTTATCTTGACTACCTATCATAATTTCCATATTTGAAAATAACTACCAAAAATGTCTCCTAAAGGCCGAGAACCTAATGTTAAATTCCTTTTACATGGGATATGTGCATGTAATTAAAGAAAAACATTCTGCAGAGCCAGGAAGTCAGAAATGAGGCCTTACTTTATAGTATCAGAAGGTAACATCAGGGAGAGCCATTAAATGCATGCCCAATTTATAGTCTTCTGTGTGGAATCTTTTACACCATGCTCCACTCATTATATTTTATGAAGGTTTTGGTGATTCATTCTTTTAATGTAGCTTTGCTACTATCAAGGAATATTGTTCTCACTTATTGTACATCTATCCCTATTAAATCTCTTTGGTGAAATTAATCTTAACTCTTTTGCATAGCTGTGTTTCATTTGTGTACCCCAAATTATCTTCCCGGAGATAATTTGTGACTTGGTGTGCAGTGGCAGGGATATACCTGATCTGAGGCAACTAAAATTGTTCGGTATGTCTTAAGAGAGTGTGTTATTGAAGCAGCCTCACCTTGCTAAGACTTTCTAAATCTCCAGGTTCTTATTTCTGAGGACCACAAGCTTGGGGAGGGAGAGGGAGCAGGCCCTGTAGCAGAGCCTGTCTCATGTGGGACAGGTGGCACTACAAGTCTTAGCATAGGTTGTTAGAAGACCATAAGGAGCCTCGGTGACGTTGGCAGCCTCCCAGAAACCTTCGTGTGCTGGTTGTAAGTTTAATGATAACAATTAAACTTAGCAATGGCAGCTAAATACTCCAGGGGTTTGTGGTGCAAATGCAGGTGTTAGATGCTGAAAGAGCATCCAAAGGCTGGAGTAGCTGTGCTTGAAGACTTTGTTAGCTGATTAAGGAATGAAGGTGTTGGTATTTAGTTAACCCTTCAGTCTTAACTGAGTGGCTGCTTAGTAAAGACTTCTAGTTCTGTCTTCTATTGTGTGGAAACACAGATCACCAAAACTGGCACTTTGTGTCTGTTGTACCTCAATATGTTTACCTTGAGCTGGTTTGAGCAGGTGAAGGACGTTGTCTGAACACTCTTGCCAGGCAATTAAAGCTTAGTCTTAAGAAGTTCTCTCTACGTATTCACTAATTGTTGTTCCAACCGGTTTGCTAATACTGCTCTGAACAATATTTTGAATCAAAGATGTTGCTCTAGTGTGAATGTGGGGGAAAATCCTGCTTTGCTGTCTTATAATTCTCTCTTACAACTTCTGGAAATGAATGAGCTGTTTGTACCTCTCAGCACAGAGGTGACATATTGAGGCCATTGACAATTTGT
The DNA here is from genome assembly GCA_035584735.1 of Pseudotriccus pelzelni. Taxonomy (NCBI): domain Eukaryota; kingdom Metazoa; phylum Chordata; class Aves; order Passeriformes; family Tyrannidae; genus Pseudotriccus; species Pseudotriccus pelzelni. The sequence goes on along the minus strand of JAWMRA010000005.1, from coordinate 28,159,895 downwards.
GGTTATGTGCAGTAACAGAAACCTCTACTTGCTTCCATACTGCTTTTGTAGAAAACTCACATTTGACGGGAAAATGCTGCATTCCGGTTTTCATCTCCATTAAGACCCACTGTAAGCCATGTTATGAAAATACCTGAATGAATTCCAATATTGGAGACTCACCTGTTTTCAGTAGAAATGACAAACCCAATTTGCCTGAAATGTTTAGTCTGTCTAGTGAAAATCTTGCATAGGTCAAGGAAACCTCCTTCAGAACTTTCTACCAGATTCTTCCTAATGTCAGAGAAAAAGTTTTAGAATTCCTACAAGTACTGGACAGCATGGGAAGCAACCAGAGGAGGAGGTAGATATTCAGAGAAATATCACACCTCTCCTTGTAATCTTCTTAGCGATGACCAATTTATTTGGGAGTTAGATTTTAATTTTACTGCTCTCTAATGCTCAGTGCCCTACTGCTCACATAGCTATGAGTAAAGCACAGGCAGTGGTTTGCAAAGTACTGGTTGCTTCCATCCAGTAAAAAATGCTCTAATGGTTAAAGGAGGTGAGGAAGCCAGACTTAGCCGAGTACCTGAAACTGCACGCTGTATGTGACTTTTGGAGATGTGGCAGAGATCCCTGGCTGAGCTGGCATGGAGTTTCCCTCCATGAGTTCTCAAACTAGTGCCACTGAGACCTGATAACATGGGACACTCCAGTACTATCTTTGGGATTGTTTTTGTTTTTCAGAGCGGAACCACAGTTCACCAGGCAGTGCTTTCAGCTCCTAAAACGTCTGCTTGGGGGCTATGGAGTAAAAGTCTCCTATCTCTATTTGTCCAGTGCCACCTGTTGAGCCAGCAGCTGCAGTGTGTGCACGGTGTCTCTTGCAGTTGGGGTGTTGCACTGACCCAGCTGATGCTCTTACAGCCTCACTCAGGTGTAAAGGCTGCTACTGCCTTTGAAGATGTGTTTCTGGACACTTGTAAGAGGTACTTTCTGGTTTTTCTTTCAAATTATGCTGGGTAAGATTTGTGCCCTCTCCTGCAGCTCAGAGCTTCTCCTTTACTGCAACAGCTCTGTGGTCTCCAGTAGCTTTAAAGAGAAAATGGTGCTCATTTTACATGCTACTATTTTCCTTGTATTTTTTGTAAGAGTGCAATTAAAATGCTATTTACTATAGGTTGCCCTCCAACTCCCACCCCCACCCTTCTTAATTGTTTACTTGGAGCTCAAAGAGCACAGTTCATTGTTAGGAAGAAAGAGAATAATTCAGACAACTTGGTCAATCAGTCTGCAGCTTGTTTTAATTTTTACACTGCCTCTATTGTGTGGAAAAAATGACTTTTATGAGCATGATAGTGCAAGCATGAAATGAGAGTTCTTGAAACCGTTACATCCATAGAATGGGGGGGTTTCAGAAAGGGATTATGTACTCTTAGGCGATACTGCCATTTAAGTGGTTGCAATGTTTTTAGGTGTGTGCCCTACAAGCATTACAACCAGAAATCTATATGAAAGGAACAGTGTTTCCAAAGTCAAGTAGTCAGAAGCTAGGAAATACTGGATTTATGGTTGTTTGTACAAATGTAATTCTCTCCTCTTGTATGTGCTTTCTGCACAGTGACTGGGGCAGGAATCCCAGGGAAAACCAGCGCACAATCACGTAATCAGATACTTAATCACAATGCACACCCGTAGGGACCGGAATGGAGGTTGTATGTGCAGCCATAAATCTGGCGTGCCCTGACTCTCAGGTACTTGACGAAAGAATTTCAATGAAGATGTAACATTGGTTGGTTTTAGGTGCAATTTCGTAGCTTTGAAAAGGAAGGCAGGCTAAAAGACTTACTTGCAGCTGTTAAGGTTGGATGCAACTCTGTGGATGGAAGTTCAGGGTGAGGGGCTGAACTTCACGGCTGGTCTGATTCTCGGGTGACACAGTGCGAGCTACTTCAGAAGTAAGCACTGCAGTGCTGGCCCCAGTAGTAAACTCACTGGAACCACTCTGCCTTTTACACCTTCACCCTTCAGCATTGCCATAGAAATCATTCCCAGAGGAGTTGTAGGGGGTAGCGGCGGTGGCTGGCAGGACAAGAAAGTTGTCTCTCGTTGCAGTGGCAATTAATGACCCGATTCAGATATTGTGGGCATGAGGAACGCCAAACTCAATCTGTTTTCCTTCTGAGTGAAGAAAAGTGAGGCAGAATTTCATTGGGGGGGGGAGGGAAATATGAAATCTCCTGGCTTGAAAGGTTGTTTTGGTTTTTTGGGTTTTAGTTGGTTCTTTTTTCCTGCCATGTCTTATCAAGAACCTACAGATTTGGCAGATCTTCAAAGGTTAATCCACAAGATGGATTAACAATGGGAATGTAAGGGAGTGAAAAAATTTTAGATTACTATCATCTGCTGAATTTGAAATGGTGGTGTACCCAGATTGACAGTGCATCAAGATTTTTGGAAAAGAATAGGTGGTTGTAGGAAGATTCAGTTTATCTTCTGTAAACTTCCCATTAAATCTGATGGATAATTCTTCAAAAATGCAACAGCCATCTTGCGAAAACCAAGCCAACCCAAACCAACCTATAGCTGTCAGCAGCGAACTGCTTTTGGGCAGAGTTTGTCTCCGTTGTTACCCTGCCTTTCTTCTACATCACAACCTAGACCTGCCTGTGCTCTTGGAGCAGAAGTGGGACTTGTGCATCCCACCCTGTGTTTGGGTCAGAAAGCTTGGAGTCAAAGGAGACGATGCCTGGCCTTCGACCCCTTGCTTTTTAATACCTCACCTCGGTTGTGCAGCTCTCATGTGGAACTGCACCGATCAGGAGTGTAATGTGAAACTGATTTTGCAAAACAATAAATTGCAGAGAGCTTGAGGAAACAGGTGGTTTTGGTTAGTAAATTGCACATAAAATACAAAACATCAGTAAATGGAAGCCTTGGCCCCAGGAGAGGAGAAGCAACGTTTAGCCCCTTGCTTTCCCTGTGCTGGTGATTGGTTTAAGCTCGCTTGCCTTTGGCCCCAAAGGGGGCTGTTCCAGCAGCCTGGAATAGCCAGAGCGTTGCAGAAGCCCAGTCACAACCTTCATGTCTGCCTTTGCTGGGGATTGTAAATAGCAAGTTACAGCAGCGAGGAATCTGAGCTTCACAGGGGAATACCTCCCATACAGGGAATTCCCAAATTGCTGGATTTGCCGACTCCGTAGATCCTGAGCATAGCCAGAGTGGCGTAATTCACTGGATTATCTGGACCCCAGGTTCTACAATGCTTCTGTCCTTGAAATGGCATAGGAATCTCGAAGGCAAACGAAATCACACAAAATAAAACTAAAACTAAAAAAAAAAAATAAAAATCAAACCCAAAAAACCAACCAAACCCTAAGGAAAAAAAAAATCCTTCCTTTGCAATTTACACTGAATAACTTTTCATGAGGTTCACACTAACTGCAGTAATAAAATGTAGTTGATATTGAATTAATCTTACCAATTTGATGCATGTGGTAAGGATGATGGTTGCTTCAATCCTTACTGTACCAAAGATGTATAAATGTAAACTGTGTTTTCTGAACTGGAGCTCTCTTTAATGTTGACTTCTAGCTGTGCTGCAGCTAAACCCGTGCCCAGATCCAAGACTGCAGACGCTCACACACAATTAATCTCACAAATTTATGAATGCCAGAGCATGGACCAAAATGAAAACAACTGGAGGAATGTATAAGGGGAATAATTGGACTGTATCCAGATGTGCATGTGTAAAACATCACTGCTTGACTCCTCCCCCATATCCTGCCTGAAGAAAGGAATTTTTTCAAAAATAAACTGGGGTTATTTGAAAGAAGTTGTGCTGTCTGAATGAAATCTAATAGGCAGGATTAGTGGTAATTAGGTACATTCTTTGCTCCTTGTTTTTTTTTGGTTTTGTTTTGTTTTCAATTCTTTCAGTATCACCAAATTTAGCAGTTTCTTTGCAGTTTCAGTGTTACAGCTGGAGCTTCTGCTCCACCAATTTGAGCTGCAGGATAGCAAAGGAGAATCCAAGGGACTGTCTGAGTGTGCGTCGTGCACTGAAAATTTTGGGTAGCATCAGGTGTTTATAAGTTGTGCATCAGGATATTTTTGTGGTGAAGCCTGGCTAAGAGGCAGAGGGACACTTGAAAGGTTTTACGGAGAAAGAATTTACTAAACTGAAAGAGGAAAAAAAAAAAAAGAAATGGCCCTTCATTGTGTCGTATTTGCAGGTTGGAATAGAAATGAAGGTACCAAACAGGCTGTTACACAGAATTAGTTACTTGTCTGGCTCTCAGTGCAGCAGGACTGTCACAGCCTGTGCAGTGTCTGCTCAGCCACTGCTGTTTGCTCTCTGACAGAGCTGCGATTGCAGCGGGGGTGGGAAGAGAAGAAAAAAGAAGGGAAAGAAAGGAAAAAAGTCTAGACTGGAGAAAAGGCAACTTTTGCTTTACTGCTTTGTTGATTTTAAAAAAATAAAAAAAAAAGATAAATCTGTCATTTCCCTGATTATTTTGAAGCTCTTTTTATATTCTTCCTCTTTAATATAAATTGCATTGCCCACCTTAAAGCACTTGTGTGCTTCCTCAGCACAAACTTTTCCTAGACATTTTGTAACACTTATTTTTCGCCCCAAATTAAAATAGCAGAAACTTTGGCTGAGTTTCACAAAACACCCTCACAGGCTTGCTCTACTGTTTTATGTTTACTTTGGTTCTATACCCAAATAGGTTGAGAAAAAAGAAAGAAATAGCACTGAATCTTCTTAAAAACTGCAATCGATACTTACTGCGGGGAAGGCTCGTAATGTTCTGATTCTTTTTCTAGTCCTTGCTCCCACAGCAGTGTCCCTGAAGCCAAGGACATGAAAATAAAAAAAATTCTTTGGGGTTTGGACCACGAGACTGTAGCCACCTCCCTCCACTAAAGCCTTTATCACAGAAGCGCTCAGTGCCGATTTCTTTTCACAAAATCCTGTTTGGGGTTTCAACCTTTATTTTAGCTCTGCTTGAAATGGGGTTGAAGCAATATTACAGTTTGGCTCCTATCGAAGGGATGGGTTAGAACTCAGGCTTTCTGTGCTGCACCAAGTCAGACTTTTCCCCCTCCTCCCTTTCTAATGGAAAAGGACGTGCTAAACTGTCCAGGCAGGCTCATATTGTTGCCAGGGATGTAAAATTCTACCGCTGAAACTGAATGAGCACAGAGGCACGATACCGTTTTTACACCAGGTATAAAACTGCCAGATACGAATCTGATTTAACAGAATCTGGGAATGTGTTTTTGGACTTACTGTCACAGTGTTTCCACTAGAACGCAGTGAACAATCTTTTTGAAAAATAGCAATAGTCCTTGGATAAAGAGCTCCAGAGGTTCATGTGAAAATGCTTTATAGTTGGAAAGAGTCTTTACAAAAAGAGAAAATAATTAGAATTGCCACAGCTCGTCATGTTCCTTCACCAAAACTGCAGCAGCTGTTGAGGTGAGATGGAGTTGCCTTGGCAACAGCACATATTGTATAACAGTACCACACCACCATCAAACCAGTGAGGTGAGAAGTAGTTTAAAAGCATTACTAAATTTTTATGATACGTCTGCTACATTTTCAACCTTGTGGTTGGCTGAGTTTACCCAGTATAGCCTTCCTGGAGCCCAGAAAGCTCAGCTGCTGAATGCTCTTTGGTGAAGAAAAGAGGGGGGAGGGAATCCCTAATTTGTGTTGTGGGGGTTTTTTTGTTTGTTTAAATGCTGAATTTAAGCTGTCTCTACATAACTGTTCTTTTTAATTAAGCTTATGCTCACAATGCACTTATTGCTTTATAGAAATTCATTGTTCTCTCCTTTTTATACCTTCTATTCCAAGCAAGCGTGACGCTTTTTTCACTGTTTTGGGTAATGAAAGCAGGAGATATATAGAAAGACCTATTAAAACTTGGCAGAGAAGGCCCCCAAACATGAAATCAGACAAGTTTTATGGTTGCATTACAAATTTGGGCATTCAAATGGTGAGGTTTCTGTCTCTTGTGATGACAGACAGGTACCATGCTTTCTTTCCAGTTTGCTTGTTTTCCAATCCTTTGTGCTTCCCACAGCTGTTTAATTTAATAAAATATATAATCACTTCCCATCACACTATTCACAAGGGATGTCTGTTTGCATGCCCCTCCCTGTATATCATGGATTCAACTGGAGAACTTCAGATCTATTATTTATAAGACTAAGTGTCCTCCAAGAGGTCTTTAAGGCTTTTTTTCTGAATTTATTTACTATTAAAGTGTATGTCTTGGTGGAGGGATTGGTCATGTAAATGTTTCATGTACCTTCACCATTTTTGCACTTCTTTTTGGTTCATTTTGACAAACATTCAGATCACCCTAAATGTTTTTTGGGTGGTGATTTTTAATGGCGTTCATTAGGCAGAAAATAGGTAGGTAATTTCATACTTTTAAACTTAAATCTGAAAATAAAACAAACCACCCTTTAACAAAAACATGATCTGAACCTTAAGCTGAGGAGGGGAAAAAGCAGCAAGAGGAGCAAGTGTAGTGAAACCCCTGCAAATCACAACCACCTGGTTAGAGTAGTGAGTCCCACGTAACTTAAAGAAGAACTGACTTCAGTTGCAGTGTTCAAACAAACAAACCTGCAAGATGCTGCCCAAAGCACTAGTTAATAATTATTGCAAGCAGCTTGGAGCCAGCCCAGATTGTACAGGGCTGTTGGATCCTCTCATGGGTTTGTGCATACCACAGCCATTATTGAGTGCTTTTCCAAGGTCCATTGTATGTTCTTGCTCCTGGGATTTGGTGCCTCTAGTGCCGAGCTGTGAAACTCTGTAACAAAGTTGTCTCAGCAGGTATGGCCCTGTTTCTGCTGCGTCTGAGCTGGTTTGAAGTGACCTGTACAGACCTGAGTGAAATCGTTTCTTGTGCCCAGGAGCTGATTGAGCTGTGGAATGTAGTGCATTATTACTGTTATTCATAGCCTACATAAGTGTTACGGAGTTGCTGCTGCCGTTCTTCAGAATCAGAGGATGTTCCAAAGCATCTCTCCTGCTCAGCTGTATTGCAAGCACCTGTGCTGATAAACTCACTAAAATTCAGGACTCGCTACCGTGCGTGTAGCCCCTTGGAAACAGGTGTTCAGTCAGTTCAGAGCTGCCCTGTGCAGAGTGTTACCCTGCTGACAAAAAGCACCTTAGCAGGACTTCCCTGCATTTTGTTCTCTCGTGTCCTTAGCACAGGTGAGGCTGTATTCACTCTTCCAGTACTGATCAGTCCAGCGAAGGGTATTTGATGTCTGTGGATTTTGAAGACAAGGAAGAAGAACTTGAATTAATACTGATGAGGAAGGGATGTTTCCTTTCAACAGGCATTTAAGCCTGTTAAACTATCTAGTTCAAGCACTGCTTTGTTCCTAGCAGATGCAGTTTGTTGTGTGGTTGCTTGACACTTCGTACTTATTTTGAGTGAGGCTGCATGGAGGCAAGTCTTAAAAACCAGTTATCAGTTTGTAAATAAACCTCATTTTCCTAACATGACGTGGTTCTGCAGCCTTTGAACTGGGGTCCAGCTACAACATCAGAGGAACATGCATGTTACTGGAAGGCTGCCAGATAACCTCCAGGCTTTTAGTCATGGTGAGGGGGATTGTTAGCCCTTGGGGCAAGAAATGTTACAAGTATTTAATTTACAGTGCCAGCTTGGAATATGCCCTGGATGCTCCTACAATGCGAGTGAGAGTAACAGTCTTGTTCCTAGCCTTGAGTTCAGCAGTAGGTTGGCAGTATCTGCATTTCTCAGACCTGCCCACGTTCTGCTCCCATTGCATCACAGACCTGCACATTTGAATGTGTATTTTTACCAGTAATCAGAATGTGGCTGAGTTCTATTGAGCCATCTCTCTTGATTAACCACAAGTAACAGACTTAATAACGATAGTGTGGTTTTGGCTGAAACATTTTGTTAATTGCTTGTTTTAGTTGCTTGGGTGAGTGAGCTAGCCTATTAAATCTTCCAGTAGTTTTAAATAATAACTTCATTTTTGAAAGGTATTTTCTATTAGCTGAGGCAACCAAATTATTGTCTTGGCAGTGAGAGTACAACATATGTACCAAAGCAAAAGCTATTAGGAAGGGGAACAGAAAACTGGTTACTATGTCAGGCTGTTTGACATGCAGTATAAGCATTTCTGTGTTCTGCTCAGAAGTTTTTCCTCCCTTACATCTTTGAAGGCTGTTTCATCCTGGTCTGTAGAGAAAAGACATCACTAACTTTGATTTGGGGATTTTGCCGTTTGGGAATTGTGTGGAAGATGTGCTCCTTTGTTCCTCTTTTTCATTTGTTTAGGGGTTCTCTTGCTCATAGATCAGATCCTTAAGGAAATAGTATTCAAATTCATTCTGTCTCTCTTTATAGTGGCCAATGAGAGAGGCTGATATTTGAGCACACTTATTTTGGAAGAATTACCATAATGCTTTGTTTTGCCATAATGTCCTTTCTCTGCTGGTACTGAGGGGACAGACCAGCATCTGCCCATGCTGTAGACAGAGTTGCTGAATCATGTACTGAATTATTACCTGTATTTTGAGTCTTGCTGTCTGTCTGCCCCCATGGTTGTCATCACCACTGGAGGTAACATCCCCTCTTTTCATGGAAGTGAGTATTGCACTCCATAGCTCAGTGGACTTTGCCATGGTGGCCACCTTGGCATATCTGACTGGAGGGGAATGAGAATATCCCTGAGGCTTCGTGTCTCTGAAACTTAATTCCACTCAGCAGGAATAGCAGTTCCACTCTGAATGCCCTCACTGAAGCTCCACAGATCCGAGCAGGAAGAGACAGGCAGGAAGTGAATGCACACCCCACAACCCTGATGACACTGGCCTGATACCTGCCTCTGACCACCGTGTGTGCCCTGGGGATGGAGACTGCAGATGTGCATGCAGTCTGTCTGCGAGAGCCTTGACTTGGCTACCTGGCGTCTGGGAATCCTGAATAAGTGACCAGGGCCCTTCTTTTCTAGTTGGGAAAGGTTTCCATGGGGTAACCAAGTATTTCCAGTGAGTGTTCTCATATGGTGCCTTAGCTGGCACCAGCTATTTTGCTGACTGCTGGAACGTTGGGCCTCAACAATATTAACACACTGAGACAGGCACGGAAAGAAATCATCTCAGCAGGAATTGATGTACCCTTGTGTTCTGGTAAAATGAAATTGGTTGTTTTTCCCATTTGTGGAGTCACTTAGTAAGTGGGAGAGCTTGGAGATGGCATGAGGATGGTAAAAAAGCATCAGTGTAAGAGATGACAATGACTCTAGTCTGGAAATAAGGATTGTATAAATAGGAATGTTCTAGTCTAATTAAAGGGGGATTAATCACTGCTACAGGACTGGGTACAGTATCTCTTCTGTCATTTGTTTTTATGTACCTTCTAGTCAGTCCTTGGGTCCTTGGCTATTGGTAAAGGTCATGCAAACAGACTGTAACATTAATCGGTGTGAGTGGCTTTTATGTGATACATCATCTCTTAGAAGATACATGTTTCTAAGCATATCTAGTGTGCTATCTGTTTATCTGAAATTTTTCCTTTTCATTTCCCACTTTTGCAATGCCCTTTTAATTTTATTGCCTGGCTAACAAGTGAGAAGTAAACTCAGGGTAGTGGTTTAAATATTTTGCAAGAAGGAATACTCTTGTAACTAAAACACAAGATGAAAAGTTAAAAGCTATGATTTGGTTTCTGATTTTACTGTTTATCTTGTTGTTAAACTCACTGTAAAGAGACTCTGTCAACATAAAATCAGACTTCGGTCTGCAATTTTTTTATCTACTAAATGTAAACAAAACTTTACCATAACAAAAAAGCGAAGGAAAAAAAATGATGGGTTTTGACATGGTGTATATGACAGCATTTTGAAAAGTAGCAATTCCTGTCCTGAATCAGATCAGTGTGTTTGTCAAAGCAGCAAATGCCAGATGCTCAAGAGGAACTAAATCTAATAGACTGCTGCAGCCCCCACAGCAGACGGCTGGGCAGCATTTGGATCGCTCCCTGGCTTTGTGAAACTTTATTTTCCTTGCATGGGTTCCCTTTTCCTTTTCTAATGCAGCTGGGGACATCCATAGGAAAGGATTCCTGGAATCACACTGTATTTTTCATCTCAAGGATGCTTGGCATCAGTGGAGGTCATAGCTTAAGTATGCGCTTTGTTTACAGAAACTTCTGTTTATCAGCTTTCACAGAGGAAATGCAACAGTCAGCGACTTGTTAGATTTCATCTTCTGTTTATGTTGGAGAAAACAATATTCACAAACATAGGAAATTAATGTCAAAGCTACAGAGTGGTATTGGGTGCTTAGAGGAACAGGTAGAACCTTACACTGCTGAATATGGCATTGGTTCTGTTTATTTTACATTGAAACGTCAAATTAATGTCTCTTTGATTGCAAACTCTCTCACCCATAAAATACTGTGCATCTTCCCTTTAAGACTTCAATTTAATAGTTACAGAGAGCGCAGAGATCCCTTATGAAGTGCATAAAGGAAGAAAATCACTATTGCCTAAGCATTTCAATGCCGGTGCTCCACCAGGGGTTAAAAATAGTGCACATTTTTGGTAATGTTAGAAGCCCTGCTGGGTGGAGTAGGCAATGGGCGTTTCAGTGGAGATGGGTTTGCTAACCCTTTGCTGTGCAGCTGAAACACAGACAGAGTGAGGCAGTGGCCAGCAAGAAAGTGGCTTCTCGGGAAGCTGTGTTTCATTAAGCCTATTTTTAAAACCCTTTTCTGGAAGAGAAGTTTAGTGTTTTCTGCTGCGGGAGGAGCAAGGATTTTAACTGGTTTTTAATCACTGTTTTTTTCTGGTAAATACTGTAGAGAAGGCATTGCAAGAACAGTTTTAAAGAGTTACGAAAGCTCATTAGCAACCAGTTGCCAAAATATCTGTTTCTACGTACTCTACTCAACTTAGAATAACCAAATTAAATGAAAGGTGGTTTTTGCATCTGGTTTCGAATCTGGAAATAAGTTGATACAGACAGACATTCAGTGGACAGTTTAATTACTGTAATAAATTTGCAGTAAACCCCATGAAAATAATATTTTCTTTTTTTTTCCTGTGAAGATGGGTACATCCTTACATAAAGGATGGATACATCCTTTGTCTTATTGTTGACAACTATAAATTTCCAGTTAGATTTTTGTAATGGGTAGCTGCACATCAGAAATCCCATCTGTATGAAACACTGCGGAAAGTGTGAGCGTCCACAGAGGTGGATGCTGCTAACAGCAGAAAGTCTAGGAAGAAATGCCTTTTTATTATGCTTTTCAAAAATAGCCTGTGAAGATTCCACACGGGTGCTTTGTGGGAGGGCATTCCACACTGCGGGAGCAGAACGAGTGCCTTTAGGCATCTGAGGTCAAAATGTGGGCAAAAGGACTTCAGATATTTATAATTCAATTTCTCCCTGCTTACAAAAAAAAAAAATTACTCAACAGTTTAGGGCTAGTTTATATAGCAAGCTTAATTTGGGGATAACCAACGCTTTATTGGAACAAGTTACAAGAAGCTTAGACTTCTAAGTTCCTCATTATTTCCAGAATGACCTTCTTTGCTGTGTACAATGCACAAGTTCCTTGTAACCTTCATGTGAGACATGTGAAATGGTGCTTTTCTGAAAATGATTTGCCGCTGAGACGATGGACCAACACCCGATTCTGCCAAATGGAAAAGATAAGAGTAGCTACTCCTGGGCTAGGCTGGCACCCAGCCGGGAGGGGATAAAGTAAGGTGTGCAGCGCTTGGTTTCCCAGAGTCTTGAGCCCTTTGTGTTTGGAGCAGACCCAGATGTTGATCTCTTCAGTGGAAGGTGAAGGTGCCTCTGTGGATGGAGTCTCCTGCTCAGCTGGACTTGCTTCTGTTCTCTGCGTTTGGGTTGTGCTCGCAGCTCATTCCTCAGAGTGGCAGTTCCCATGCTGGGTAAGCACAAGGTGCTGTGGCCTTTCAGCCCCACACGGATGAGAAGTTGCCACTGATTCCTAGTAAATTGAGTTGTTTAGTTCTGTGCTTACAGCCCTTGTCTCATATCCCCATCTCAAGCACCTCTGCCAAGCTGTGTCTAACACAGCACACTGAGGAACATGAGGAGCTGGGACTTTGAGAAAGCAGTTGTGGAGAGAAGGAGCTGGTGGATGCAGGCTGAGAGCGTGCAAAATTGTCTGCACTTGGGCAGAGCAGAGAGGAAAAGAGAATATACTTAAAATACAAAAGCATTTGAGAATCTCAGGCTGTGTTTTCAGTGAAGATTGTGTGTCTTCTCATACAGCAAAGATGAGAGCTGCAGTGTAAATAGCAGAGTAAGAGTGGGAGTAAGAGTTCCAAGGAGCTCTTGTGCCTTTCAAGTCGAGTTTGCTGTTTTCTTCCCTCTATGTAATTTAGATAAGAGGCTTACACACATCAGTTGTAGAATTTTTACTCTTATGCCTTTAAGATGTTGATTCAAAACTGAGGCACTTGAGAGAGCTGAGAGAATGGGGTGGGGGCTTAACCGAACTTTGCAATTTATACTAGTGCTTCATTTTCTTTACCTGAATTTTATTTTCCTGATATCTAACCATAATAATTTTTACTGCTTCTTAGGCATTTTAGTGAAGAGTAATGTAGAAGAAGAATCGAACACTGGAGCTTTCTCATCGCCGCCTATTTATGTGTTTCCCCTCAACCGAGCAGTGGGTCGCTTTTCTTCCATGGTGTCTCTTTTAGTTAAAGCATCTCGTTATCATTAAGTCCTGTACCATGAATCTCTATAGAGATCAATGAAAGTCCCGGTGGTGGTGATGTACATGTTCTTTGTTCCTCATTTGCCTTTGGGAACGTTCTGTTGGCCTGTGTTCTGTGCACATTCTGTGTTGTGCCAACCCCACACCAGTACATGTGCTTTTGATATGAAAGATGACGCTTCTCCAATTATTTTCTGTCTGACTTCCTAAACAAGGATATAACGATATGTCAGCTTTCCAGATGAATTATTCTATCAGATATCTGGTAGATCAATTAAGTAATAATTTTGATTCTGTATTGAAAATTTCTAGGTTTTCCTGTTTATTTTGTGTGTCATTAACAAGTCAGTCCACAGATACTTTAGATACCTGTGCAGCAGTTTCTTCCATGACCCTTTCCTAACTTTATTCCCGCCTCTACTGCCTCTTCTCCGGGTCACCATGTGTTACTCTTATCAGTAAGTCTTTTTACTTTCTCATTTTCATCTTCGAGATACTCTGCACTACTTTAAAGTTGTCCTCGATAGATTCTTCTCCGCCCCAGCCCCACTTCCCCTTCAGGCCGTGGATGAACAGGGAACAAGTGCTGTGATTCTGGAGTTAACAGTTCTTTTTGAGCAAGGCCAGAGGATGCCAGGAAGATGCTCAGAGGGCTGGAGCACCTCTCCTGTGAGAACAGGCTGAGAGAGTTGGAGTTGCTCATCCTGGAGAAATGAAGGCTCCAGGGAGACCTTAGAGCCCATTCCAGTACCTGAAAAGGGCTCCAAGAGAGCTGCACAGGTACTTTTTACAAGGGCGTGGAGTGACAGGATGAGAGGAAGGGTTTTAAACTGAAAGAGGGGAGGTTTAGATTAGATATTAGGAAGAAATTCCTGGCTGTGAGGATGGTGAGGCCCTGGCACAGGTTGCCCAGAGGAGCTGTGGATGCCCCATCCCTGGAAGTGTCCAAGGCCATGTTGGAGCAACCTGGGCTAAAGGAAGGTGTCCCTGCCCATGGAAGGGGGGTTGGAACGGATGAGCTTTAAACTCCTTTCCAACCCAAACTGTTCTATGGGAGATTTTTTTCTTTTGAAGAAGTTGCTGTTTCGGGGGGTGGGGGCAGGACTGTGTGTAAAGGCAGTGAGAATTTTTTGAAACTGCAGAGTAAGTTGAGCACTTGCAGCCTAATTTAAATTAATTAGAAATGTGTTCTTACGAAACTCAGCACCTGACATGAGTCAATTTCTGTGCTAAATGATCCAAATAATGAAATAATGAAGGTCTTTCTGGTTGTATTGTTTAAGCTGAGAGAATTTAGAATCCAGTGGTAATTAGAGTATAATTATTTTAGATTAAGGAGCATATTCCTGTTACCGTATATAAAATTTTCCTCCTTATCAGTGAGGAAAGAAAAATTCTATGATGTGCTTCTCTTAAAGATGATTTTGTGTCCTACCGTCCTGAAAGGATCTGGGATTTTGTTTATGCCTGCAGAAAATATCAGAGGTCACTGTGCTCACATCTTCCCTTACCTTTGAGGAGGAGGTAGTGCCAGTTTTGTAGGAGTGCGGCGTACAGTTTCAGTGCCTTTACAAACAGTGACCTTCTCTGCAAAAGCCCCTAGAAGCAGTCAGTGCTCTCTGCCCACCTGCAATCTGTGGCCAAAGTTGTCTTTCCATTTCTTTGGTTCCAAACTTGAAAAACGCTTCTCCCACCGAACGCCTTTAGCAGGAGATGGGGGAGGTGAAAGGACAAATGGAAGAGAGCGCAAGAAAAACAAGGGCACTCTGGGTTCACCTGTAAATGCTCTCTGCAGCTGCCAAATGAATTTGATTTTAAACTCTAGTTTTGTGTTCTTAGACTAAACTGTGTTTTTCCCCTGTCTGAAGGAGGTTCTCCCCCTTCTCATTTCTAAAACGCAATTTCAGGGCAGATTGAAACGTATTTGAGGTATTCTATTTCCTTTAGGGAATGTGAATTTCTTTTAAATGTAAATTTTAGTGCTGTCATGTATTTTATTTAAATATACATACGTTTAGCCTTGTCTATTGCCATGTAGTTTTTTTTCTGGGAATTACTGGTAATTATATAGTTTGGTAATGTATTAGTATAAAGCCTTATTATTTCAAGCTATGTCAGTATAATGTATTATTAGACATTTAAAACAAATCCAAACTGCTAGACAATCTAGTTTTTGTAACCTTGGGAACGTCCTCAGAGGAGCACAGAACGTTATTTCAGCAAAACAAATTAATTGAGACAATAATTAAAATATACATTTAACTTGAGTAATGTGAATGCACAAAATGGATTACAGAAAAATCAAATTGCTGAATGCAATGTTTCAATAGCTCTTGGGCACACTCAGGATATTTTTAATGAATGTTTTGTTTCGTTATTTTATTTCAATACATTTGAGGTTTTGGAGGGCAGGGGGGAATTAGCTAAATGTTTTCTTTGTTTTATATTGTATTTTTTACATTGTGATGCATGGACAACTTTGCAATAAGCTGTTCTCCCTGCTTTGATCTTTGTCCTGAGAACAAAATGAGTGGAAAAAATGTTTGTCTAAAATGTTCTTTATTACTTTAGAACATGTTAAAAAATGATCTCTGATAATAGAATTAAGTGTGTGTGAAATGAGCTCATTGAGAGCTCATAAGATGGTTCACACCAGTAAGGCTTAGTTGTCTGAATTCAGTTTTCGGACTCAATCCTGGAATGACTTTATTTGTGAAAAATGATGCAGCCGGGGGTTTGATAGTTTGTTTCACTGTTATGGATTCCTTACTGAATTCGAGTTTGTATGTGTATTTGTGAGTTGGTTATCCTCTTTTTACTTGGGTCTTTGTTGTCCCCGTGCCGCTTTCACACTGGAACGGTCTCGGTACGTCAGCGTTCAAAAGCAGTTGTAACGCGTTTTTTCAGCAGCAGTTCCTTGTTGGTTGCAGTATCTGTAAAAGCTAATGACAGTAAGGAGTAATTGGAGGATATCTTTCAAAGCCCAAGTAACGAGTAATAGGAGTGTTTTGACATAGTGTTTAAAGAAAAAAAAAAAAGGAATTTGGTTTCCTGCCCAGAACTTTGACTGACTGTCTGGGAATTCAGTGCCGTATGTCAGTGTTATGTGGAATTAGTGTACGTCCTTTGGAGTGACTCTTTACAAATATAATAGTGTCCTGCAAGTTTAGGGCCCGTGGATTGATAGCCTCCAGCATTTTGGGTCAGCATTGACCAAGCCTTACCTTGTTGAGGAAGTGCTGAGTTTCCTAGGAAATATTTCACTTTCTTCCAGAGAAGCAGCGGTTTTTATCTTTCCTGTCTGCAGTACAACTGTATGCTGTAAAAATTCAACATTTTTGCAGCCATTTCAACTTTCAGAGTTCAATACACCTTTTTTTGTTGTCTTTTGTGTTTGCAATAATGTCGTTACCTCTTGCATTACCATTATTTGTTTAGAGTTCTTAAACTCCCGGAGCCTTTCAAAGCCATTGTACTTTTTGTAGGTTCTTTGAAATAGCTGAGATTAAGCACATGTAGACAGTGCTGCTGGAGCAAAAATTTACACCTTGTTTATTGAATCTTTAAAAGTCTTGTTTTCATAATATCGCTTCACCAACAATAGCTATCCAAGCTGCATGTTGCAGATTTTTAGAGCATGATGAAGATAGTTCTTACAGCTATTTTGATCATTGATTGGAAGTTTTTTTTTTCCTTAGGAAAGGGCTCCTTCCCTAATTGTGCTCTTGGGGAGTCCAACTGACAGTATCTTAACAAAGATGATTAAGTAAATGCAGGTGTTTGTCATCTCAACACAGCTCCTAGTCTACACAATGGTGTATTCAATCTGCATTTTCCTCCCTAAGCAAACAGCATGGAATAAAAGAGGGTGTTAGGTATGAATCAGAGTAATACTTGATTGCAGGAATCCAGACATGGGAGAACTGGAATTCTTTAAAGATGATGTTATTTTATACTGAGGAGAAATGACTTATTTTTAAATGTCATTGCAAGAAAGGACAAGGTTTGGCATTAGTCTGGATTGGAAGAGATGTGAAAAAAGTAGGAAAACAATTAAAAATGTTTTTGAATTATTAGTAAGGTTGTTATTTTGTGATAGCCAGAGACCATATCTGCAAGATTCTTTATCTGGCAGTTCCTGAAGACCTCATCCACCATGCAGAAGCAAGGGAAATGCCTCCTCCTCCCAGGTGCTGATACTCTGGAGAGATGAGATGTGCTCATTGCTCACAGCGATGGTGGTAGAGAGTCTCTGGTTGACTGGGAGTTTGTTGCTGCTTTGCTGAAAATGAATCTGGCAGCCAGAAGCATCACAGATGTTGTCTTCTGCCTTGAGCACCCCACTGCCCCTGGTGCCCCTCACAGTGGCAGCCCAGCTTTGTTCCCAGGTCTGCCTCTTAGCAGAAGCCTCTGGCTGTCTCCTCCAGTGTGGGGAAACTGATACTGCATGACTGAAGATGTGCTGGAAGTTGATGCTTGCCAAGTGTTTAATTTGCCTGTTTCTTAGCCATGTGCTCCCCGCTAGCTGGCTGCAAACATAGCTTTGGATGATCCGTTGTGGATGTGGGCACGGCCTGCTCTGAGCCTGTGGGAGACGTGCCAGCGGTAACAAGGATGGACAGTCTCTCAGGCTTTGGTGCTGTGGGTGTTATCCTGTCCCTGTGATTGAGCAAGGGCACGAAGGTGAGCTTGTGTGGAGCTCACAAAGGTGATCTGTCACTAAATTAATCAAGTTCTGCCATCACGAAAAAGGGCAGCGGTAACACTTGAACAGTCCGTGGTTATTTTCATTTGAGGCTGTCTCTGTCCTTCCGAAGGTGCTGCTGTAACTTCCCCAAACGCCTGCTGACATCTGCCTGACTTCACCACCTGCTGTGGTATTTAGAGGGAGCCTATGGCCAAGGAGTAGAGTTTGTCCCTCTGTTTGAGGTGTGTGCTGTTAGGGAATGCTGTGGGTGATGCTGGAACAGGACCTCTGTTTCCTGTATTCTACTGCAAATGGACAGCTGAGCAGCACAATCAAAGTGATTAGCAATGGGTCTGGTATCCTTCGTGGTGCACAAAACAACATGCTGTTATCAGCAAAGAGCTGCTTGGGGGCGAGCAACTCTTGGACATTTTTATTTAATGTGCAGCACCCGCAGATTGAAAACTACCAGAATTGACCTACTGCCAATGGTAGGGGTCAGTAGCAGACTGGCACTGCCTGGCACCTTGCAGTCACTTCTTTTAGTGAGAGTAGCTTTGCTGCAGCAAGTCCAGAGAAGGGCAACAAAGCTGGAGAAGGGTCTGGAGCACAAGTCTGATGAGGGGTGGCTGAGGGAGCTGGGGGGCGCTCAGCATGGGAAAAATGAGGCTCAGGAAAAGGAGGAATATTCTTACTGCTCTCTCCAACTCCCTGACAGGAGCCTGTAGCCAGCTGGGGTGGTCTCTTCTCCCAGGTAACAAGCGACAAGACAAGAGTAAATGGCCTCAAGTTGCACCAGGGGAGGTTTAGGTTGAATCTTAGGGAAAATTTTCTTTTTTTCTTGGATGTTCTACTAACCTTTTTTTCCACATTGCCATGCCCATGTCGGTCAGGTTCCTTTCTCTGAGTTGAGTTATTGTTCAGGGTTTGCTTTGATGAAATCTGCAATCCCCATTCACTTTCCCGTGCCTACTGAGGTGGGTGATGTGGACTCAGGAGCAGCTTCTGTCTTTAGTTACAGAGTAGAGACAATTTAAGGTCAGTGTGAGGAACAGCTCTGGCTGTGAGCTTAAGAATTGTTTCAGTCTGAGACAGCTTCACGGAAACAGTCTTCCTGATGAATATTTCTAGGGAGATTTCAATCTAATAGCTCTTAATTTCCAAGGACAGAGGGTTGCGGATTTTCCTACACATCACTGTAATTATTTTAGGATATCTTTTTTTAAATTCTGAGACACATCTCAAAACCTTCCCTTGAAGATTCGGTGGCATTATGTCACTTAACATTTGAAGGTAATGCTCGTGATATAAAGTGGAAATAGTACTATTGTGATTATGTTGTATTCAGGAAGAACATCCCTAGGGCTACTTATTTTATTAAAAACCCCAGAAATGTTGTTATGATAGAGTAATCAGGTGGTTTTCTCACTCTTTTCTTATAATTCAACAGTTTGATGAAGTTAAGAAGCTAGACATATTATGTAGGGCAAGGAAGGAGATAGTTTCAGACAGTCTCAGAAGTTACTGTTTTCCATGATCCAAGTATCTTGGCTTGATTAAAAAAAAAGCAAAAAAAAGAAAAGAGGCAAGAAAAAAATCTGAAGTGTACCTTTCAAAAAATGCTGCTATAAAAAAAAATAAAAAGGAGGGGTGGTAGGGGAGAAGTCTTGACACCAGAAGCTCTGTCACAGCAGAGTTTCTCTCGGATGTCTGGAAAAAGTCTTATACTTCTGGGATGCTTTCCAAAATATTTTCAGTGACCATTGCCACAGGCGTGAACTTCTTAATGCATTTTGCAGTAATCTGCACCACAGGAAAATTGATTACTGTCTGAAAGCTTTTCATGATAACAAGCAAGTAGGGCAGTATAAATGCCGTGAATTAATTTGCGTGTGTGCATTATGTGGCATCTTCAGGAGCCTTGCAGAGACAGATGTGTCGCCTCAGGAAAACCCTACTTAATGTTTTTGGGCATAATTCTGTAATTGCACATTTTATTCTTTGAATTTTAGTAAAAAGGGTTTTGCTTCCTCACGAGGATGTGGCGTCTCTCCAGATACTTCAGTTGGTACCCAAGGAAAGATATCTGGTGGCTTCCAGAGTCTGAGCTTTTCTGGGATTCACTTTATAGAAACTGAAATGCACACAAAAACCAGAAGAGTTTTAAGAAATGCCTTTCCAGCAGAAAACAAGGCTGCTGTACCAAAGGTGCATCTTCTCCATGTACCTAACAAGGAATTTCAGGAAGCTTATAAATAGAGGTTCTCTTTCTGTGTACAAGAAGCTGAAAATACAGTTCAACTTACTGCTTTTTTCCACATTATCTTAGTATTCCTAATGCAAGAGATCATTAGAACTGGAGAAGTTCATCCACCCAGACCCATCGCCTTCCCAAGACTGAAATCTGAGCTACACTTCCATTCAAAGAGGTTTTAAGAATTATGTTTTTTTTCTGTAAATAAAAAAAAAAATCCTACCACTAAAACATATCTGTGTGTGCATATATATTAATATTTTTATACACACACATATATATGTAATAAGCAGAAATTGTAAATGGCATGAATGAAAAGCTGTACCCAACTGAAAAAAGCCAGACCTTGCAGACACTGGTGTGTCATTTTCCCTCTGTGCCCCCTGCCAGCACAGACATCCTGCACCAAAGCCCTTCATCCTCTGCTATCGTTCCCACAAACCTCTGAGGTCGTTGGATGATCCGCAGTAGGTGAAGAGGAAAAAATAAAAACTTGAGCACCAGTAGAGAAAAACAAGCTGTCCTAAGCAGGCTGCATTGCAAGGGATGAAAAGGTCAAAGGATACTTTTTTTTCCCCCCTCTCTACCTTCAGATCAGCCACTCGACTCATCCAGCAGAATTTTTCCAGACTGTCATTGGTTCATCAGTCGGGACCTTCTCTCAGATTTAAATGCCAGCACCACTTCAGTTCGGAGGAATTGCTGGCTTCTTTCCCAGACAAGACTTCCCAAATTCAAAATGACCTTTCAAGATCCTAACTAATAGGAGCTAAACAGAGATTTCCTCTTCATCAGGCTCTTTCTCAGATTGATCTTTTTACTGACAGTACAGACCAGTGAAAGACCAGCCCTTCACTTGTGATAATAAACACCTCTTTTGGCGAGGGGCAATCTTAAATCACACTGGTTTTGTTACGTGTTTCAGAAACTATTACCCTTCTGTTTGAGGCACTGATTATGTAAAGGCATGGGGAGTACCAGTGAAGTCACTGGATTTCTTTTCTTTTTTTTTATTTAATCCAGCCATTCAGGCTCTGCACGAATGCAATGGAATGCCTACTCAGGCACCCCAATTACTGAGGGAGATGAGAGATGGACAGTGGAAAAGGTGTTTATCTGGGTACCATAACATGGGAGCTGCTGTGCAGACACATCCCTGCTTGGCACAGCAGGTTTGTTAGCTCCCACTCAGGGGCTTGGTGAGCGCTCTGCAAGGGTTCTGTGCCCATCCTCTCCTCCAGGCAAGGAGAAGGAGGAATTTGGGGCTGTCCAGCTCTGAGCAGATAGGTTGTGCTCCTGAAATGCAAGCAGCCGCTTCAGCTCCTTAGAAACCCTCAATTATAGTTGGAAACCTGTGCTGCAAAATAGGGATGTACAGATAATCTGATGTCCTTCTGCAAAGTCTTTAAGTGTAGCAGGATAGTAAACTCCTTTCAAGAAAGACACCAGTGATCATTTCTTGAAAGGATGAAGTATTTCAAATATGGAGTTGTGAACTCTTGTGGTTCTGTTCCTGAAAAAGTTTGGGCAGAAGAAAAGTGCAGAAACAAATATAGTAGTGGTTCTTATGAAAGAAAGACATGGTGGGAAATGAATGACACTCTGTGAAATGAATGATAAGACCAGACTAAGGATTAATTTAACATTAGCATCAGGTTTAGTCCCATAGCTGAATTCAGAGAAAACAGCAGAGATATAACAAGCCTCTTATGTTTTTTTTAATAATATGTTGTGGAAAAAGATACCAAAAGATTGAGAAAAAATTGCAAGTGCCAGAAATTACCTGGAAAAGATAGTACAAATGCAAAATATAGAAAGATAATAACTAAACCCTGAAATAAGTTGATTCTGTCATTAGATCTCTGTTTTTTCAGCTACAGTTTGAGCTTTGATTTGTATCAGAAACTCATTATTTCAGCCATGGCAAAAGATAGAGACTTTTAATGCTGAAAGAGTATAAAGTTTGATATTTGTGCTCTGTGCCACATGCTCTGTTCTTGTAACAGTCTGGCTTATCACCCTGAGCCGCTGTTACATTTTTGTCTTGAGTTTTTCAATTTGGAGTTGACTGTGGAAGACTAAAGGGAGAGGTGCAACGATGTCCTGCCATCAGTAGCTGCTGGCGGAAACAAGGTCGAGCCAGCAGCTACTGATAGCAGAGCACAGTTAAGGTGTCCTGCAATCAGGGCACTAAAATGCCTTGTCAGGTAAGTGCTAGCCCCGATCTATGAATGTGCAAACAAATACAGGGAGTAATACAGCGTTATTGGTGTGGAAATCTAGTTCAGAGGCAGAAATGCCAACCTTTTTCTCTGCTCTTCCCAAGCTTTATTTCTAAGCTGTGCTTCAGTTTATAATTTTAAAGCACTTCCCTCTTTTGCCTCATACTAATGGCAGAGGCCTTTTGTGGATACCTACATTTGCTGTCAGTGCAGGGTAAATATTCTTGGGATTTGTACTTTCAGTACAAACGATGCAGGGAATGAATCCTGCTGTAAACCAGCCTTTGTGCCAACTATTCCAGTATCGCTTCATCTTCCAGTTGGGAACTTGATTTCTTTGAACGTGTGGTCCCCACAGTCCGCATAGACAGGTTTTGGTTGGTGCCATGACCCTCCATGTGGAAGCTGGTGTTCTAAAAAGTTAGAAAGTGGTGAGCAAACCAGCCCAATTCTCCTTGACGTAACTGAAAGTGGGATTAGGCCAACGCTGAGGCTCAGACCTGCCTTTCACAATCCGAGTATCGTGTGTTTGAATTGTCCTGCATGAAATTTTCTGCTTTTTCTTGTCCTGTGGCTGGTGCTGCACTGTAGCCACCCTGCAGTGACACAAAAAAATGACAATCACCTTTGATAGCTGGAAGAAGTTGAAGTAATTTAACAATCTCTTTTCTTTGAAGCAAAGGTATTCTCTCCCCCTCCTCACCCAGTTAGCTGACATTGTGTCCAAGGTTCCTGCTGCTGTTCTGACCGAGCCTAAAAGTTCCAAAAGCAGAGAATGCTTTTTGAAGCCGTTTCTGCCCCTGGCTGAAAATGCCATGGAGTTCATTAGCCTGGAAGTGCTGGCTGAGACCCTGCTGGGGGAAGGGGAGCCGCTCTTGTATTTTTTGTATCCCTTGTGCCATTTTGGACTTCAGGAGTATTTATTTTTAGTACATTTAAACACTGCAGAAGGAAGGGGCAGTTGTAATATGGCATATTTACATCATGCTGTCAGTTCCTGGCAGCTTGCTTGCCTGTCGGAGAACAGAACTAGTCCATTAAGGATGTGAGTGCTACTTAGGCCCAGGAGTGGTGAAAACATCGTCTCCAGGGTGGGAAGGCTCCCCAGGCCAGCAGGTTAGTTTGTTTTTCTAAGGTGGAGTAGGGGGAATTTTTTTTTTTCGTGTCACAGGAACAGGAATGGGCTATGCTGCCTCCCACTTTTTCCTTCTTCTCCTCTGCTCTGGAAAAAGAGAGGCGAAGTCTCTACGTGGGATCAGCATGTGCTGGTTTTTCCCCTCATGTCACGCCTAAGTTCTCTGCCCCATTATAAAAATAAAAATCTATAAATAAAAAAGAACAAATGCTGAGGGGGACAAACTGGACCCACAGTTATGTGCATGTAGTCACTCATAGAAGTGTGCCTAGCCCCATTCCTCCCAGGCTTCATGCATTCCCTGTTTCTTACCCTGTCAGCCTCTCAGGAGGGGAAACACGCACAGATAGTCCTGGCTGAAGCTTTTTTTTGCACTACCACAACATAACATTAATTGATGTTGTTGCGCTCATCTGCTGCTGAATTAGCTCGTTCTCCATGTATGTGTATTTTCCCCCAATTGGGGGCTGGGGGCAAAAAAATGGCGATGAGTTTTGCTGCCGCACTTTAATGTCACAGTAATCCTTTTCTCCTGGAATTAAGCAGTATTTAGCTCTGATCTCTCATATGTGACATGCTGTCTCTGTTTGCCTCCAGCACAGGCACCCTATGATTTCCCTTTCTTGGAAGCTGCCCTGTCTCAGCATGTGGGTAGGAGGCCATGTAAATAAATACCAACCACTTCTTAGCCTGCAGTAGGCATTTCCTTTTTCCTGGTGGCTGCAGAAGAAACACTTTCTCACAGTTTGGCGTCAAACATTTATATAACTTTCCTGCTTGTGGAACTTTTGTTTAGGCAATCAGATTGTTGGTATAGTTTTTTCATCAGTTTCTATTTTTATTCCTCTGGGATTGCTTGGTTTGCCAGTAAATAATGTCTGTCAGAACAAACACTTCATCACAAACTTCTTGAATTTTTTGTAATTGAGTAATAAATCATTATAAGCATATTCTGTAATGCTGAAAGGTAAGTTTTAAAGCAAAAAATCAAGCTTATGTAGATTTTTTTTTTTTTAGTTATGTTGGAATAAATCAGCCCAAATGGAATATTTCTATCCAAAAAGTATTTTTTGTATGTAACCTGTCTTACATTTTTGAAATAGAATACAAAGTAACTCACATTGCCGTGCAGTCCAGTTTTCAACTGAAAAAACGTATTTGCTTATAATACAAAGTTTAATGTATGAATTTATATACTAGAATATTTTTCAAGTGCGTGTCACTTTGTCAAGGCAGCGAAGCCAAAATGCTATTGACACTATTTAGAACTTAAGTTTTTAACAGCAAAACATATCTTGTCAATAAAAATGAGTATTATAAGGCAGTGTACTTCTAATTTTCGTACGTAAATATCTGATCTGCAAGTTCTTTATTTAGCGTCATTTACTAGGATTTATTTTTTATTGGTAAGTTACGAGTTTACTTTGCTTAGTTTTCTTTACCTCAGTGGTAACACTCACTGACTGTGCACTGTCCTTTCAGGGACAGCCCCCAAGGTTCAGGGAGTGTATATTCCCTGCAAGCAGAATACAGATGTGAACTGTGATCAGCAGCTGTAGAGTGGCACAGAACTAGAGTCCTTCGTGGCACTTGTGGTTAGATGAGATGAATATATGTATATATAAACTTTTGTGGGTAATAATTTCTAGGGTGGCTAAGCCAGGGGTAGTTTGAAAATCCATCAGACACTTTTTGTGTTATATACTGAATTTGCTAACTTTTGGATTCAGAAAACAAGACAGTACAAACCATGCTTTTCCAGAAGGCTTTTGAAATACGCTTTTTCCTCTGCTGAGGCCTGGTGTGAGGCTGTCTAGGAAAGTGAGCTGTTGTTGGACATGTCACTGTATTTTTATAGTTTCACTCCTAAGGCCTTTCTCATCCAGTTTGGTTTTGCAATCTGCTGAAGCTTAGCCAAGCTGAATTGCATCTGCCCTCCCAGAACACACAGCCTGGTGAGGCCTCCTTCCAGTTCTGTGCACTGGAAGTGACTCCAGTGTATTTCTTCTGGGAAACACGTATAGAGAAGAACAAATCCTGACTTGGTTTGTCCCTTTGTCCTGTTTCCTGGCAGACAATAAGCAGTTATCCCATGCATCGTTCTTGAGCCAACCCCCAAAAGGGATATCCCAGTCCAGAGTACTCCAGCAAGGGCAGTGGTGCTGGATTTACAGCTGGCTCTGCTGGTGGCTGGGCAGGGGCGAGTCAGTGTTGCTTCCCCATGGCAGATAAGGGACTGTAAAGGAATCCAAATGTCTCCAACTGTGGTGATTTACCAAAATTCTGTCGAGTCATTGGGTAGCCAAATTCATGGGAACCCCATTTAGTATCCAGTGCACAAATTGCAGGGTGTAAAGCCTCTCCCCAGTCCATCCCTGTGTGGTAATGGCACCAGCCTTAACAATACCTCAGTGGCTTTTGAAAGCTGTTAAACTGTACCCTTGTCTGCAATGTTACTGTGATGTGCAAGACCAGAATGAGGGTACTGAGGGTGCAGATGTCGCCCTTCTTGTCTTTGGATCGCTTCTATTTAGCATCAGGTGTGTTGGCAAAGCAAAACGGAGGGGTTTGCTTCGGTTTACCCATCAGTGCAAGGACTTCAAGGAAGCTTACCATAATGGAAACAGCTAATAATCTGAGGGCTTTTTTTGTTCTTCCATGATTCATTAGCTCAGGAGTGTGACTAGTCCTTAGCTGGGAGTGACAGGAAAGAAGGAACTTAAAAAAGGTGAAATTACAGTGATTGTGCTGTAAATGAGAGTTGTGATGAAACTGCCAAAGGAGTTGGCTACAGCAGGAGTTAGTAGATCATTCCTGTTTGGAGAAACAAGCTGGTTAGATTAGGATCTGACCTTGTTTGTAGGCAGTATGTATAAATGCTTGATAATACTATGATTTTGATCGATTTGTATGGGTTTTGTGTTTTTCAGTGGAGGAACAAACATTTTTGGCCCATCAAATGTCACCCTAAATAATTAATAATAATAATTCAAGGTAAAGATTGATTTTATGTCACTGGTTACTCCAGTTGCTATGTAGGCACGATAGAAGAGTTTTTTATTGATCAGACACATTTTAGTTAAGTCTAACCCTTTCCTTTTTAGAATTCAGAGGAACGAAGAATTATAAATGTAGATGCTTATGTGTTTGTGGAATTTTTTTTAATAAGAAATGTTTTTAAAGGGTCAGTGAAAAAAAACAGAACTGAAATTAAGGTTTCATTTCTCTTGCAGGTATGTCTATGAAAGATAAGCCGACATTTAAAGTTTGGGTATTCCCTTATAATAGCAAATGTACCAAGGTCACTACCAATTAAACCGAGCTTGCTGAGATCAGGCTTTTTTGAGACTTCTCACGTAGTGTTGTTTTAATCTGTTTTTTTCTAGGAGAAAGAGAAGAAATATATGCTTCCTTTGGACAATTTGAAAGTGCGAGATGTTGAAAAGAGCTTCATGTCCAGCAAACATATCTTCGCGTTGTTTAACACGGAGCAGAGGTGAGAAAATGTGCTACTCTGGAGATATTTCTGTGAAATTATTATCTAGCTGAGCATTTTAATAACTAGAAGAGCAGTTCTGGTGTTTCCACCGTGTTGAATACACAAGCATCTCGATATTCTTGATTTATCTGCTTCTTTGCTGTTGCATAACCGTGGGATGGAAGGTTGGTGTCCTCCGAGCCACTCACGGGGGGGAAACAAGTCCATGATGAGTCATGTCGTTCTTCCGTATGGCTGAATAATCATCTCCTGATCCTATTTTTGTTTTCTTTGGCAATCACCTAGGCTTACCAAAACATTCATGACTCCTGTACCTTGTGACCAGATTCAGCTGGTGCAAATCACAAAGGCGTCCTTGCTTTTCACTTTCTCCAGTGGAAAATCTTGCCTGCCTTTAATCTTGGGAGCCACTTGATTGTTTGTTTGGGTTTAAACAGTGCTAAATGGAGAGTGAATGAGATTCCTCCACTTCTCCAATTAATAGAATCTTTGGCTTTGTGGTTTTTGCCCTGCACTTTTCCTTTCAGACTCCATCCTCTGACTGAAGTAGTGCGGGTGCCCTGTGGGAGCCTGCTCCCTGTGCACAGCCAATTCAGACTGCTGTGCACAAGTGAGGCCAGGAAATGTGACAAAAGACTTGCAAGTGACCTGTAAATTTTTTTGTTTTACTGAGGAGCAGAGTTGCCTGTGTAGCTGGTTCAGTGCAATTGCATTTTAGCAGATAAGGGACAGTTTCTTTAAGTTCTTTTTCAGGAAAATGGGTAAAGTGAATTGGAGGGGTAGCAGGGATAAGATGTCTTAGTTTTCCTCTTCTTTTCTGCGAAGTCCCTTCACACCTGCTTCTCCCTCACATCACTAAAGCTTGGCAATACCTTCAGGTGTTCAAGATGACGAGGGCTGGATGTCCCTGCAAAGCCAGCTGGTGTTGCTCCTGAACTGGCCATAAATAGCGGCCAGAACTCTCAGAAACAAAAGCAAAGCACGGGATTTCTGGGCCCGTTGGGTTTCTGCTGGCCCCAGAAACGTGAGGGTGCAACATGAGTCTCACTTTGACCTCCCCATGGAGGCGCTGCCTGTGTCTGCCGACACCTCAGGCAGCCCGGAGGGGGACGTGGTCTGCAGGGAGATGCCCTCTGAAAGTATGTCACACACGTACTAGCTGGGAATAAGATGTCAAACACTTGACCACTTGCATTTCTGAAGCACAGAAAAAAAGCTTGGAGAAACTAGTTAAGTTTTGAAAAACATACATGATTTTCAGATGCTGGAAGTGAATGTAGTTCTGATGATTCTGCTGTAGATACGTGTGAATTGTCCCAATGTTGCACACACATCAGTCAAGAAAGGTAACTGTCCTGGTGGCCTGATATCAGCTGTACCTATTAAGTTCCTTCCATGAGAAATTTGTTAATTTTAACTCATTGTTTCTCCTTTGTTTGGCTAATGGCTTTGAGTATTATTGTCGTCTTAAATATTGATCACTGAACTGCTGTGAAAATCCAAGAGAAGCACTCATTTCCACTGGCATTTTTGGGTTTGATTTGGGTGTTACATAGCTGGACATTCACATTTTCACTTGGTCTTTATACACACCGGACAGCAAGGATTTCAAAATCACATGTCTGAAATGTTTGCCGTGTCTGTAATAACCCTGCCCCTTTGGGCCTGCAGTAGCAGCTCTAAAAACATCCTTACATCTTCATGGGCATGTTAAGACATGACAGCACAGCAGTACGATGACAAAATCCCTTTGCCTTAGGAGAGGCAGTTCATGGAGAGAGTCTTCCAGCTTTAAAGGAGGTGGAAGTTGTTTTTGAAGAAATATTTATTGAATTCTAATTAAAACAGCAATTTCACTGTTACTGTAAATCAGCTGGGTTTTGATATTTCTAAAACTCTGCCTGCTGGCACAAATTGGTCACAACAAGATTAGTATCACTTTTCGCTGTCTCCTCAATTCATAGATGTGTCAGTAGAAGCAGGAATATTGGTTCCTGAGTAGAGTGACCTGGCTGGGAACTCTGTCCCCTATCCCAGATTCTTAGGGAAACTGAAACAGGGAATTGATGAAGATGTGTTGAAATCAGGAGTCCTGTTGTTTTATTTCATGGTAACCTGTTGATTCCTGTTTTCTGATGGGGGTATGTGTGTGAATTCGGTTTGCTTTTCAAAATTCTTGTTAAAAAGTCATTTATTTTCTGGTTGGGTTTTTTTTGTTAGGGGGTGGTAGAGTGGTTGTTTTTTTTAATTAAAAAAACCTTAGCAACTGAGAAAGAAATCAGCTTTCAGAGTTTGCCCACTGAGGGTTCTGGTTATGGAACCATTTTGCTATTAAAGATGTAGATCGTTAAAGAACAAAGGCAAAATCATCTGTTCCAGCTTCCATGATAGCATGGAGATTATTCTGTATCACTTTTCCCACCCATAATTTGCAGCTTTTTTTTTTTCCTTGACTGTGCAAACTTTCTTAGTGTTCAATTAAGTTATTTTAATTTCCAAGCAAAATCCCTTTAGGAGAAGAATTTTAATAAGCTTGTTCTCTTTTTCATTCCCAGCCCCTCACTGCATAGGTATTTGCTCCAGCCATATGTTTCTGATACTGTACATTTCAATAGTTTCCTGGATTATGAACTGCATTTTTTCCATTTATGAAAACCTTTCCAGCTCTAAAATATAGTTACCAGGAAAATACTCCTTTCACTGCATAGAAGGAAAAACCATCTTGAGTTAGCTGAGACTGGGGGATAGATGCAGAAGGAAACTTAACAGTATCTGTCATTTTGATTTACTGCAGAAGTCAGCCGTTCTCTGACAGGAATCAAATGTGACTGGGTAATGTAGAGTAAATGGAGACTGTGACGATTGATTTCACAGTGAAGATAAATTCTCATGAAATGAACATAATTGTGTGTTTATGAAAAGGCTGTGTTGTGAAAGAATTAAATTATTTTCCTGTTACTTTCTAATTAAACCTTAAAAAAAAAAAAAAAGTGAGAGCGGAAAAAGAAAACTCTTGGCCTGAAACAGATACAGCTTTGCTTAAAGAACAGGGAGGTTAGGTTTGTTTTTCAGCAAAAGTAAGTAATATGTTTAAAGTTTTTGAGTAGGCTACCTACTTAATTTATAGACACTGTGGAAGACCTTTGCAGATGGACTCCTCCAGTTTACTTACCTTGGAAGTACTAGATGTGAAAATAAAGTAGAGTGAGTGCCTTGTGATTCCTGGGTAATTTTTGGCCGTGTCCATCTACATGAATCTGCCTTTAAGCAACTGAAGTTGAGCTGTGGGTTCAAGCAGTGTATGTCTAAACTTAAAGCTGTCAAGAAAGTGAGTGCTATTTTGTGTTAACCATCTTTTCTTGTACACAGTAAACTGCTGGCAAGTTTTTTTTTTTTTAGACTGGAAAAGAGATCAAACATATTAAAGGTATTTGAAAATAATTATAGGGGGAAAAAAAGAAAGTTTGCCTTACTGCTGTAGAACATAATGTGCAGTTTTGTAGGTGCAGCCACTGATGGACTTTCTTAGGCAGAGCTTAAACTGGAGGAGGATTTTCTCAGTGCTTCTACTCACTGTCAGTACGTGAAGCTGTGATGTCCTCATTGATGAGTGTGTAAGAGTCCTGTGCAGAGTTCAAGAACGAACAAAACAAATTCTGCCCATCCCAGAAAGTTTACTTTCCTTATAGGATTTGATTCCAAACGCTTTGTCTACTCCCCGTGTATTTCCTGTAAAAGTTATTCACTGATTGGTGCTTCTTCTGTTACCTGAGTACTGTAACCCAGGACAGGAACTGTGCTCTTAAATGTGCCTCCCTTTAAGATCTATGCATCAGTTCCATCTCTCCCTAATTAAGAAGGGCAAGCAGTCATTTATTCTCATGATCTTGCCCTGCTGACCACAGGATCCACATGGCACTATTTTTCCAGATTCTTGCTTTCTCTAAAGTAATCTTTTGCTGGTGCAGTAGAGTAGCTGCACTTTTATGCTGATTTATTTGTTAATAAATTTTATTCCTGTATTACAACTCCATCTAAATACTACTTCCCTTTTCAGTAAAGCAAAGATGATGAGTAAAAAAAAGCAGAACTCTCTTCATTTGCTACAGGCAGAGAAAAAGCTTTCTTTCCACCTCTTCTCCAGCTGTGCAGAGATGAATTCTTTCTCTTTTGTGGGAGAAGAGATTCTACTAGGTAAAGACTTTTTGTGGTTATAAACGGTAGTTGGCTGAAGAGTTTGTCGAGTTGATGCATTTTCAAGCCTGTCTTACCAATACTGGGAGTAGCAACCATGGAGTCACCTGGTGGAGAGTCCCTGATCTTTCTCTGTTCCTCTTCAGACTCCTTCCTTCCCTTGAAGCCAAAGAAGT
The DNA here is from genome assembly GCA_035584735.1 of Pseudotriccus pelzelni. Taxonomy (NCBI): domain Eukaryota; kingdom Metazoa; phylum Chordata; class Aves; order Passeriformes; family Tyrannidae; genus Pseudotriccus; species Pseudotriccus pelzelni. The sequence goes on along the minus strand of JAWMRA010000005.1, from coordinate 28,128,964 downwards.
GGAACTAGTGTGTGAAATTCACCCTTCCTTGCAGAGAAAGATCCCCCCAGTTTTCCCTGTCTTTTACTTTCCTGCCCAGCCAGGATTCAGATGAAATGCAGTTAAAGGTGTTGTTTTCTTTAGCTCTGTGGCGGGGGGGGTGTGAGGAGCAAATGCCAAGCACGGAGCTGTTCCTTTCTGCCTGCACAAGAGCGGGTTCCTGAGAGCTAAATGCCCCTCAGTAACCATGAAGCAGTGGGACAAAACCTACCACCCCTGCTCGAAAGCTGACTGTCTGGGGCAGGCTCGGTATAGAAACAGATCCTTAATATGGTGAATGTCCGGAGGAGAGTGATCAAAAGGCAGTTCTGAGGGCACACAATAGGACTGAAAATAGAACTGCCAGATGATGAGTTTGAGCTACTGACTCCTGAGTACGCTCTGTCAGGAGTCACATTGCACAAGAAACTGTCCTGTCTAATAGGACCCAGGAAAGTACATCGTGTCTGCTAAGAGCAAGGGAGGAGTATGTTTTGGGGGTGTGTTGTTGGGCTGAGCGTTGCTCTAGAAGGGGATGGAGCACAAGCTGTCTCTGGAACTCCAAATGCACTCAAGCTTTAAATAGTGGATTTCTTGTTACGGACAGCAACTGGTTAACTGCTATCCATATATAAGGGAAATTGGCCAAGAGCCAAAATAAAGGCAAGGAGTGAAAGGAGACCGGGTCAGAGGAGGTGTTGGATAGAAGCCAGGCTAAAGGATAAAGCCTAAAATGAGATGTATGTTTAGTTACTGTTTTTGAATTACTCAGAAAGCTAAGCCCCAGGAAGAGCTGCACTGTAAGCTATTCAGAGCCCTCTCTGTTCAAAATGGAAGAAAGAGAATCTGTTTAATTATAAAGCCCCACAAATTTAATCCAGCAAAAAAGCTGCTAACATTTCTAAACAAACTTCTGAGATGCTGGAGAGTACAATATTTAAGAACTGGAAAAATATACAAACCCAAAGAATGGCAAGCCTTTATCCCCCAAGTCCATTCCATTAAAAAAAAAACAAAACAACCAACCAACCAAAAAAAAACACAGCACAAAACACACACCAAGAAAAAACCAAAAAGGTTGGGTCTTTCTTTTTTTTTTTCTGGAATATTTCTTTTTGCCATTATTGACAGTTCTTTGCATGACAAATAAAGGATTGTGTGGTAGATAGGTGGTGAAAGTATTGAGGTTCAAAACTGGTATTACTGAGCGAAAAGGGGTTCTTGGAGAAAGGAAAACCCAAGCAGTGCCATACCCATACCTTAAATATGGGAGTTACACTGTTACACTTGAAGGTAATCCCCTGAGTGATTGTGTGGGATCTGAAACGTCAGTGGTGCCAACACACGAGTGTTGTGAGCGTGGGCTAAGCCGTGGATGTTAAACCTGACTCAGCACAGCTTCCCCTTCCTTGCTGACAGTGACCCAGCGAGCTCTGGCTCCCACTGCCCCATCCAGCCAAGGGCAGCACTGGAGCAGGAGCTGAGCCCCCTCCATGTGTGAGGAGGGACTGACAGCTGTGGGCAGCTTTTGTGTCTGTGTGGCCCCAAGGCAGCTTCCAAAACAGGCTTCCAGTCCTCGCCACGAAAGGCATCAAACCTTCTGCTCCAGGGAGTTACGGAATATTTTAGCGTCAGTCACTGTTACTACTGCGGATTTTGGCCTATGGGATGTTAGTTTTGGCTGCATTTCTGTTCTGGGTTACATATAGGACTCGAGATACTTCACTGCCAAGGCTTGTCTGTATACTGATCAGCATATCTTCTGTTCATTTTCACCTTCAAACTGTGTGGTTTGGGTACATGCACTTGGAAAGATCCTTATACTTTTGGGAGAGCACTCACGTGAGTGAGGTGGCAAAAGCCTTAAGTGTTAATTTCGTGGCATTGTCCCAGAGATTGTCTCTTTGGCTTTTCGGGATATTAAGAAAACAAGACCTTCAGAGACACATGTAATTAATTTTAATTAGCATTCACACTGGAGGGATCTGAAACAGTACGCCTTGATAGAAAATGTTAGTCATTGCTGTTAACTCAGAGCAGATGGGCATTTTTGTTTCTTCAAAATATATGATTTGCAGAGCTTCTGGTAGATCTTTTCTGTTTGAAATATAGCACGTATATTCAAACCAGCCATTGTGAAATTATAGGTGTCTAAAGTGGTAGACTAAGTTTGAATAGGCAGAGTGTGCAAAGTGGAGTTCCAGACTGAATAAGTAGAGAACGTATAGTTTCATCTAAGGTTACCTTTGCTGATAGTTGGAGTATCTGGATTCTGTTATTTTCTCCCTTTTTCATTTCAGGTGACTATTTATGAAACCCATATTCTCTATTATTTCAATTTTAATCAAATAAAAAATGCCTAAGATTTGATTTTTTGGTGGTTTTCATAGAATAAAACTGGGCCAATTTGCATTTCATTCTAGATTTCTAATGTTGATTTCAAATCTGCTTCCATCCTAATAAAAAGACCAGATGCTCACAAAAAAATCATTTGAGATAAGCACAGCTTTTTGTAATCCCTGTAAAAGAATATATTCCTCTATCTTTTAGTCTGTGAGTAGCTTCACTTGTGTCAGGGCAACTGCTGAAGTTAAACGTGGGTTTGTGTTCTTTAGAGGATTAAAGTAGTTCATAGGCCCAATTCTAAAAACATTCACTGTATTCTTGCTCTGTAAAGGCTGTTCTGTCTTCTCCCATATTGGCAAGAATAAATATATTTTTCAGTTAATCTTGGTTTGTATTTTCTCTGTATAAAAGGAGATTCCATGCACACACGGTACATCTCTGTCTATTGAAATGTTGCAGATCCGGTGCAATCTAAGAGCTGTCTATGCACATGGTTAATATGTGGATATGAATTAATGTATGTGCACACATGTCAGCTGGGTTTGTTAATGTGCCTGCAGTGGTCGCCCTTAAAATCTTTCCAGCTTTGTTGGAGATAACTGTTTAACCTTATCGTAGTAGTAAGAAATTACAAGAGATACAATTCAGCTTGATATCTGGCAGTGGTGTGTGCTCAGAGAGAAGCAGTTCTGTAGAGGGAAACCCCCTGGAATTGCGTCCACTGTGGCAACTAGAAAGTTCTCTCTTTGTGATTTTCAGTTGTGTTATTCACTTATTGGTCCTGGATTGTGTAGTTCTGCTGGTTTATGGGCAATCAGGTCTTTTCCATGCAGTGCTGGCAGCCCAGGCTGCAGGACTGGTGGAACAGTCACTTTGCAGCTGGGCTCAGTCTTCAAACTTATCTGGTATTTCTGTTTCCCCTTGTACACTTTCAGATACCTTATTCCTGTCCTGTTAGGATTCTTTTGTGATAGGAGGAGTTAAAGAAATACCTATGGACAATGTAAAGGTCCTTTCTGCAAAGCCCTGAAACATGGGGGGGAGAGGAATTCAGTCTACTGGAAACCAAGGTAATAATAAAGTGAAGAAGTTGTAGGGTAAGCAGAGTTACAGCTGGGGGTCTGCTGGACTTGGCAGTAACGGGCTTGGCCTAGAGAAGGCATGTCCTGAGTGTGGAACCATTCTGGAATTGGAACTGATTCTTTTAGTCCAACTAAAAAGTTCATCTCCATAAGCAATTGTGTTGTATTTTTTCTGGAATGCAGTTCCAAGTTGAGGTTTATTTATCTAGACTGTAATAAAATCTGCAGATAACAAATGGTAGCCTTTTGTATTTTTCCCTCTGGAAAAATGCAGTATTATGTTGGTTTCCAGTAGTAACACTATAGGTATATTTTCATGTATTATGCCTGATATTAAATTACAGTGGTGAGACTGTACAGGAGGAAGCAGAATAAGTTGATGTGTATATATGCACTTAACTTTGCACAGTTTCCCCATTTCTGTGTTCACGTTTAAAGAATGTTAAATATTCAAGGGAAACGTTACACACAAATGGTACTTCTAGGCATGTTCCCATTTATTGTATCTGTTTTGTTTCTGAAGTCCCTTAGGTTATAAATATTGACAAGTTTTTCATTGTTGAGAGCTCATCTTTTTGGTTGCTGGTATCCTGTGTTGTGTCATTCTCTTTGATGTGCAACATCCCATTTAGCTGCCATAGAGATGACAATGAGAACGTGACTTCGCAGTATTCCATATGGAGTAGGTAGGTGAGGACTGAGTAGTAACTGTTTCTGTGCTGATATCTTCAGGCATTTTAAGAAGTGGAAGAGAGAAGAAAGCAGAAAATCTGAATTGTTTTCAAGAACGTTTTTACAGCTTTCCATGAGATGCCAGTGGATTCCTAATGAGTAAAACATGTCAATGTGTTTTTGTAAGATTCCACTGGTAACACAAAAAGGACACACTTTTTTCAGAAGTTACTTTGGCTTTTTTTTTTTACTTATTTGAAAAGTTCCTGTGCCTATCAGCCTTTCTGGAAGAAAGGACAGCAGAGGTAGTCTAGTAGCATGGAAGCTACTTAGGGAGGCAAACATCCCTTCCTGTAAGATTGCTGTGAGTTCTGGCTCAGGGCATGCACCCCTCCGTTCCTCTCATCTGCTGAAAGTCGTGTCCGTGGCAGCGGAGTAGAATTAGCTCCACTAAAATGGTGCAGCTCTTGGATACTACAGGGACAAGGGCCTTAGAGAGCTGGAGACATCAACTGCTTGGCCATGAGGTGTCTCTAGATCTGGGAAAAGTCCTGATCCAGCGGCAGGAATGCAGGACTGTCAGCTCCTCGAGTACCAAGTGGTTGCCTAAAACCCCTGCTCGTGCAGCTCCGCTTGTTGTAGCAAGTCACAAAATGCCAAAAAGTGTAATATATGACATGACAGTCCTGAAAAAATGTTTTTACAAGCTGGTGTCATGTTGTTTTGCTCCTGCAGATACGTGTTTTTGGAATTGCCCTATCACTATGTTTTACAGCCTTTATTTGCTCTATTGTTATTTTTAGTCATCTTTTCTGAGAGGACCATTTCAACTTCCTATTTTTTCAAAGTTGTAGCTGCTTCATTAACTTAGCCAAAAAGCTTATCTCAGTACAAGCTTCTCCTAAAAATAAATTGAAGCATTTTCTTTTCTGGCAATTTCATGATGCTTCTTTCTTTTCCTTTTTTTTTTTTAAAGTTGAGTTCTTTGGTTTGTTCAGTAAATGTTGACTCAGAGTTTCACAATATTGCGAATTGAATGAAATTTGTGTTTTGTCATCAGTTTAAGGTCTGAGGAGGTCATCCAGGCTATTATTTGCATTAGGGCAGGATTAGTACTTTCAGAGTCAGGGAAGAAAAAGGATTAATTTTGAATTTCTTAATAAAAAAAAAAATCCATGGAGTTTTCAGTTGTTCCTACAGTCAGTGGTTTTGCCTAAACTATGGGATCTGACCCTTTAATATCAATTTGTGACCTTGTGGGCTGTTTTCTCTGGGAAGAAGTGCAGTGTGCTGCTCTGACCAGCACTGAAACCTGCTCCGGTGACATCTCCAGTCTGGATTCTTGAAGGGAGCAGTGCGAGCCTGGTGCTGACTGCTCAGATTTAGCCATTGAAATTGGTGAGAATTACATCACCAGCATATGGAAATCTGAGTACGTCCTTTATTGTTCTGCAGTTTTGAACGCAATTTATAAGCCTGCTAAAAATACCTGATGTGCCTCTCTTCAGAGGTGGGTGCGCTCTGGCTGCCGCACTGTGGTTTCATGGCTGATAATTTAATGATTAGGTGTCATGGCTGGTTTGTGCTCAGATTCAATTACGTTTTTGGGTTTTTTACCTGTTTCCTGGAACTCCCTCTAAAAAGCAAGGCTACGAGCTGCCTGGTGACATTGCTGGTAAGGGAGAAGCACTTCTGTGAGTGGGAATTACATCAACTGGGTTGTGTTCCAGCAGTGTGACGGTGAAATCCCACCAGTCCCCAAATGCTAAAGAAATTTGTCTAGGCAGTGACAATAATAGCTTTATTTCCTGGTTCTATGGCGTATTCAGTTTCTTTCCCCCTCAAAATATGTGGCAAAAATGACCTCTGTAGTTGCATGATGAAACCAAAGGACCCATTTTCATTGCTGTGTTTGAGAGTGATCTCCATCAACCCCCTCCTCCATAGTTTGCTGAGGGAGGAAAACAGTCTGGCTTTGATGGAAGATTGACTCTTGTGCAACTCTTAAGATCCAGCAAAATGTGTTTCCCTAACCTTTGTCAGCTAAGCTTGTAGCCTTTCCTAAAAAGACTGTTGGCTGACAAATTTACGGTGACCGTGTCTGTGTACAGGATTTGAATTCAGAAACTAATGGCTAAACCATGAGGGGAAAATCTGTTCTGTTTATTGGAGAATTTTCAAGTACCACCTTGCTATATACGTCTTTTTCCTCCTTTCTCTTTTCTTCCGTTAACTGATTCCTTGTATTTATCTCTTTATCTGAATTACCTGCAAGAGGTATTATTTAAATGTGTCCCAATTTTCTTACCGTGATGATGGACATCAGAGGTTTGGTTTGTTTGTTTAAAATATCTGATTATCGTTACTTTTTTTTCCCCCCCTCTCTTTTACTAACGATGTCCAAAAGCTAAAAAGGGTACATAATGCACTCAAAGGACTTAACGTGGGAACAAGTTGTATCAGTAATTACTTTGGTATTTATTGGTTACAGCAACAATCTGTCACAAGCTGTGCGGTTATTTTGGCATGCCTTATGTGTTTGTCCTTTGCATCACAACAGCCTTTTTTCCCTAAAAATGCTCTGTTTTGGCAAAAGCAGGAAAATTGATTTTAGGTAGTTTCACGGTGCTTTTAGATGATTATTATTTCCAGAGCTGTGCTCTAGTGTTCTAAGATATTTTTAAGTGCTCCATGTAATTATTAAACAAGCACCTGTCTCATAAACTCTGTTGTCCAAAACAATTACCAAGTAATTTCTGATCCCAAAGGATTTTTAATTTAAAATGCTGTGTGCATGATACAGAGTAGTAAAATGCTAGTTTTACAATGTGGTGCTCTTTGTTCTAGGAATGTTTACAAGGATTACCGTTTCCTTGAGCTAGCCTGTGACTCCCAAGAGGAGGTGGATAGCTGGAAGGCATCTCTGCTACGAGCCGGTGTCTATCCTGATAAATCCTCAGTAAGTTAAACAGCTCACTGGTTTGCCAGTAGCTGCTCTGTTTGAGTCAGAAAACACAGTTGTATCATCTGGGGAAACGCAGTGTCTGCAGATACCTCGAGAAAGGGCAGCCTTTTCATTGTGCTGGTCTGCGGCAGTTGCGAAATATTCATAATGAAATATTTTCAGATCAATTTGTGCGTCAAACCTCAACGCAGGGAAAAAAAAAAGCAACCACAGACCAAACCTTCCAACATGTTTTTCATTGGATCTGTGTAGTAAAAGCGCTGAGCAATTTGGGGTTTCCTGAGCTTCGTTGTTTCTATTAATGCTTTCTAGAGGTAAAGATGTGCTTTGAAGAGTTTATTCCCCCAAGCTCTGTGTTACAGAACTGACAGAAGCATTCCAGGCAATCATGTATATTTATTTAATGATTTTGCTGCGTGTTTTTTGTGCATGAAACACATGCTAAACCTTTCCAAGGGCAGTTTTACTCAGCTAATCATCGTGTGAAGCAAATTGAACAGGATACAGTAAAAAAGCCTCTATTAATTCACCAGAAATGACAGAGAGCTCGGAAACAGAACATGTCCAGCTACTATTGCATATTTTTTGGACCCAGATTTCTTGATACTTTACATCAAGTGAAGGTTTGCGGAGATGTATCCAGAGGGAAGGTGACTAACAGGAAAAACCTGTCATTTGAGCTTTTGGAGTTTCTCTGTTGCACAGTTCACCTTTCTGCTGTGAGGCTGCTGCTCTAGTGGATCCCTTCAGTGGAAGATTTCTCTTCTGAGAAACGATGCTTTGATTCTGATGGAATTTTTTCTTCTTCCTGATTGTTTTCCATGGTTCCCTGTGTTCAGGGTCTTCTGTTGTCTTGTCTGTTCATCTTTCTCTTCCTCATATTTCCTTTATACTTGTGATGCCTGCATGGCTTCCAGTACAATTCTGTCTGCATCTCCTCCTGCTGCTGTTTAAGCAAACAAGTCTCAGCTTCCTCTCTTCATACCAAGTTTCATGGCTGCCATCAAAAGATAATTAAGAAATCCTTGAACTGCTGAATTCTCCAATTATTGTAGAAATAAACAGTGATTATGATAATGATGATAGGTGGTTTTTTTTTTTTTTAAGGAGTAATGAAAATACTCATTTAGCAGGAGACCTACCAGGTATCTGAGACCTTTAAAAATTTTTATTAAAAATTGGTGACTTTTCAGTATGTTGCCTGTTCCAGTAGACTGCTTCCTACCTAAGACCATCAGAAGTCATTTTTCAAGGATTGGTTGTGAGAAGTTACCTCATTAATTACTAAGAACAAAATACTATATTGTTTTGGTTTTTTTCTCTACTCAGGTTTTAATCATAATGTCAAAAAAGCCTGTTGCTGCCTCTGGTTTAATCTTGTGTTCTGTGGTGGTTTTCTCATAATTCATATATTTGTTACTTTATCCTTAAATAAGACAGACTAGTTGGATTTCTAAACTTCTCTTCTGTCTTCCTGTCCTTCCCCTCCCCCTCAAAATACTTGGTATTCAAAACATGTTTACAAAGAATTCTTGCTTTTGTTTAAAGTTGGTCTGTCAGAGGAGTCTTAGATGCAAGATGAGAGACTTCCTTGAAAGACAGAAGTAGAAAGAAGTCAAAATAAAGTTCTCCTTTGAGCTGGAATTATCTTTACATTATAAAAAGAGTGAATATTCTTGTTCCAAACCACTGTCATTTGAAATTTACTCGCTAGTCTATCAAGCTGTTCAGGAAAGAGGCTCAATGCTACTCTAGTCTTCCAAAACTTTATTCCTACAGGACTAGAGGTTCAGATGTGGACTGTGAGTCTGCTGTTAGGGTTCTGAATTTTGCAAAGCAGAATCTAAAAGCCCCCAAGTCCCTTAGAAGCTTCAGTGGAACCTAAATAAAAATGAGAAGCATTTCATTAACATCCTGTGCATGCTCCTCAGTTTCACACCTTCCTCTGACAATACCAAAAAGGTTTAAAGACACCCCTCAGTCTTTTATTCTCCTCTGAAGATTTAGAGACTGTGTTTTTAAGTAAGAGAGACTGCCAGGAAACGGCAGCAACTTTTCATTCCGGTGCTTCCCCACAGCTTTGTGATCCCAGAGGTAAAAAGGCAAAGAGGTGCCCAAGCCCCTTCCCAGACGGACCTTCTCGCGCTCTCTCACGTGCGAGGCTCAGCCGGGAACTTCTGAGTATCCGAGGCTTTGGCACCGGCCATAGAAAAACTGCAGCTTAGAAATGACAAATAGATGGGTATGGCCGTGGAGCTGGAGCACTGCAGCTGGGCTGGCCCGCTCCCTGGAGCTGCCGGAGCGTGTGCGCAGCCGGGAGCGGGAAAGCAGAGCTGGATGCTTTCACTGGCAGCTCTGCTGCCCCTCTGCAAGGGCCTGGTGTGAAACCCACAGCCATTGCCCCTAGCTGGGTTCCAGCTGCAGTGGCAAGAAAAGTAGGAATTGGTACTGAATTAGAGAGATTTGTTCTAAATTCTCAAATCTCTCAACTAAGAATATTGATTTTTCTGTTGGTTGTTTTTTTCTTTAGTAGTGCTCCATTGGTTGCAGTGGTAATGGGGCTCAGTACTCGCTGCCACTAATACGGCATCTCTGCTGCTACTTTAATCCTGTAAGCTAAGTCCAGGGTTGTAGATATATAATTTTTCTTTTTGCCTAAACAAATCTCATTAATATATTAAAGGACATACATCACCCCTTTGCTCCTTTTCCTTTCTTAACTTTGCCTGCCTTCCCTGGCCTGTGCACGCAGTGATGCACGCTCACCTTCATATATTCACTCTCTTGTGAACTGTCTCTGATCACCCCTTGGTGTTGCTCCATCAGCCCCTGAATTCTTTTGCATTTTGCCAAGTCACCTCCTTCCCGCAGTCGATTTACTTCTGTCAGGCCGTGGGCTTTGACAGCCACCCGGATAGCAATGAATCAGTGTTTTTATTTTTCCAACCCATATGCAAGTCAGCTTTCTTGATATAAATCACACTGTGGCCAATTCGCTTTGAAACGGGATATCCATTTACCAGCTGACTTTACTGCAGGCTTTCTGGACTGATGCATCCAAAACCCTCCTTTTTTTTTTTTATTACTTTTTTTTTTAAATGACTACAACTTTGTGACTAACCTTTCCAGACTCTATTTCTCAACTGTAGGCTGGTGTTTATTTTGGCTGGCTTCCCACTGTAAAATATACACTGTTCATGCCAGCTCATGGCAAAACTCACAATTAAACTAAAATAATAGCACAGATGTTTGTTGTAACTTGCTCCGCACACTCTACCTTGCTAGCACTGTCCATTCCTCCTTCCCCCCTACCATAATGCCATCTCCTCCTTATTTTTATTACTAATCTAAAAGTTCAGTATTTGCTCTTTAAAAAGCTTTGGATGGTGAAACTTTCCGTTGCTTGGCAAGTCGTGGGGAGCGGCCGTCACGCAGGGCTCAGCAGACATGTTCAGTGGGTTGCTTTGCATACTGGAAGCTCAGCATTACCAACAAATGAAAATCCCTCTGGCTTCCATCCCATCCCTAGATCACTTCAGGCCTCGTTTTCTTCTTTCTCGTATTAGTGTCCGCTGATTTCCCAGGAGCTGCTCCTGACTGACACCGAAGGAAGCAGAAGTGGGATCAGAATGTTTGTGTGGAGAGGAAAACATTTGGAATGTTTTGAATCCCTTGCAAATGTCCTGTGTTCCCCTGGAAGCTCTCTAACTACAGGATTCAGTGAATGTTCTCTGAGTCAGTTCCTCATTTGGTTTGACCCATTTCCAGAACTGTACAAGTGAGGCTGAATGCATGTAAAATAAATGTATCTAATATTTCTTTTTTCCCCCCTTCCTTTCTCCTTGCTGCATCCTGCAAAGGGGAGCAACAAAGTAAGTTGTTTGTCCTTTTACAAACTCCTTTTGTATCCTGTCACAAGGGTTTTGGCATGAAAACTGGTTTGTCTTTTGGTTCGCACAGCTATTACCTGCATGCCCTTAACAGCAAACTGCTATGAAAAATGGGGATGCAAAAGCATCTTCTAGAAAAACTATTACAGGCTCTTTGTTTTAATTTTGGGGAAGGAAAAGTATTAAGTGTTGCTGAGTGTTGTTTTTTAAGGGGGTTCAGTAAGAATGATACTATAAAAGTGTTGGGCCCAAAGATTATGAAGGTATAGTAATAAAGACCTTCTGAGGAAAGGTTACTACAGTCTGGTGAAACTCATTACAGCTGGATTTTTTGACCATACATCAAAGCTTGTATTAATGGGCAGTTATAAAAACCCAGCACTAAAGTCTTAAATAACAGATTTGCTGGTGTTGTTGGCTAAGCTGAACTAGATCAGTGTACTGGCTTTGAAGGTGCCTTAAAATGGATGGAGGAGGGTGGGGTCAACATTTGACTTGGCTTCTAGACCCTTGATGTGTTCCAGCTGGACAGCAGCAGAAGGGTGTGGGGTGTGGAGAGGGAGAACTCAAATATGCATGGTAGGGTTTTTTTTTTGAAAGTAAGCAGCACATAAAAAGACAGTTTTGCTGATGTTGATCTGATAAACGAATAATACTCTGGTTCCCAGGATTTTTTTAATGCCATTTTTACTGAGCTTAAGAATGGAAATTGCACATCTCACACTTTGGAAGAAGATGCAGAGAGAGTTTGTCATACCTCGGAAAGGAGTTATAAAGCTTTTGTGCCTTTTTTTTCCACCCCCTCTTTCCTCTTTTGGTATATTAACCCATAGGAAGATGAATCTGGAGCATCAAAAGATGCTTCACAGCAAATGTTGAAAGTAGCCTTTGAAATATTGCCTACAGCATCTCACTGTGAGCTGGAAGCATTTCTGGGGTATTTGGGAAAGCCCTAGGTGGGTTTTAAATGTTCTGAAGGTTGGTAATTTCTGTCTGCTTTTAATTTTTGCATTCTTAACCAGTTTTTGACCATGTCTGTCTGCACACTGGCTGGGCTCAGAAGCACCAAAAATCCTGTGTTTTGTTGGTCTGCCTGGGAAAAGGGGCTCTTAGTGTTGGGTGGGGAGGGGTTAAGAGAACTGGTGTATTGATGGCATGGAGAGAGAGAGACTTTACATGGGAGGTGGTGTGAAATGTCAGTGTTAACTGTGTACACTAAAATGTCAAGGTAGTGTTTATAATGTTTCTTTATGACATACGGACTTAAGGCTTTGCTGCTGCAGTGGGTGCTGCTCTGATCTCAGAGGAGGGAGGTTGGACTGGAGATGCTCTGTCAAGGGAAATGGGGGTGGATGGGACACTGGAGAGCTCTTGGGGCTGGCAGGCACCGAGTCTGGAGGTCGGGAGTTGGATGGACCAGCTCTGTTCTCCAGAGCCATGAGCTGTGGGGCAACCCTGGGAGGTCAGAACCTGTTGCATCTGACAGAATTAGCTGCTGGCATAAGACAGGACACCCATAAATAGGTATAGGACAAACCTGTGAGATGTGAGGGTTGGAAAGCTCTTGTCTCTTCTTTCGCTCTGAGGAAAGGGCAATTCTTGCTGTAGGTTCAAAGAGATTCTCCCTCTGGCCCAGGGTGTCAGCCAGAAGATAATTCCAAAAGAAATCTCCAGGAAACCATCCTGATCCATCTCTTTGACCCAGTTCCTTCCTTGTAAGGATTCTTGTATCTCCATATGTTCGTCATCCCACCCTCCCTTTCTCTTTCACAGAGGGCATTTGTGCTGGAGTCTGGAGGTTACATATCCCAATTAGACAAATTGAACTAACCTGCAGCTGCCTGTGGAGGCTCAAATCCCACAGTCTTCTTCTGCACTGGTGGCATGGAAAATGACATGGTGAAACCCAAGAGGTGGCCAGACAGTTTTTGAGAACGGCTCAGGAGAAGAGAGGAATGGCTGACTGAGGTTGATGATGGTTTCTCACAGCTTCTTATGCAACTTCTTCCTCCAGAGCTTCATAATCCTTCCAGACTGTCCTAGCACAGATTTCCTGGGGTGCTACCAGAGCTGTAACCCTCCTCCTAGTGCTGCCCAGTGTGGCATTCATACCGTGCCTCCTGTCCTATGTACAGATGTCAAATCCTATACTCACCCATCCATTCAGACCGTGGCTGCTTTTATACCTCTGCCTTATGCTTTGCACTCTTGGATTTACAAAAGTAAAAATAAACTAATGAGTCCCTAAGAAAAAGGGCAGGAAGGGAAGTGAAGAGGGTTTATAATCGTCAGCGGACTACTAATCATTTTTATTTTTACGTTTTATTGTTGCACAATCATTACTGTAAGTGAGATTTCTCGCATGGTTAAAGATAAATATATCTTCAAAAGCTTTGTTGGATAAAGTCTGTAAAGGGTCATGTCGAATGAGGTAATGGAGACCTACCTCATTCAGCAAGCACATGTTGGCAAACCACATCTCACTAATATTAACACTCGACTCCACAGCCCTGTGCAGGGGAAGGGGGCAGAACTGCCCAGAGTTACGCAGGGCACTGTAGCTTCAGGCCAGGTACTGGAGACAGAGGAGCTGAGGGCTTTTGTCTTAAGACACCACTGTGGATTTGCTTCTTCCCCTGTGTGTCTTCTTCACCCTCGTTTAAAAAAAATTCATGAACCTCCTCAAAACAGCCCTCCAGATGCTGCTGTTTGAAAACAACATCTCAGCCTTCATCATTCTCACAAGATCTATCTTCAGTGAGCTCCTAACCTTGTTAGTTTAAAAGATTAGGTAGATGCTGTGTCCCTAGGAAATTTTGATTCCAAATCTCTCGGCACTCAAGCAATAAAACAGCAGCAACAACAATGGAGAAAAATATCAAAACCCCAAAATGCCACTTTTTAATATAAACAGTTACCTTTCCTTTGGCATGATTAAGTCCTGAGTTAGCAAATCATTTCTGCTTGATTTGAAGGATCAAACACTTAAATGCTGAGCTCAGACTTGAGGAACTTCGACTTGGAAAATGAAAATCTCTTCAGATCACTTTTTACGGATAAAGTCACTATGAATTTCTTGCCTTCTAATTATTTTGCATTGCTGTGCTTGCTGATACCCTTTACAGAATGTGTGGAACTGAAGTACACAAGTCCTGTATTCACATCTCAGAGGAGTTACCACAGTGCAGACAATGCTGCGCATTAAAACGTTCACTGAATATAAAGTCAGTGTAATTTAGCTTGAATTTTCTCTTAGGAAAAACAGAGTCCCCTTTGGAAAGAGAAGGAAAATACTCTTCCTGTCAGGTCAGTTTGCCTGTTACTCCTTAAAATACGTCGTGGTGACATATTAATTGGTTAGATTGAAGCCATTCTTTTTGTCTCTTTTTTTATATCAAGGGGAGTTAGTTTTACTAAACCCAGATTCCAGATCAGCTACTTCATTAAGGAGTCCAGATGTCCCGCTGTCTCTTGAGACAGTCCTGGAAAATGGGAACGTGGTGAGGTCAGGATACTCCTGTTCTACCTACATACATGCCAACAGTGCTCTCAGTTCCTGTGTATCATGCTTGGCTATTGCCATGTAAATGCAGGTGTAGTGCCAGAAGCCGTCGGTGTCTTGCATTGGAATAAATCTCTGATGTTTTCTTTTCCAAATTCAACCATGTTTCTGCAGGGGCTTCAGTTATCTCCCAGACATAAACTCTGACTCAGCCAGTTACTGGCTGTGATGATGCTCTGCCAGTGCCCCAGCCGGATTCAAACTGGAAGTGGGTGGTTCTGCTCTGGGATTGCTCCAGTCTGTGTTCGGGAGAAGTTCCTTAATTAGAAAAAGTAAAAACTTGTTTGGGTTTGTTGAAAAGCAAACTGCTGATATGTCAGAGGGCAAAACAGTGTAGACAGAAGTGTAAACTCTGCATTTGCTGGGTTTACTTTTGTAAACTAGTGTATTTTAGAAAAGGAAGGCATTGAAGTCTAGGAAAAGAAGAATCCACTTCAGTTATGACTAATATTGGTTCCAGGCCAATGAGGTTTAAAAATAACTTTTAAACGAAGTGTTAATTTTTTATGGTTTGTTTTTTTTTTTTAAATGGAAAAATGCCATAATTTTATAGACACTGTTTCAGTCATTGCTTCGAACAGATGAGTTGGATTTTACGAGGAAGTCCCGGTGTAAAGGAGCAGCCCAAAGGGCTGAGCGTGCATGCGCACACATGCCGGGTCAGCAGCAGTCCAAAACACAGGGAGGAAGGGAAATGGCAGCTTGCTTTTCAGTCCTTTCCTCGCTGCCTCACTCTTTCAAGGATGGGAAAACATGTTTCACATAAAAACTAGCTTCTTGTTCTCCTAAATATTTACTCATTCAGACAAAAACGAGATGAAAACCTTGTTCCCCAAACATCCCTCAAGAAACAGAACAGGCTTGGTTTGCGTTCTTGTGAGAATAAAATAACTGCTGGCACGAGAGAGTTAAAAATGTACAGGGAAAAGGAGGATTCATAGGATTGCATCAGTTGCCCTGACTGTAACAAGATGCAGGCTGACAGAATGATTTCAAAACCAGTGCTGGCGAAGCTGGTAACTGCTGATCGGGGTTGGGGGTTCAGGAGCTGTCACAGGCTTTTACATTTCTGCTCTTAAATGGGGCTGCTGACATTAAGCAAACTCCAGGAACTTTAGAAATGAGCAAACATTTTTTTAATTTCTGTTATGTGTTCACGGTGGGCTCTTTACTGTGCTTTTGGCAAGGCATCTGCATATTGAAAATATTTTTAAATTCTTCATTTTTATATGGTGCAGCTACTTTTTGCGCTATTTCTACTGTGATGAGGGAGTTTGTTGAAGCTCTGCAGGAACGGGAAAGCTCTCTGGTTGTGAAGTTTCAAACCACGGAGTGTGAGTGTCAGCCCCATTCTGGACATTCAGTGAGATTTGCCCTGGGGAAGGTTCAGTGAAGGTGTCCAACTGATGAGGATGCTTTCCCAGCCCCAGTCAATGAGCACTGAGAGTTGGCTGGCGGAGAACAAGGTGCTTCTGGGCTGTGCTGTACAAATCTCTGCCCAAAATGTCCTCTGGACTCCAAAGAGTCCCTCTGTCTCCAGGTCTCGGAATAGCTGCAGTCGGAAAGGTCTGGTTGCCCCTTTAGCATAACAGAATGGGGTCACCCACGAGAGGGACTGAACAGAAGGGGAAACACACAAGTATCACAAGCCTTTGGAACAGTCCTGAAATGTCTTACTAGTCTTCCAAGTCAGTAATTGCAAAAAAAGCCTACTGCTGAATAGTAATTAGGAGTAAATAAATATTCAAAACATTTTTTCCTGCCAAAAATGTCACCAGGCTCACCATTCCATAGCATTTACAGTGTAACAGGAAATGTAGTCATTGGACATGAGGGTGGAGAGCAGCTGGTGAACAGCCAGATAATCCTTTTTCTCATTTAGAAGGGAAAACAAGATGATGGGGAGAAACTGAAAGTTGTTTTTCCTGACTCCATTTTGGACTAGAATGAAGATACACCATGTCTAGTCTGACACACAGCTCATCTTGGATTTCTTTAACCTTTCCTACCTTATCTGGTTTTGTGGAGATAAGTTTATAACTGCTTTCCATGTGCCAGGTCAGAATCAAGTCCCATGTGTAAAACCCTTCGTTCTGGAGCTGCATTCTCCACTTAGGTAACTCTTCTTCCGTGATGTCGCGTGTTCCTGTTCTGCAGTCACTCCTCAGCTCCTGTCCTGCCTGTTTCCCAGCTCCGTTGTGGCCTTTGATTGCCTTCCCTGTCCTCTGCAAATTTGTTTTGCATTGCTGTGCTCATTTGTCCTCGTGTGACACTTGATGTATGGAGTGTGTGCCAGTTTTGCAGAACGGTGATTTCCCACTGGGAAGAGCCGGTTACAGACGTCTGGTGGTGTCTGATCAGTGCACTTCTTCAGTGACTTTCATACTCTTGTTCCTAAGCTCCCCCTGTTCCTGCAGCTGAGAAATGAGTAGTCTTACTCTGTTTCCTTTCCTTGAAACTCAACTTCTGCTATTCCTCTTTTATAATCAAATTTGAATTCAATTATTTGAAATTCAAAGAGATTTGTATGTCACTGTATGTGCTACTAAGTTCAAATAACACGTCAAATTACTTGGGTAGGTATAAGCTCAACGGTGGGTAGGTACAAAATTACTATGACCTGTAACATGAGGTGTCAGGCCCCTGTCAGACCCTTTAATTGCAGATGTTCAAACGTGCTGGTCACATTTGTTGCACGGTATTATCTTGACCTGTTCAACAATTGGGGTGGCAGCATACCTAGAGGTATTTAGAGAAATCAACTAAAGAAACTAACCCAGAGCGTGGAAGATAAAAGTCCATGAAAAAAATTAGTCTAATGCAATGTAATTTGGTATTAAGTTTTAGTTTGGTTTAACACTGCTTGATTTGCAGCTCTAGATATTATTCCAGTGGAAACAGGAGCCTTCATGTAGTGAATAGAAGCCCTTCCAGGCACAGGCCAGTTGTCTCTAGCTGTGTGTTGCTGGCACCGTGTAGAAGTATGTAGTTGTTCACAACCACGGCCTGGAAACAACTCTGCTGTACCACAATTCTAAATTATAGTTATTAAGGGTTATCTGACTGATTCAGACAGCAAATTCTCAGAAGCACCGTGAGCGAGATTGTCTTTAGCTCTGCTGGGAGGGCAGTGCCAAAATGGCAGAGGCCACCCTTTCATCCACTTCTGCAGCTGCAAACAGGCAGGCATCCTCAAAAAGCTCAACCTCTCTTTCTCACCGCCCGTGGCCCGAGATGTGGCTGCACAAACTCAAGAGATAAGTGTTCACACCAGCTCTGTGCCCCAAGGATCTCTGTGGGCAGAGTTCCTTGCTGTTCCTCAGCTGAGGGCTTTAATGTAGCAGTCAGTGACTCTGAACAAGGACACCAGCAGGCAGCCTCCAGTGTGTTGGTGCCTGGAGCTGTGGGACTGTATGTGAATCAGAGCTGGTATATTTATGTGTGGGGCAATGTATGGACACACAAGTAACCAGTGTCTTACATAAAGGTAAATTCTTACCCTCATTTGTAAGACTTTACTTCTAGAGCAGTGGCTTCTGGTTATGGGCTCACTAATGATTTATAAGTTATAGCTCAGGCTAACAAAATGCACCATTGTCTCTGCAGTCCTTAACATCATCCGTGTTGCCCTTGGTGTGATGAGAATCAAGGCTCTTGCTTTAGGAAGCTCAACCTTTTGGTTGTCTTTAAGTTTGAAAACATTAACTCTCTCTCTGTGCTCTTGTTATATACTGCTCTGCAGGAAATACCTCTTTATTTGATGGGTCAGTGTGTGTGTTCAGAAATGGTTTAATTGCAGGCAGTCTAGGTCATGGAAAGGCTGGAAGATAGGCATGGTGAAATCAGTGGCATCAGCTTCCAGAAGAGTGAGAAATTCACCTGCTGTGACTGGGTGTGTTGTCCTTAGTGTGGTGTGTTCATAGGGGACTTCTTGTTTTTTTCAGTGCTTTCTACAGTCTGATTAGTGTTCTGCTGAAACAAAGTTCTCCTTTTCTAGAAGCAGTCCTGGCATTGTCTCACTGGGGCTGTCATTTCTGCCTCATGTCCTCTTCCTTTTATTTGGTTCCATCGTCTGTGTGCAGTTTCTTTTGTGAGCCACAGCATGATGCCATTCCAGCAGCTGGTTTTAATACTGTGAACAGATACTATTTGTCTACAAGCTACAGCTGAGGACCAGGATCCCATTTTACAAACTGAGAGTAGGAACATCGTTCCTTGCAGTCGAAGAATGACATGAGAGAATCAGTGGATAATTACAGGTGAGTGTCCCGAGGTTTTTTTTAAAAGGTTTGTCAGTAGCCACTGAGTGCTTTTGGGACAAACTGCCTCTTTGTCACTGGTCTGACCAGCAAAGGACATTGGTTGTTTAAAAATACCTCACTCCAACATCTTTTAAGCATGTAGTAGTTTTGTTCTAGCTTCTAGGACAAGGGTAATTAATTCTCCTGTTTTGATTATTTCCCAGACTCTCTTCAATTCCTCTCTGAAACTTGACACTAGTTCGTTTGTGTCTGTCCTTACCTGGTGGAACCTTGGGAATGGCTGTTCAATGCTTTGAACCTTCTGTTTTTTTCTTGACAAGTTCCTGGCTATGTCCTGGAAAGTTCCTGGAGTCTGCTGTGGTTCTACAGCAGCTGAGAATATGGGGGAGCAGCATAAGCTAAAATATTTTCTGTTCAGTATGTGAAGGAATAACTTTGGGATGAGTACTTTTCCAGTGAAAATTAACATGTCCACCTTCACACTTAACAAGCTAAAAACTCATCAGAGAGCGAGGTAAAATTGCTAGGAAGTTGCTCCCAAGTTTCCGCTCCGTCCTCCTGGACATCTGCAGAACGTAAGCTCCACTTGACACAGAATGTTTTTGTTAATATTCCTACATGAAATTTCCAACAGGAGAGTTTTTTAGTCAATCCAAGTTCAGGCATCACAATGTTCAGATCTGGTCATTTATTGGAAAACCGCTGTGACTTCTCATGTTTTTGTGAACTTACTGTACTGAGTTTAAAGTCTCTTGCTGGAAGACATGCTTAAAAACACATAGCATGCTTCCAAAGTTGTTGTGCTAATTAAAAAAAAAAAAAAAAAAAAAAAGGAAAGAAAAATAAAGGAAAAAAACCTTCTCGTAGACTTGGCCAGAGTACTGTTTCTTGCCCAGCCTGCTGTGTGTCTGATAACATATTACAGAGAGCTTTTCATTCGGTGTCTTTGGGTGTAGTATGGCAGAATATTTGAGTCCCTAACATTTAAACAGTGCAGAATGCATTGAAATTCAGGCATTTATCCATCTTCAGAGTGCACCTGCACGAAGTCAACAGAGGAACACTTTCCAGTGCTGTAACAAAAACCATTACTTTCCCACTTCTCCCCAGTTAGCGTTAGACGTATCATATAAGAGCTGGAATACAAGGCGGACTTTGCAAGCAGCCACAGCAGTTCTTACTGGTTTTGGGTTTCCCAAAAAGATCTGTGCTCAGTATGTTGTTCTGCTGCCAGAGGCTTTATCGTGTGGACTGAGTATTGTAACAGAACAGGCAACACCATCTTCATGTGTTTTTAGACATGTTATTTACTGGGGTTTCCCTGAAGAAAGCTCAGGGATTCTTTCCTTATGAGTCACTAACAAAGTGATTGTTTTTATATAAACTTTCCTTCAGCTGGTTAGAGTTGGAACACAGTGTCTTGTGCTCCTTCTGGGGTCTGACTTTTCCCTTAATTTCTTTTAATAGTTGTTCCTGCAGCCAGCAGGATGGTTTGAACCTCGTAGCCTCCCCCCCCCAACTCTCTCTGAGTTCCACAGTCTCGAAAATCGCAGGTCTGCCAGCAGAAGTGCTGGTGGCAATCCCTGCGTGTGCGAGTCCTACCTTGTGGTGCTTCATCGACTCAGCACCTTACTTGTGGCTTAGGGAGGATGTGCTCTTGACTTCAGGCAAGCTGGATTTGCATGTTATGTGCTGAAACTGTAATTTTAAAAAAGGTTGATAGTGGACTCCAGCGGCATAAAGGTTAAAAGCTGTGAAGTTCTGTGTTTCCATAATGGAAATCACTAAAGCTGGAGAGACACATTCCGCTCTTACGTACCCCTGAATCCTTTCCCACCCTCTTTGGTGGCTGCAGCAGAGTGGTGCAGAGTCCCTTTTAATTACCTCCTTCCATGGCTTTTGATTTCAAGCCCAACTTGATGGCGCCAGAGGCTGAACCACGGGGAGATCTCCGGGCAGGTCCTGCCTGTGTCAGCCGCCTCGCCACGCAGATGCTGCACTTCCTTGCAGGGTTCTTTTATTACATTTTAAATTTTTGAGCCTGAGACAGGAGCTATGTTAAAATCCAGTAAGTCTGCAATGCTCTTGGATGTGAGAAATTCTGGGCTGTGGACACCAACCTCTGTTCTGCTCCCTGACCTCACTTAGGGATATTGATAGTGTACAAGCGTGTACATGTATGTAGTTATATGTATATTTGACTTCACAGGTAACACATTCTGTATTTACAAGTTTGTTAAGGTGCCTGGCATTGTTTTAAGCCAATAAGTATGCAGAGTTCTTTGAGACTTTTTCATAACCCAAGATAGGATTTCTTTATTTTTACAGGAACAGGAATGGTTTAGCTGGAATGAAAATGTTCGTTCCACTGCATCATTAGCTACAGGCAATTTTCAGTTGAAGCCTAGCCCATTTTTCATGCTAAAGCTCTAGTAGTTTGACCATTAATCAACATGTAGGATGAATTTCTGGGGCTGAGAGCGCTTGCCTGTAACTTAAGATGAACTCTTTTTTGTTTTTTTCTTATGAAAGGAAGGTAGTCAGAAAATAAATTATATTTTAAAGAGTTCACCTCTCTCTCACCCCCTTCTACCATTCCCCTTCTGATAAACACCCCAAAAGTTTTCATTAGATGGATATGGAGTTTTGGCTGGAATAGCAGATCCTCGAGTGTGTCATTTGATCCTCCAATAATTCTAAAGCAACATTGTGTTGGATGAAACTAGTCTCTGACGTGGTGACCATCTCAAGTGTCCTCTGTACTGATAGTCCAGTTCAACTTGCCTTTATCACTTTAAACGTTAATTTTAGGGTCTCGGATGAAGTTTTTCCTCCCCTTCTCCATTACCTGGAAGCTGTAACCAGCAGCCCACGGGAGCATCAAGATCTGTAGTCAACTATTACCTGCCTTTTCAACTGCCTGCTCTTCTCACACAAGGTGAAAATTCAGAGCACTGATCCTCCAGTTTGGAGACACTGATGGGAAAATCATGCTTGGAAAGGCAGGAATTGTTTCCTTACACCTCTTCCCTCCTCCAGCCTGACCAGGCTCTCTAAATCCCTCTGCACAGACCGGTGGAACATGCAGTGCTTCTCCAGCCTCATGAAGAAATTGGTCCAACAAGTGGTCTCCAAACCCAGTGGCTTAAGAGAAGTCTTCTCCAAAGGCCATATTCCTCTTTTCCCAGGCCCACCGAGCAGCAGAAGCAGCTTTGAGTTAGTCAGTGAGCGCATGGGAGTTTTTGGAGACCACTGCCCAAATATCTTCGCTCTTTCCTACCGGATATACTTCCAAGCTTAATGTGAGAGCTGATGCAGAGCCCTTTCCAGCTCAGAGGCAGGGGAGTATGGTTTGGAACATGGACAAGGATCTTGTGAGGGAGGAAGGAAGAGAGCCATATAGTTCATATAAAATGCAGTTATTTCAGTTTAACTGTCGAGAGCTCTCAAAGGCAGCACCGATCTACCCTGTGGAGGCTGAGAAGCAGTTTCATTGCAATGGTGATAAAATCTTCTTGTTCTCGACATGCAGTTTCATTTGACTCTTAAGGAAATAGTGCAGCAGCCCTGGAAACAAGGGCAGTGTCAAGTGCAGTGTCTCAGTGGAGGGCCCGTAGCCTCCTCCATCGGAGACTCAGACAGGATCACACCAGTACTGTACAAAATGGTGTTCCCTCTTGGACCTGCACTGCTCCTAACAGAGACTACCAAGACATGTGCTCTTTTTGTGGCCACATCACACCAGGGCCTCAGAAATATCTGATGCCTAGTTAGATGTCTTTGGGCTTTCTTTTCCCTTATTATTGCTAACTGATGAGCTCCCAGTCCAGCACAGCAGCTGTCATTAGTCTGTCAGCATGTAGCTATTATTTTATCCTGTTTCTGTTTTTCCAGTGCTTGAAGTTATCTGTATCTTCCAGGATAATGTTCAATCTTCCACTGTGTTGACACTACCTCACAATTTTGTCTTATGGGCAGAATCAAATTCAACTGGCAAGAGTTTGCTATTTTATTTCAGTAAGACTGATCCCTTTGACACTTTGATGAAATCTTTCAAGGCTGCTAGTTCTTCTTCCTGGATTATGCTTTATTTATCTGCTAGAGAGTTGTTTTACTGCATCTTTCATTAATACTCATCTTCATAAACTTACTTGCCAGTCTTCTAAGGGTATCACTTTGCTGAACCAAATACCTGTCAAGTTTCCCTTAGTCAAAAAAATCAGTTTGGTTTGCTCTGCCATCTTTTGCTTTTATTTATTTTTTTTTCAATTTTATTTGAAATCTTTCTTTAGAACCATGTTCAAAAGCCTTGCAGTCCTTGTTCCACTAACAAGCCTGTACTTGCATCTATTTTCTTGCCATTTTGTTGAGGGTGGGCACTGCACTTGTTGTTCCACAGAAGGTACCGTGCTGGATTCTGCGCCCACTCCATGAAGTGGAGCTGCTGACTGGACATGGGTGTATATCCAGGATACTTCTAGGAGATTCTGCACAGTGGTTTTTTGTTTGTTTTTTTTTTTGAGGGTAGCAAGTCATTCTCTCACTGCCTCCCTTCACATCTCGTGCCCTGCTTAGGAAAGAATGATGATGATGCAGTAAGGTTTGTTGCCCCTGAGGGCAGTTGGTACAGGAACTTTTGTCCATGAAAGCTTGGTGGCCAAAAAACTTTGCTCTGAGAAACCCAGTGGAAACCATCGTGTCAAATAGCAAGCTTCAGGGCTGATGACTCAGGTTTTCCCCTGCTCTGCTCTGGATGACAGGAAACTGCCCATGACAGCCATGAGGAGCTGGAAGCAGTAATTCATATTCCTGTGACACAGCATTTTCTCCTTTGATGTTATGAGTAAATTGCACCCTGAAATACAGCCTGTGATTTCAGACCAGGGCCCTTCCTCTGTGTCTCCTTTGCTGCTTTCCTGGCTACTGACTGGGTTTTGTTTTCAGGTCTTTTCATTTTTGTACTGGTTCAATTCCCATTCCTCTTCCAGCTCCCCTAAACATACAGGCATGTTCCCTCGGGTGAGTTGATTTGTTCGTTCACATCTCACATCAGCCTTCACTTTCTTCTACAGTGGTTGATGTGGTTCATGTGAACTTTGGATCACATCCTTGTAGATTTTCTTGCCGCTAACCCGTGCCCCTGCACTCGCACGTGGTGTCTGTGTGTGGGTGTAAAGGAGCTCATGCAGTTGTAGGCATCTGAGTTTAAGTTGTGCTGGTTTATGCTGAGGTATGTGTCTAATTCTAGACAGCGTTAGGCACAAGTAAGAATTGTTTCGTGTGCAATACGTAATTATCAATGGAGAAATCTGCGCCCTCTCAGATGCCTTGTCAACACTTCATGTCTCAAAATGTGCAGTATCCAGCAGGCTGCGGTGTTAACCTTTGCTGGGCCGTGCTGAACGTGTGAAAAACCAGTCCCTCCTTGTGTTTGCACGGGATCTTTGTTTGCAGTGATTAATGGTCCACTAACAGTGTCCAGTGCAAGTTCAGTGCAATGTACAAAGTGTCTTTGATGCCAGACGTTCTACAGTGCTGTGCAGAAACTAAAGCTAATAGTCATAAGCCTGAGAGGACTGGAATGTTTTCAATTTACTTTTAAACAAATGACTTTATTGTGCCATTCTCACATGGGAGTAAATTCCACACCCCCGGTGCCATGTTAGACAAAACTTTTTTACCTGCTGGTTTCTGTTTATACTGGGAGAAAAGAAATTAACCTCAGTTAGGAGTTGGGGGGAATAGGACAGCACTGTTAAACTCGGTGGGAATTTTGGCAGGGGCTTTGCTGGGAGCAGAGTGGGGTACAGGAGGACAGGATGTAGCTGAAGGGTAATTTGTGGTGCAGAGTGAAGTTCAGGACTTCTTTGTGACTGAAAATCAAACTCACGAAAGGCACCTCTAGGAAAAGCATTAATGCTGGTTTTGCCACTCCTGAAATGTAAGGAAGTGGCTGTTGTTGTACTCTGATACCAGTGGATACTGGGAAGAAGATTCCTAGTGACTGTGGTGGGAGATGGATTGGGCCAAATTCCTGAAAGGAGCCGTTCTCAAGGAAGTCATGGGTGCCTGTATCCATACAGGAATGACAGCTCTTGACTTCAGGCTTGGAGAGAAAGCATCCCTGAATTCACCACATTGCTCTTACAGTGGTAAAGATTTTCGGACTGAGACAGGGAAATTTTGAGAGAATGAGACTTTGTGGTTCAATACCATGGAATTGTAAAAATATAAAATATGTGCAAAATGCCTAAGTAGGAACATGGATTCATTCATCATTGCTCCAAGTGGGAGAGCCTCTCATGCTAATAAGTGCATTGTGATCTTCTGGTAGATATAATGCACAACCCATTCCAGGGGCTCCTTCGATTGAAGCATGAGTGTGCATTAATTGCTAGCAGAACCAAGAACACTGCATTATGTTTTTTAGCTGCTCACTTAGCCTTTTTTTATACTAAACCTTTTTTTTTTTTTTTTTACAAGGCTTTTGTTTTGTACTTATTACATGGTTTTATGGCTTTATGAATCCATGAGTGATCAAGAAAAGGATTTGGGTTTTGTTTTGACTAGTTTTTGCTTTTACTTTGGCCATCTACAGTTCATTAGTATTTTACATTACATGTCACTGCATGGAAATCCAAATGGAAAAAAAATTACAAGTTTAAGCAATGCTCAGGTAAATGCAGTTGCAAAAATTGGAAAAAGAAATCCCCTCACTTGAAAATAGCTCTAAAGCCTTTTGTTTTCCTCTGATATTTCTAACTCCCGTCTGGTCTTTTCCAAAATAGCAGCTCGTCTCTGTGCAGTGGCTTCCCATAAAACCTTCCCTCAGCTGGAAAATTAACAATGTAAATGGTGCAAGTAACTTTGCAGTGTCCTCAGAGCCCTAAAGCCTTTGCTGCCACTGGTTTGGCCTCTGGAGAAAGATGCACCTAAAGGTAATGTAAAGAACAACAGGGAAAAGGGTCTGTTTCCACTCTGACTTGTAAGGCAGGGAAACTCTGTCCATTTGGATTCTTCTCAGTTCATATTTGAAATAAAAAAGGGGATATGTTGATCATGGCTGAAAAGAAACCAGTATGTGTATAGCAGGTGACAGTGTTTTCACACAGCCAGATGCTGCCATGAGCCAAGCCTGAGATCAGGGCTGGTACTCGGCAGTGCTGGGAAGCTTGTGGGGTAAAAAGGCAGGGCCAGTCCTTCCCAGGTGATGCCTGTACATGGTTTATTTCCATGAGCAGAACAATGATTTTGGTACAAATCTGGATCTTCTGAATAGCTGAAGGTGTGATGGGGAGAGGACAGGATCACTTTTGTTTAAACCAAAGCTGAATGTTCCTCTGCATCCTGTCCCAGCAGCAGGTGCCCAGCTGCCCTCTTCAGATGGAAACAACTGTGGTGAGGGAATATCAGCAGGACCTGAGGCTGGATTAACTTTCCAGACTGGGCAGAGTAAGGAGCAATAAGGTGCTTTTGCCTAATACTCCTCAAACTCTCTGTAACACACTCGCTTCCTGCCCATCTGGAAAGGCCTCTCACTTGCAAAATGTCTTGGGAAAAGAGAGGAGGAGGGAACACACTGGGAACGAAGCATCTCATCCCCTTTGTCTCCCACATGCCGGTCTGCAGCAGGCATATAACCTGTGCTTAAAGGTGGCTCCCTGGGGGGCCCGAGTTTGGCAGGCAGGCTGGTAGGGAACACGTGCTCTGAAGCCAGAAGGTGTCTCCAATTAAGTACTCGCATCTTGCCACGCAGGTCTTAATAATCCATGAGGGGATTAATATTAATATGGCCATAAGGCTATAAATTCAGGGATTTTGACCTCAAAGTCTTTGAGTGTGTTTAAAAATAGCTCACCCATCCTCATTTTATCACTTCATCACTTCATATACTCTGACACAATTTTGGAACCTGCTGCATCCAGTGTAGCAGGGGAACACTATAATTAAGAATCAGTTTTGAAAGGCTGTTCTCTCTTGGCTTAAGGCAGAATAAGGCTTTATGTATTTTGCAGGAGATTATAAACAATTCACCGGCTAAAATTAGCAGTAAAAAGGGAGCCCCAGCTCTTTCCTGCCCTGTGGTTTGTGTACCACAAAGACTTAGTGTTTTTAAATCATGACAGAGCTCTCTAAAAACCTTGAAAGCATATTATGTATGTGTCACTTTGGCTCAGTTAGGAAAGTCTCACCTCCGAGCCAGAAGGCCATGGGTTCAAATTCCATGCCCGCCCTTGGATTTAGCTGTCTCACAGCAATTTTATTGCAGAAAACATTTTTAAGTAGAACCATAGGGGAAGAAGAGTGAAACTCTTGTGTCTGTAACTGCACTGGGAGGCATTCAGTCACTGGGACGTTAAGTTAAGCCACGGCTCTTACTGCCCAGCGTTGCTCAGCAGGCAAACCCCCTGGAATGGGAGACAGGGGAGCCCTAATGATGTGGCGGTTTTTGTTCTTCTTGACAAAAGCAGTTCCAGTCCTTGGGAGTGTGTGTGGTTCCTACTGCTCCCTGCCTGAAAGACCTTTGTGTTGTCCTCGTGCTGCTACAAGGACCGGGATTCCTTGGCTGTACATTGTTATGCAAGAGCTGCAAAATGAGAGATGTCAAATGAGTCTTGACTTCACCTTGTGCTGCTTATCAGTGACAGAAGGAGGGAGAAAAATCAATCCTTTTGAACCGAAAATGCCACAGGTCATTTAACAAGTTAAATTGCAGAAATAACCAACTGAAGGGCGAGGTTAGGGTTGTTTGTGGCAACAGTAAAGCCAGGTGGTCTAAACTGCAGAGGTGAACTCCGTGTGGTGTCTGCCTGGACCTCAGGTGAGAGTCCTAGTCACCAATGTCCTTTTTACCTTGCTCGTAGAGAGGAGGTTGGAGTGACTTTAACCTTAAACTTCATATTTCATTGTGGTTTGTGCCAACAAGAATGTGGTCTTATAAAATGAGGTGTTTATGTTTGTTGCTTACAGATGCATATTAACTTACCAGAATCTCATTGTCTCTTAAAAAGTATTTTAGGGAGGAAAAAAAAAAAAAAAATCTTTAATTTTCTACTAGTTTTGTAGCATACGTAGAAGGGGTTTGGCATATTTATACAAAATGGAAGCCATGTCATAAATGATGTGTGCACAGTAGTTGCTCACAACTCATTTCTTACGCTGAAAATAATTTACCCAATAATTTTCAATTTCTGTTTTTGTGGCATGAATCCAAAATGCTTCTGGATGGTTGATTTCCTTTTGTTTAGATATATTTGTTACACTTCAGTGAAGTGCTTGGTGATTTCAAACTCCTCCTCCGATCTGCTTTCAGGCTTTTTTTGCTACAGGAATGTTGCAGGTCACTTCTTGAAAAGGGGATCTTAAATGGGGAGTATGGAAGTGGTGATCACTGATCAGTGGGGTAGGAGTTCCTGCCGGATTTGTAGACCACTGTGACTCTGCCTGACGAAGGGCTCGTGGAAAACCCATTAATGTGTATGAGGAGCTTTGAATCTTAGGACCCGAATTATCAGATGAATGTTTTGATGACACCTCTGGCCGAGATATGTTTTGCATGTGCCTAACATCTGGGAAAGGCAGATTTAACAACATAAGATGCTGGTGGTTCTTGTATGTCCACTTGCTAAGTTGGATTACATACATTCCTGTTATTTTTTTGTTTTCAGATAAATTATGCGATTACTGTGGGTGCTATGGAAAGTATGAGAACTGGGGCAAGAGCTGGGGGGATAATCCATCTTGTCCTGGCAGGAATGTTGGCTCAGTTTAGTCACATCTGCGATGTGGGATGGGGTGGTCCCTGCAAGGCTTGAGTTAGTAACAGTCTGTCAAAATTCAGGGTAAAAGGTAGGCTATGGAGGTGTCCACAAGACAGATTTCTGTGCTAGGATGGGGTCCATGCTGGGAGAAAAAGATTGAGAATCCTTCCCACGGAGCCTGGGTGAGCAGTGCTGACTGAGCGGGAGGCAAAGGAACGGAAACGGTGCCGCTCCGGAGCGCAGCGACCCAACTGTGTGAAATCAGTGTGGGTGCTATTAAAATGCCATCTTCCTCTCCCTTCCCCTTCCCTTCCTTCCTCCCTCCCCCTCTGCTGTCAGCCTGGCCAAGGAAAAGTCAAATAACGTACGACTGTGTTCCTTGGCATCCCAACTGCAATTTGCCTTTAGGGGCTTCAGACTTGAGAATGGGAGGTTTTAAATCTTGCTGATTCGTGCTATTCCAGCAAGCACATGTGTGAGGAGAAAGAACAATGCCAGTTCGAAAGAGAAATCACAAGTGAGAAATCATTGCTGCTAAATCAGGTGTTGCAGAGGCCAGTGGAAAAATCAGATGCTAAGAAAAGTAGGAAATTACTTTGTTTGGAGCTGGGAAGGTAAATGAGGATGAATTAGAAAGCGTTCTCTGTGTATTCCGCCCCTAAGGATTTGAGCAAAGTTAGAGGGATTTATTTACTGATTATCCAGACTATACAACTGGCAATAAGATTAAGTGAGGAATTTTGGAACATGCTGACATTTCTTATTTGCATCATTTACTGTGGAGATCATTTGTCGGTCCTGCACTGAGTTTGTGGTGAACCAGGGCTTAGTCTGGCCCAGCAGAGACGGATCTGGTACTTCTCATGGCTCGAGGGATGTGGGGGTGAGAACAGTTTAACGTCCTCTTTTGCGTCTCAGAGAGGAAACATCAAGTTTGTCTAAGTGCTTATCAGAGGAGAATTTCAGAATATTTTCCTAGACACCATTAATTACAGAAAAGAGCCGAGTTATAGGAGACACATTGCATTAGATCAAGTGAAAGTAAAAGACAAGGCTGTAATTTATAGAGCCCATGCCCTGGATGCTGTACAGAGCTCCCCCAGTGCAAGGCCCCTCCGAGCCCGTCCCTCCTGGCGTGCACAGGGATCTGCAGGCTGCCCTCCTCCTCCTCCTCTTCTGGTCACAGTTATTGCTACCAGGCTGGTGGGTGCTGAGAAGTTACCATCTCAGCTGGAGGAAATGAAGGGGGGGAATGTAATAGGAGTTCAGTACAGGATCTAGGGAAAACAGAATTGTGAGTTTTATTCATTGTTCTGGGTGCCTACTTCTAAAATGATCACATTTGGTGAGAAACAGGCAATTCTTGTATCGTGCACGCAGACCCATTAAGTCATAAACTACACTTACTTAAACTATACCAACATGTGAACTTGGGAAATGTGTGTCGCCTGCCCACTGTCCATGCACCGAGCACTGACTTGCCCCATTTTTATCTCATAAAATAGGACAATTCCTTGTTCCTAAAGGAATCCTTAAGCTGAATCTTGTGCGCTGTTTCTGCAATAAGGAAAATGTTCTACTGACCCTCTCTTACATAGTTGCTGCCAAGTGAAAATCCTCAGTAGTGATCATTATAACCCACATTTCTTCTAAGAATGGTTCTGGTAAGGAGGTAAATAGCAGAGATAAGAGGCAGGGTGTTAATTCAGTCTTTGTGATGACTCTAAATATTCCTCTGATCAGCCTCATGGATGACTAATTTTCTTGCTTTCTGTTTTCAGCTTCTTTTGTAGAAGCTCCCAGCTTTGATTTTTTTTTTTTTTTTGTTCTTAGGGGACTGCATACCACAGCCAGTAGCTTCAGTCCTTTAATCCTCAAATGTCCGGCTGATGCCTCCACCCATTGATTACCTCCCTTCCCAGCAAGTGATCCTATTCCCCTCACAGTTAATGTCCACTGCTGGATCAGGCTGCTGTCTCTGGAAATGTGTTTAATGCACTTGGTAACAAATACACAATAAATGTCAGTCTGAACATCATCGGGGCTAATCATTGCACTTTGAGTCTTCATCATCATGGCTTGAATTCCAGGGTAACTCACTGCTGCTTGCAACTTCCCAATATCCACTGACCTCCTTCTACACTGAAATAATAGCAAATATCACGCCAATAGTATCTCACATCCTAGGTTATTTTTTTTTCTAATGTGCTCTTATAAATACAGGGCACTTCATGTGTTGTTATGACAAGGAAATTCTTTGAAAAGTTTGCAAATTCCAAAGTAGTATTTGTTTTATAAACAAAGGTGCTGTTTTCCTTATGCCAGCCTCTTTCTGCTTTTGCTTGTCCAGCAGTCTGTTCTGAAAGGCATGAAGCAGCTGTTGGCCCCAAATCAAAACTTGCAGCGCAGGGAGGGTTATGTAAAAGTCCTTTGTGTGAGAGATGTACATGGCAGCAAATGGTGAAAGTGGAATGCAGATTCTTTCAGGGGAGAGGGCTGTTCACAGTAAGGTTTTTTTTTTTACTTGATTTTTGCATAGAACAAAAAAAATAGAAGACATTGTAATTTCTCTGTTGTTGTTGTTGCATTTTCAGAAATCCCTTTTCCTGTTGCAATGTTAATGGGCTCATAACTTCACGCTGCTTTACACCCAGTGTCACCCACTGGATGGATGGGCTGTAGGAGGTTGCCTAGTTCTTTCCCTCAAGGCAGGATCTCTGTACCTAGGCCATTTCTGAGGGATATTGGTCTAATCTCTGGGGGAGATTTGCAACTCTTCTAGTCCATCCGTTTCTGTGCTTCACTCTTCTTATCATACAACACTTTCCAAATATTTATTTGGCATCTTTTTGTATCTGCAAAGACGCTTATCTCTGCCTTTCCACAAGTGATTTCTTTTGAACTCATCAGTCCCAACTGATCTTAACTTTTCCTTTCAGGTAAAATTTTACAGAGCCCTGAGCATAATTGTCAATGGTTTCCTCTGAACGCTCTCAAAACGTGCCATAAATTTCTGGTAGTGTGATAACCAGTACTGGATGCACAATTCTTGGACTGATTTCATAAGAGCAAGACATTGTTGACTAATATTCTGTTTATATTGCACAGTGGATACAGTTCCTTTTCTGCTGAACTGCTCCTTGAGTGGCTGTACGTTTGCAACTGATTTATTCCTGCCCAAGTCAAACATTTTCTGTTCATTATGAATTCATCTGGATTTTTAAGCTGTTTCTCTAGGTCATTGTGAACTCTGGTCCTGTCATGTAACTTGTTCCCATTCTCTTCCAGTTTCTTCTCATCTGCGGGTGTAATAACCCACCATCCTGAGCTTTAAGGCTTTAATAAGCTTTAATAAGTTATAAAACGCAGCCCATATCAAAGTTCCCTTTCACAGAGTTTTCCAGTTGGACAGCTTTTCTATGGAAATGAGTATCCAACCAGTAACTGCAGGGAGAGCACACTTCCATTAATGAAAATGTCACATGAGATTGTGTCAAAAAGCTTTACTGAGGCCTAAAATATGTGGTTTCTCATGTTAATACCTTCCCTGTAAGATCTGAATGCCTGCTCTAAAATGAGATCGGATTGATTTGACATGATTAGTTGTCAACCTGTTAAAAACTGTAAGATGAAAGTAACTCCAGATTGTTAGAGTTCTGGTAATACATCATTCCTTTCAGTCTCATAGTTTCAAATCAGCTTCTTGATTGAAGAAGGCAGGAAGAGAGCCTGACATAGATTCTCGATGTTCGGGATGGCTGAAGCCGTGTAAGTACCTGGGGAGCAGTTTGGGGATCCAGCAGGAGGATTTAGCTAATGGTCTGTACTATGCAATGTCTGTAACCACAGAGAAGCGTCTGAGTAGATGATTGTTTAAGCTAATCCAGAGAGTTAAATACTTGGGAATCAAATTGAGCCTAGGGTGTATCATTCTTCTCAGGGGTTATGAAGTGAGAGAGATCGTGTGTGCGAGGCAAAGCTGGATCGTAATCTCTGCTTAGAGGAGTTCCAGGCTGCTAATGAAAGCCTAGCAGCTGAAAGGGGCAGCCTGTGGGTGGCTCAGTAAAGGGAACAGAGTACAAAGTCAGAAGACGCTGAAAGCATGGAAGAGAGTGGCAAAGTCACCCTCTGTGAGGGAAAAGGACAGCTTCCAAGCTACCCGGGAAGTGTTCTTTCTCTGCTGCTTGCTTTGTTGTAAATACACAAAAGTAACGTATTGTCATTTACTTGTGGTTCCTTCCAATAAGAAAACCTCACTGTGTGAAGCCATCATGTGGTTTCAGCAGTCCTCTGGCAAAAGGCACGCTATGTACAGCTGAGAGGATCTTAGCTAAATTATATATACAGCGTCAAACTGCAGTGGAGAGAGAACCAACGGAATGATTTAGGAAAAAGCAGGGCGGTTTAAGACAACTGCAGTGTGCTGAGTGTTCGTGCATTAAAGAAAATATTGCTTGGACAGGAATAGATGAAATAGATTCTATATTCAGCGGCTGTGAATTAAAGCATAAGTAAAATCTGGAGGGAATAATAAATTTTCAGGTGGTGGTTGTTGTTATGAACTTGCATCTGTAAATGAAAGATCTGAAAGCAGTTCTTAAGTGAGCAGTTTCTTACTGAAGGCATGGATATATTCCTTAGTGTACTGAGAACTGCCTTGCTGCTGCTCTGGCTTTTACCCTGGAGCCACTCACCTTCCAGTCTGTTTCCTCTTGGTCATTCCTGATAGAAAGCCTTTTTGATTACAGAAAATTGGTTGATACTCTTCTCTACTGAAAACACTAGAGAAATGCTCCTTCTGGAACTGACATCGGGAATGTTATACAAGACATTCTTAAATATGCTGGCAGCTGCCCTAAATGTAATGAAATCATGGAAATTAGAAGTACTGCTCTCTCTGTGTGGCCGGCTCAGCACTGTTTTCACTGTGTTACCCAGTTTTGCTGTGAATTTTAAAAGGAATCACTTTTCATTACGTTTTCTTGGGCCGTTCTTCAACACACTTATAATTTCTACAGTCAGGAAAATTTATCCTGATATTCTCAGGTGCTACTCCTTTGTTTTGAAATGCACACAATTCCTCGTACCCACATCCCTCTGCACCGCACTAAATCATTCCTGTTGCAGCAGAGAGTTTACAGTCTTCAGAAGGTCGAAAACTTTTCCGGTAGAAATGCTTGTGTCGGGTGAAATCCTATTTCCACTGCAGCCAGCAGTAAAATTCCCACAAACTTAAGTGGTTTGGATTTCGCATGCAGTTTTTAGTCTGGTCTTGTATGACGCCTTAGTTAATCCTTAGCACGTTCTTAGAGAAGGTGTGTAAATGCAGGAGAGCGGCAGAGTAGCAGTGATGTGTACTTTGGGTTTCAGTCCCTTCCACGCAGGGAGCACAGAGCAGATCTGAACGACAGGTGAGACCCACAGCAGTGTGCAAGGAATGGATGTCATTTTTGGTCTTCCGAATCGCAGAGAGCAGAAGGGAAGGACCTTCTCTCTGTGGGTATGTGTATATAAATGGAAGCATCGTCCTGGCTCCCGTGTTCCCTTCCCTTGGTCTGTGGTGTTTTCACCTGTTGCTTCTCTGTAGTTTTGGTGTGTTTTCGTCGGATATTCTCAACTTGGGTTTTCTGGGGTGAATTAATTTTATTTACCTGCTTTTTAGTGCTCTGGCTTCTTATGTAGCTTCTTTGTTGCAGGCTTACAAAGCTCCCTAAAGTAATTGCAGTTGTGTTCGTTTGAAGTAATAATATTCCATTCCTGTCAACAATTAATAGCAGTGTTAAGCAAGAGTCAACTGACTGAAAACTCAGCCCACATTCATATGCTGTCACTTAACACTTGCTGTTGGAACTAGCAAGTTCTGGCTCGAGGATGAGGAGCACTGAAAGGACTGGGGCTGCCCTGGCTGTTGGGAAAGGAAGCACAGGGACCTGTTTCCACCTCCTTCATTCTCCTTTCCTGTTCAGCTTGACCGTTCTGTTCAGCTGCAGGCAGAGAGACGTGGGAGACTCGCAGGAGCCTTTCCAGAATGCAGAGGGACAGGGGCTTGGGCTGAGGGGTGACTTGCACTGCACCTGGAGTCACTGTGGTGCTCGGTGAGAAATCAGCTGTTGTGAAAGAGTGGCCTGGAGATGGAAAAGGGCATCTCTATCCCCTGTGATGCCCGGCTTTACTGAGCAACCCCAGAGGCAGCTGACCAAAGTAGGTGTGCTGTAGGGCACAGAAATCTGTTGGAAGCAGATTTCCATCTGCACGGTGCGATGCAAACAAGATGGTTTCTGGCATGAAAAGCCTTCAGTTGAGACATCAAATCATTAGGAATACTATGGCCAGAAACTTTCATAATAAATTACTGTAAACTCGCGGAAGATTGATCTTTTTTGATTTCAGAGAAAATAAATCAACAGTATGAAGTCAGTTCTGTTACGGTTTCAAACAAGAGGCTATTACCCTTTGCCTTAAAGATCAGAGACAAATTACTATTTTTACTTTACATTCTCTTGATGAGGATAATGATAAACATCTGTCACTTCGCTGCTTAGCCAGCTACAAATCTTATTGCAATCTGTAATTTAAACAGTGGGAAAAAAATAAAAGAAAAAATAAATGAACAAACTGCACTTTATATAGTGAAGAAGAAAAGAAAGATAATAGAAGTCAAACTCAGGGGAACTGGGAAGGAGCCATTTTTGGTTTGCTTGGCTAAAAAATGCAGATATATGACAGATGTATGATTTTCCATTTATTTGGTATTTCACAGGGAAACTCAACATCAGTTTTTCTTCAAACATAGAGACTAAGAAGATAGTCAGTCTGCACGCTGTGACTTTTTGGCACATGCAGTTTATTAACAGAATTATTAAGGTTTATTAGGTATGTGCCTACTGGTGTTACAGCATGGAAACCCCTATTTTCGTCAAGAGTCCTTTCAGTGTCCTACACAGGCCCAAGATTTTTAGGAAGCACTGCTAATTATTTTTAAAGATTAACTGTCCTTTCAGTAGTTCACCTGTACTTTTGAAACTTCTTTTGCCATCACTTGCTTTTGTTTCTAAATGGTACAAAACTATAACTTCACAAAACACAGACGTGCCATTTAATTTAGACTGGACTGACCAAAATGTAGTTTATAAGGAGCAGATATGAAGCGCTAAATGAGCAGAAGCTGACCCTGCATTAGGAGATGAGACTAGAAATCCCTTTTTGGCCTGGTAAGAAGGAATTTCATGCCAGGAGAAGCCTCTTTGGTGCCATTTGCATATCCAGCTCTAGCGGCCTTTCACTGATGGGTGTGATACTGATTTCAACTGCTCCAGGAACCTCTAAAGCACCAGAGATGTGCAGATTTTAGCTAAACACTCTGCTGTAAACGGAGCTGTGCTGGTAGGGCTCTGGCTGATACATAACTAGTTCTCCTTATTGGGTTCTTCAGTTTTGCAAGTACTTTCTCTTTTTTCACGTCCTTCATGTTCGAGGCCGGGCTGGATGGGGCACTGAGCAACCTGGTCTAGTGGAAGGGGGTGCCTGCAGGAACCTGCCTGTGGCAGGAACGAGATGAGCTTTAAGGTCCCTTCCAACCCAAACCATTCTGGGATTCTGTGGGTTTTATGCTTCCAGGTATCCACAGAACAGATTTAGATTTTATAGTTCAAGGTAATAAGGCTCTGGCAGTCGTTTTGGGGGAGAAGTATTATATATCAGAGTTTGGGGAGCATTGTTCTTTGTACTCTCTGGATGGAAATTCCATTCTTTTGGCATCTTGGAGCCTCAGAAAGCAGTTTGATTTTCACCAAAAGGCTACTATTATTTTTTTAGGTTTTCTTATATTTATACAGGCCAGACTGGAGCAAAGCACAGGCCTTTTAGCTTCTAGTGAAAGTTCCTGGTATTTTCTTTAATTAGCTCAGCTGTTTACATACAAAGAAGTGTTTTCCTGTCCAATGAAAAAGAGACCTCTAATATATAATCCAGCAAATGTTATGCTGAGCCTTGAGCACTGGAACCAATGATGCTTTTGCTGTTATCCTTCATAAATCCTTTGTTTATATAGGTGCTATTCTCACCTAACAGGTTTGAGGCTGAACTGTGGAATTTGTCAAAAACAAGTCAGCCTTAAGTAAACAACGCTGGGTTTTACCCATAGGAGGGTAACATTCAAAATCCAGACTTAGGGTGCTGCTTTCTGGCATGGGTCAAGCTGACTGAATCTGAATGGTAAAAGACTTCTTCATAAGTATTGCAGTAAGTGATTTGAGGTGATGATTTTTTGGTGTTTCATTTACCGCCACGTGTCTTTGTCTGAAAACTTGCTTTAATATTGGTTTGGAAATACATAATGTACTTTGTGCAGGGGGTCTCATATGGCATTAACTTTAAAGGTCCTAATTTCATGATGCTGAACACTAATGGTAAAGTGCAGTACTTCATATTTCAACCTCTGGGTACTCTTTGTATGAGTTACATCGCTGGATTACTACAGTTTAAGTCCAGGGGTTTTTTCCCCAGTATATTTCCAGTTTACTGCAATCTGAAAGACTTGACTTTTCTTTTTATTTTTCTTTTGTGTAGACTGAAAATGAGGAGAATGGCCAAGCAGACAATTTTTCAATGGACCCGCAGCTGGAGAGACAGGTGGAGACAATTCGAAATCTTGTGGACTCCTACATGTCTATTATTAACAAATGTATCCGAGATTTGATACCCAAAACAATCATGCATCTCATGATCAATAACGTAAGTAGCAGCCAGGGTTCTAAATTATTTCAACATGTCTGTCAGATCTCTTACCCTCAAGCACACCTCTTGGATACAGCAGCAGCAACAGCGTGTACTAAAAAGAACATGCTCCCATAAATGTCACACTCTTAGACAAAATATTCCAATATTCCATAGTATTGGGAAGTTCTGCAGCCTTCTCAAAGGCTGGCACGCTGCCTTTAGTGCTTACCCCAAAATGCTAAAGACTGAATTAATTTACATGTCAGTCAGAATGTAAGTTACTGTTTAAAGGTACGTCAAACTGGGCAGGGGTTGGCTTGCTTGTTGTTTTGGAGGGGAGGAGGGAGTTTGCTATAAGAGGAAAAGGGGGAACGCACAGGAAAAGTGGGAGCTCCATCTGGGCAGTCAGTGAGAGCAGCAAAGCAGAGTTGTGCTTCCTTGATTTTCAATCTACAGCCTTTTGTCATGGGTTCATAAAGCAGTTCTTATTTTATTTGGGTTTTTTTATATTTTTATACAGAAAATACAGAAGCCTTGGACAGTGTTGTTTAGATAAGCAGATATGGTTGGTTGATTTATTGTGTGTGTCTTCCTTAGATTTGAAGATTCTTTGGTTAAAAGAAATGGCTTTGAGATACTGTTGTTTTTCCACTGCAGTAGGATCTCAGCCTTTGCTGCCTGGCAGAGTTCTGAATGGACCTGGTTGAAAACTAAGCTTAATATTAGTGCCACTGCTGAATTACTAATGGGGAGCACAGCTCCTGCTAGTTATGAGTAGCACCGTTTCTGTGAGGTCATCAAACCAGCCAGTCTTTAGGAATACAATATGCTGTGAGGCAAATCTGGTGAGAAGGTAGCATTTACTTTTGACTCAGAGCCACCTCTGGCCTTCATCTGATGGATTTCATTAGCCCCGTGGAATTTGTGTTGAATTTAAGGGTTAGGTGGTTAGACAGAAAACTTCAGTGGCATTTTCTTGTATGTGTAATACAAGGAGAATTTTTGCACGAGGGCAGGAGATATTTCATTGGCTTCTTTGCGTTTAGAGGAGTCAAGCTGCAAGTCTAGTCGTGGGTGAGTTTTTACAAAAAACAGGGGAATAATGGAACTGCCTTTTTTTCCCAGAAATCAGCCATGCTCTTGACTTTTTAAGGTGAGTGTGTTCTCACTGCTCTTTCCAGATCACGCCTAGCAACTTGCTGCTTTGACTTAGCCCATCTCCAGTGCCTTTTGAAGGGGCTGGGCTTCAGCTCTCATTTCATAAACAGCAGAACTCAGTGAGCAGTTCCTTTTGAAAGCTTACATTAAATTTTCTGCCACTCACCTCCTCATATGGAATTGTTTAGGGGTCTCTGAAGTGTGTGCATTGCTCAGAAGTAGATTACTGTAAGATTTTGTACTTTCAATCTCATCAGCTGTTAGTGACATTGATAGAGCCTGCCATGCTGGCTGGCCATGGCACACACAAAAAACTTAAAACAGCAGCTACCTTTCAGTTGGCCTCATTTGGGCTTCCTACTGAGCTCAGGCCTATCCCTCCATTCTACGATTTAAATTTGTGGCAAAGAATCAAAGCATTTCAAAGGACTGCGAAGAGTGGGGCTAGAAGCACTAATGAACTTGTTTCTGTACAGCATAGGCAGTAAAATACTATATTAAAAATAGCTAAAATATCAATTTAAAAAAAATTCAGGGCTATTAAAAAGAGAAAGAAATGGTTGAATTAAGACTGCTGAGCCATGCCAAAAGGTTGTGCTGAGACCTGGAATGCTGCGGAGCTGTGATGGAAGGTGGGTCCTGCTGAGTTGTGTGTGTGTTCCTTGGTGTTTTCAGAGGTCCGATCCATCCACAAGGAGTTAAGTGAAAACACCATCCTTCCCCCCTAATGAGCATACTCTGTATTTGCTGCTGCCCCATCATGTTGCCTCCAAAACTCCGGAAACAAATCGATCCCAAGGAGTTTGTTTCCATGACAATTGTAACCTCCCAAGTTTTCCTAGAACTTCCTCTCCACTTTGTGGGCCCGTAAACAAGCACTTAAAATTCAAGGAAAGTATCAGATTCAAACTCAGTGTACAGAAAATAATTACATGTTGTCCCTGAGCATATTTTGAGGCCTAAACCTAGACTATTGTGTTCCAAATGCATTGCTTATTGTTCCCTTAGGGTGGATGTTGATTACCTTAAAAGAAAATACATTTACCACGCAGAACTGCATTGAGTTACCATTAGCAATTCAAACATGCCCAAACAAAATACACATTTCCAGTTTGTATTTCATGGTGCCCAGGTACCCTTGGTATGTGGTCTCAGAGTAGTCAGTGTGTGCTCCATAAGCAGTGCTGGTAGTGATCTCAGCTGAGTAGAAAAACTCCAGAGTGCTTGTTACTTGTTGCTGAACTGAAGGATAAGGAATGGGTTGTGCTTGCATTTGAGGCAGTGATGTGTGTTGTAGACTTGTCACTGATGAAGTTACAAGCCCGCCTTACCCACCTTCAGGGTGACAGGCCAGGCTTTGGGGCACTGGCCTTTTGGATGCTTCCTATGGTTCAACCTGGACTGCGGGTCTGATCTGAGAAGGAAAACATTTTAAACCATTTTTGTGAGTCTGTTTTCCAGAAAGGATGAAAGGTGTGAGTAAGCAGGACTTTCCCTTCCATTCCCAAGCTGAAGAAGTGGCTACTGTGGAAGATCAGGAGGCTGATCCAAGAACCGTCCTTAGCACAGCAGTCATCCCTTTCCAGAGGAGTTCAGGCAGTTACTCAGGTCCCCTGCTAGTAACAGGCAGGGACCTCTCATGATAATTGTCACAGGCTGATTTTTTTCAAACAGATATTTGTGGTTTAACAATGCTTTTACAATCAGCTCTGGCCTTAATCTAATTTTAGGACTTCTTCTTCTTCTTTTTTTGAAGTGATGCCATTAAAATGCTCATTTCATCGAGCAGAATGTGATGCTGTTTAACTATGATATCTGTTTTTAATGTGGAGCTTTTGGCAATCATGAGGAAAGTAGTGCACTCTGGCTCTTGATCAGTACCATCTACTGGAAAACAGCATGAAACTCATGGAAAATTTTTGCAGGCTTTGCTAATAATTTGTGCATCTCCTGTCATACATGAATGGGGAATGACAGCCAAGGCCAGGCAATATGGTTTTGTTTCCCTGTGAGGTCTGTCCTGGCTGCCTTCTCATCGCTGGGTGACCAGAAAGGGTCCCTTGCCTGAACAGCCTGACTGCTCTCATTGACCTCTCCTGAACACAAACAGTGCCTTAGTCTCGCTGTCAGGATTTAAATCAGCGTTGCTAAACTAGCACAAACGGAGCTCAGGTTTATGTAATCAGAATCCTGGGAATGTATTATCGTCAGTATCTCCTGCTCAAAAAAGTTTTATAGAGCAAAGCACCAGATGAGAAATAGATCAGAACAGAAACCAAAGTCTCAAATGCAAGGATTTAGTAGGTCAGCAGTTGGTCTATTTACCACAGTCTTATTTAATCAGAGTACCTCAAGCTTTTTATGTCTCTTAATGTGGCCCAGGTTTCAATAACCAGGGCAGGCATAGCAGGAAATCAGTATAGTAAATTAGATTACTTGGAGACTTCTCCCTTCAGTTGGAGTGTGTGTGGATGAGATATTCAGAATCTGACAGAGTTGTTGGAAATGAAAGGCAGTGTCTACAGTAGGGTAAATTGTTGCTAAGAAAGTAAGTGACACACATGTTATAAAGCCTGAAAATTCTAATTCCGTGGCAAATCTATATCTGATGGTACTGTCATTTACCTCTCAGTCAGCCATTCAGAATTGGACCAAAATGCCAGCTGACTCCTGGGAGCTGTTGGGAAGCCTGTTTGAAATGAAATGTAAACATAGGTGTCACCTTAGAGATGCAGAACAGTGTTAACTCCAACCATGTCTAGCATTTCATAGACAGACCCAAAAAAAGGCCCCAGTGCACTGTGGAGCGACTGCACAAAACCATCTTATTGTCAGATGTGAATTGCTGTCTCAGAATGTGGCTTTGTAATTGCCGTAAGCCCATCTGTGTGCAGGCAGCTGCTAAAAGGTCCAGTCCATCCTTTTCCAGCTGCGGGGCCCAGCTGCACGTGCCAGCCTTTCCTTGGGACACAGCTAGACTTCAGGCTGCTGCACCATCAGCTCAGTCCGAGTTCTGCATCTTTCAGTCCCTGATGTGACCTAACAAAAACTGCTTGAGCAGTAGAATTGGTGAAAACTGGTAGGAGAAACTGATTAAAGTGAGTCGCCGCTCTATTTGTTCAGTGTTGTATTTTGCCCACAGAGATTTTGTTTGTTTATTTCTTTGGTGGTTTGGGTTTTTTTGTTTGTTTTGGTTTTGTTTTTTTTTCTTGATGAAATAGGTAAAAGAATTTATCAACGCAGAGCTCCTGGCTCACTTGTATTCTTCTGAGGACCAAAACACTCTGATGGAGGAGTCGGCTGAGCAGGCGCAGCGCCGGGACGAGACGCTCCGCATGTACCAGGCCCTGAAGGAAGCCCTGGCAATCATAGGGGATATCAGCACTAGCACTGTCTCAACCCCTGCTCCCCCTCCTGTGGATGACTCGTGGCTTCAGCAGGCCCGCAGGTGAGGAGCCTCCAATCTGCACTGCCATGAAGTTCAGGAGAGGCAGACAGCGTCGGCATCAGTAGCTTCCTCTCTGCCTGTCTTTTTGGGAAGATGCTCCTCCAGCTCTTCAGTGACATCTGTGAGGGAAATCAAAACATTTTTCCACATACGCATCTTCTGTATTCCTGTATGTGACACCAGACAGGAATATTT
Source organism: Pseudotriccus pelzelni (assembly GCA_035584735.1). Lineage (NCBI taxonomy): Eukaryota > Metazoa > Chordata > Aves > Passeriformes > Tyrannidae > Pseudotriccus > Pseudotriccus pelzelni. The sequence continues at coordinate 28,086,887 of JAWMRA010000005.1, read as the reverse complement.
GCCTTAGAGAAGACCATCCATTGGATTTGTAGCTTGTCTGATGCTTCAAATAGCAGCTGCTTCTGTCACCCCAGTTGTACATCCACAAGGCCTCTTTCTTGCAAGCTGTTAGAATAATTCAGCATCTCAGGCTCTGTATCCTAGAAAATCCACTTAACAACACATTATTAGAACTTGAATAATGAAATCTATTACATTTACCTCTTTGCCTCTGTGTTGTCGATGAGAAAGGTGTAAGACTTAATTATATGTGATCCTCTGACACTGACAGCAAAGGAAAATGCCAAGAAAAAACAGTTGCCTTAGGCATAAAAAAGTTTTTAACTTCTGTTTAAAGTAAAATGAAATACAACAAACAAACCCCCCACCTTAATGAACTTTTAAAATCTCTGTTATTTCACTAGATCTCCTCCTCCAAGTCCCTCAACTCCAAGGAGACCTACGTTAAACAATCCCCCAACGAGACCTTTATCTGGCCGAGGACCCGCTCCTGCAATCCCGTCTCCAGGCCCTCAGTCGGGGGCTCCCCCGGTCCCGTTCCGCCCAGGACCACTGCCTCCGTTCCCAAGTGCTGGAGAAGCCCATGGAGGACCTCCCCAGGTTCCCTCTCGGCCCACCCGGGCTCCTCCCAGCGTGCCAAGGTAAGACGTGTGATCTGCCCGGGGCTGGCATGGTTCTCTCCCTCTGGCATAACAGACAGACCCTGCACTGTGGTGGAAAGCTGAGTGCCATTGCTGAGGGGATCTGGTAGCAAAGCAAAACTGGGCATTCCCTACAGAGAGTCAAAGCTGTTTTGAGGAACCAATTTTTAGCACAAATACGACTTTTTAAAAAGATAGGAAGATTTATTTTTTTTTTCCATTTAAAAAGAAATTCCAGTCAGTCACTTGGAAGAAACTGATTTGCTTACATGAAGACCCCCAGTTCTGGTTGTGTTGTACCCACACAGGGGTTCAGAGAGAGAGAGAGGTCACCTACCCCTCCACCAGAAGAGGTGCAGGGGTGCAGGTCCTCACCCCTGCCATTCTGAATCCTCACCAGAGGAACTAATGGCTCTTCTGGGATAGATCAGGAACAATCCTTGCAGAACCAGTGGAACAAACTGGTAGGAATCTGATTCTTGTCCTGCAGGGCCAGTAATTTACAGCCAGTTGAAAACAGTCCATAGTGTAGATCGTATGGTACAAAACAATTAGTTAAGGAACAGGATTTTCTTCAGCACATAGTTCCCTTTTCTTCCCGGGGCTTTGCGTTTATCAGGGCTTTTTAAAGTAGCTTTGCATATTTTATAATTTTCCGTGGCATTAACTGCTTTTTTATATAGGTTATATGGATAAAATGTCCTTCATGTTTATTTTCACAATGATGTAATACACATAATCGCTCATATACATATATATATGAAAACCTCTGATTCCAAGGGCTTCATTAATTTCTTAAATTATGAGGGGCATGGGCAGATTAGGCAATGTTGGAACAAAGGGGTTTGTCCTCTTTTGATAAATTAACTGTTACTTTGAAAGTAGTCATGGTTTAAAAAAAAAAAAACCACCAGTTAAATAGGAACAAAAATAAAATGTGCACATTTTCAATTTTAAAAATGGTAATCCAGAGGAGAACCAACCTTTGGAGAAAACCTTTATTTTAAATAGATGAGATCTGCTGTACTTGTCAGTAACTTAAACTTGAGGCTTAGTGTTTCAAATATAATTACTCTTTATAATAGAAAGAATAAATAAATGAGGCATATCAAAGGAATGAAGCATTTTAATGAATTTTCTATGAAAAAGGTGTTGTCAATGCCCAACCACAAAACACACTCTTTCATCTTAGTGGATAACCTGTAGCTTGCAGCAGGGACCGTTGGGGAGAAGCCTGGAACTGCCTTTCTAAGCTTTGCGCTGGAAGGGAAGAAGCCCAAGGATCATCCCCTTGGGGGAGAGCCTGGGGCTGGGCCAGAGGGCTCTGGCCCCGGTGCTTCCTCTGTGCCATCAGAGGGTAAAGCACAGCTTAGAGACGGAGATGGGGTCCAGTGCGTTGCCAGTTGTGCTGTCGGAGAGAACCATGGCTCCTCTCGCTCGCCTCGCCAGCCAGCACGCCTCCCTCCTCCTGCCTGCCCGGGGTTTTGCATGGACGCTGCTTTCCTGAGGTGGCTTGCCAGGAGCATGTCTGATGATCATCTCTTTCGTGCCAAAGTGATAGGTGGGATGGAGACCAGAAGGGAATTTTCTAGCGCGCAAAAGACACGTGGGTAAGCAGCCTGGGAATGACTCAGTTCGGGATTGCCACTGGTGGCGTGAAAAGCACTGGTGGGTAAAGGAGGTCAGTGATTTTTAAAATGCTGTAGCTGGAAACATAATTGAATGTGTGACTGCCTGACATTTTTGTGGAAAAAATATCTGCAATAGGCATCTTCTGGGCTGGATCCTAGTTCTCTTTTTTAGAGCTGTGAAAGCCTCGGACAAAAAAAAAAAAAAATCTCAGCTGCTGAAGAATGAAGGAGGGGTTTGGTGGTCTGCTGAAACTTCAGGCTTCTCCTGCTGACTAAACTGTGAGGGAGGAAATCCTAGGGAAGGGGCTGCAGGGGAAATCACCTGAGGGGGACAGTGTGGCCAGCTCCTGTGCCTATTAAATGTTTCTTTTAAGCCCTGGAATTTCAGCTACGCTTGGTCTGGTTTTAATAACAGCCTTTGCAGGATCATAGGAAATTGACTCAGAAAATGGGTCTGAGATATTAAAAAGGGGGGAAAAAAAAAGTGTTTTGACGAAGGGTTCTTGTAGAAACTTGTGCCTTTTCTGTGACTTGCTTTTGAACTGGGGCTTTGTGCTTTTACTGCTCCACCACCATTTTCTGCAGTGATTCCTTGAAGTGTCTGGATGTCTCCTATCTAGGGAAATAGTTTAGCTTCCTGAGAAGAAAGCAGTATTTTTTAAGTTTATCTCGCTCTCCAGAGGCGCTTTTTCTTGCAGCCCCTGTCATGTGGAGCTGAAAATCCCAACATGCTAAAGAAATATAAGGTTTCCATTTTCTCCTGTTCTGCCTTCAGATAAAAGATTATTTTCAGGACTGTCCTTTTCCAATGAGCAGCTTAGCACACGTTTGGTGTGGAAAAATTGGCACCTTGTAGTGAGATACAGCCCCTGTCTTTAAAAACATAATTTTTTTTTCTTCAACTTTATTAGTTGAATAATAATATTCAACTTCTAATCAAAGGAATTGTACAGAAATCACAAGCTCTCAGTGTTTTCTCACTGTTCTCCCTTAATGCACAGGGAAAGGGAAAGAGTTAGGAGAGCAGGAAATAATTTTCTTCCTTGCTTCGCTCTGATTCTAAAGCTGTTTTGGGTTATGTGCTCTGAATATTTCTGTAAGGAAACAGAAACTATTTGCATGATACATGCCTCTTTTAATTAATCCCACTTGAGGTGGGTGGATCTCTCCCAGCAAAGCCTGTGAGTAAAGGCCTCTGGCTTTAAGGGCTTGATGCCAAAGCATATATGATTTGTGAAATATTCTCCACTGCCAGAATTTAGATTATTCCCCCTCTCTCTTAAAAGGCTGCAGGAGTATTTTGAAAGAAAATGCAGCTGTGCGCTTGCTTTGGTAAGATGGCTTTAAGCAGGCACTAGAGCCACTTCAGCTTACCATGCTGTGTGTTTGCCTGCCTGTGTGGAAAGCCTGATCTTGACCAATTGAAGTTCTACTGAGGATGCTTTGATTTATAACTTTTAAATGCCCTGAACGTGAACCTCAGCTTTGCCACGGGGCAAACAATTGAATTGGAAATGTTTTTTTCTCCTGCCAGCAGAGCCCATGGTGTTTGTGGGGGTGGGAGGATGCTCCCCTTTTCTCCCCCTGTCCTGCTCTGCAGTGCTACCGGGGATTCATGGAGCCTTTCCCAACAAAGCCCTGCAGATCATTACTCACTTTGTCACTGAAACATAAGTGAGCCCACTCTGTGAAACCCTGGGACGGGTGCTCTGAGCCCATGTCACCCTCGGCACATGGTGCTGGTCCCCAGGGGCTGGGGGTGGTCTTTACTTGTGAGGCAAGTGGTGGGGAGGGAATTCATGTGGTGCTGTTCGTGATCAGCCACATACTGTCCCCACCACCTCCTTCAGCCCACAGCGTGGAAGGGCTGGTGGGGGCTCTGCACTACCTTTCATTAAGCCACCCGGGCTAATTACATGGCCCGCTGTGTTGGTAGCTAATCTATACTGTAAGCCATCATTACATATTTCTGCCAAACCAGCACAAGGACGTACTTTTACCTGACAGTATTACAGTTAGAAATTTGCAGACAAAGTCAGGAGTGCTGCAGAGAGCATTACTGCCTGGCTGCCACCTCATTGCCAAGTATCAGCCTTTCAGTATGTTTTCTGTGATGGATTTTTATGGATTAGAGTTCTTTGGAAAGATTTAATGTAGTGTCTAACCTTGTGCATTGAATGATAAGGGGATCCCTTGCAAAAATTGCACATGATCCTCTGACTAAAATCTGTCCTAGTGCACAGGCACGTAAGACCAGGAGAGTTATCCTGCCTTAGCCTGGGAATTTTCTTTCTCCTCAAAGTTTGACCTTGCAGCCTTAAAAGCTTCCTACTGTATTTTTAATGGAATATAGCCCACCTTAGAGCATTTGCATGCTGACTTGGATGATCTCAGTCTGAACCCAAATAGAAGAGCACAGCCATGTCCAGCATCCGTGTGTCCTCTGAATGGTCTTCAGTGAAGGCTCTATTCAAAAAGTAGAATCAGCAATTAGGAGCGTTTTCATGCAAGCAAAGAGACAAGAATGTTATATGGAGGGATTTCAAAATCCTGCTGAATTTCAGGAGAAAAGAAAGCCAAAGAAAAATTTAATTTAATTCTGTATTTCATGTCTGTGATCAAAAGAATATACAGCTACATGAGTGAGGCAAAGCCAGAGCCCCTCAAGGAGGGATACTGATCTTCTGTAGTCCATATGTTTCCTACTCTGCCTGTCCAAAGACCCCAAAATCACAAGACTTATGAGAATATCAGTTATTCTTTCTGTGATTTCTGCCCAGGGGGAAGACAACCCTGTGTAATTTGTTACCCGTCTAATGTACATTTCTTGTTGAAACACACACCCAGAAATATGTTACTATGCTGCTGGCTGCTTCAAGCAGCAGCCTCCATTTATTTTCCCTTATCTCTTAGAAAGGAGCTCTGCATTTCCCCCTCCTACACTGGCTCCTTTTTCACTATTTTTCCTTTTTCCTGCCATTCCCTCGCTGTCCCTTTCTTGACCGTACTGTTTGCTTCCTCTTTCACCTTTTTCCTTCACTTGGTTTCCTGCCGGATCCATTTGTCTGCCTTCCCTATGTATTCCCTCCTTTCCTTCTCACCATCTTGTCTTGGTTTCTTTCCAACTTATCCCTTCCCTGCCACCTTTGTACATCTGTCTTCCTTGCATTTTAGTTTTCTTTTAAAGTTTTCAAGCCGTAAAATGCAATATTTGGCAATCTTTCTCAACTGCCTGGTGGCGGTGGCTGTGATGCCCATCAGAAACATGACTTACACTACTTGGGGCCATGTTTTGCCGTGTACAGAAACAGCTGGGGAATACCAGTCATCTTATGTGGGATCTTCTTGGAGCTTCAGTTGTGACATAGAATCATAGAATAGAACTATAGAATAGTTTGGTTCGAAAGGGACCTTTAAAGGTCATCTAGTCCAACCCCCCTGCCATGAGCAGGGACAACAGAAGCAGGAGGGTCTCCATTTCTGCTCCAGGAGCTTCAGTGATCGCTGCCCTAAAAAGACGACTTTCTTTTAGTCTGGCAATAGGATTTTGTTACTGCCTTCCTTTATGTACCTCTCCTCCAGATGACTGTCCTGAAGATGGAGTGAAACAAAGTTCATGGGATGCCACACACGTCTGCTGCCACTGATTCTGACTCCCATCAGCATCTTCTTTCATCAGCCAGGGGCAGGCTCTCCGTATCTTCAGTGGTCTAGGAATTCTCTGATGGGCAGTACACTGGGGTAGTTGAACAAAATGACCTGAAGAATAACTTGTTGTATGTGGAGTTTAGGTTTGAATTATTTACTGCGCTTCAGGTGGTTGTGATTATCTTTAGTATTGATCCTGAGCTACTTGCTCCTGCCTTATTCAACAAAAAACTGTTTTTTAAAACAGGGTGAAGTAGGAGAGGTCCATTTGATTGGGACCATTGCAAGTTACTTTCAAAATTCAGCAGAGAAGATCAGGTTGGAAATGGCTCTTCATTGCTCTTAGTGTAGACCAGTCCTATGTGATGGGGAAGGGTGAGTAAAATGATGCAAGAGAGGGGAAGGCAGACAAAGAGGAACCTGAAGAGAGTCAAAATAAGTGTCCTCAATCACAGTGGAAGCCTGCTTTGGAAGCATCTCTTCAAGGTACTGTAGTAGAAGGAAGTGGGTTTTATTTTTAGCATCTCTCAAGCTGAAAAAGGAAAGTAGAGTCAAACAGCAGAAAATGTTTGTCAGAAATACAGAAACCTGAACATGTGTTTTGTCCCCAGTAATTATTTAATCTCATAATGGAGTAGTTTAATAACAGTTGCCGTGAAGGCTGTGGAGGATTAGAGCGAGGGTGTTGAGCAGGAAATTTCTACCTTGTCTGAAAGAGTGGGCAAATAGCAGTGCACTTCTAGCCCTCCTTATGCTAGAAAACATCAGACAGTAAACGGAGAGAAAGCATTGATGATTTGAACTTCTTGAACCTGCAGGCATCTTGAAAGGCTGTCCTTGAAACCCTCCTGCCCCCTGCAAGCTGTATTGGATCATTATTGAATGAGGGCACTCCAGGGTTACATTAACAACAGTGACACTGTAATCACGTTAGTTGTTGTCATGGACAAGAAGAGGTGGCAACTCCAGCTGGAGGTGACAACCAGGACATTTGCTCCCTTCTTGCAGCAAGGTAAGTAAAGAGGAGAGAGGCAAAAAGGCAGAGGCAGGCCAAATCTGAGTAGGAATAGCAGAGTGGGCAGAAGTAGATGTGGTGTTCAGGGATACGGCACATGATTCACTCTGATGCCAAACAGAACAGCTACACACGGACAAGTGCACAAGACTTGAGCTACTGTGAAAAGATCAGATGTTCTTCCTGCTGATTTTGTGGCCCTTCTGTTGTTATCTTCTGTGGACAGAAGAAAGTAGAACAGCAGTCTGAGCGTATCACTCACCACTCCTGACTTTCTCTTCCTCCACGGGCAGTTTTGATCCTCTTGACCATCCCAACCACGGGTTTCTGAAAGGTCGAGCCACTCTTGCATGAACGTGTCACACACTTGCTTATTTGACATGTTCCCTGCTGAAGGGCAAACAAGAACACACAGTTTCTTAAGAATAATAGTCTCTCTTGGTCGCTCTGTTGAATTAAATTTTTTTTTTGTTTATTCAAGCTGAGTTTTCCAAATGACACGTTAATTCCCTGAAATGACTAATATGAAAATGCAGTGCTCACATAAACATACAAATATATTCCTTAATTTACGATGGTCGTATAGAAAATGTAGCTTGAGTTGTAAATAATAAATTATTCTGGTGAAGCCTCACATTTTGGACCACTTTGCCTCTTAAAGGAGTATCTGTAATAAGTTAAATCACGCACAGCGGAACCTCCTTAACCCAAATGCTTTCAAACAGTATAAGCATTTGAATTAATAGAGATTTATATTGCTGCAGTGTAGTGGTGGCTAGTGGAAGGACACATTCTTCTCATTCACTCTTATTTTTTGTTTCTTCCACTTGAATTAAATAGGTATCTGATAAAACAGCATATTATAATAACTTTAACTTGCTTACACTTAGCCCAAAAATTCTTCCACTGGCAGAGCACTGTGCGTGCAGCTGGGTCATCTGAAGTAGTGTGAGATGGTGAGGTTCAGCTGTATGTACAGCCGAGCCAGTACAGTCTCAGCACGCCCTCTGTGCATTTGTAGAGCCTGACACGTGTGTTCAGCTGGAGAACTACTTCAGGACTATCATGTCCCCTCAAATGCTGTGCTGTGTGACTCGGGGCTTCCATTCCTGACTTGCCCACTGATAGCAGTCCTGTGGGACTCACTAGAGATATTTAATGTTTAACAAAATGACGCTTTTCAGTAGAGAAACAAATCTGAGAAATGTCCACTCTCTGGGACCATTACATTGGGGTAAGGGACCATCTCAGACAGATATTGCCCAGCTTCTTTTTCCTTTCATCACCACTGAGTGCTGTTTCTCATTTCTCCCACAGTCATCATCTCCTCCTGATTCTTGTCCATGATTCCTGCTTTACTCCTCCTAATGTCATCATCCTTTTTGTGCTTTTCCCGCTTTGTTATGACCTGTGACACTACTATCGAGTGCCTTTTCTCCTTTCGGTTTTCCCACTTTCACTCGAGATTCTGGCTCCTGAGTTAAAGGGAGGCTCCACAGTAGCCATGCTGCATCTGCTGTAGGACAGAAAGAGTTTTAGGCATGCAGAGACTGAAGACTAATTAGGTCTACAAACCATGTCTTGCCTCTATTCAACCACGATGGCTACAGTAGTTTCACTTCTGGTTTGGGTTTTCTTCCAAATCCAGAGGCTGACGGAGGTTGAGAGGTACAGTATAAAAGTTAGGTTGATGTAACCACTAGGAAAAGCAGGGGGTGTGGGTCTCTCAGGATCTTACTAAAACCGAGAAAACATGAGAAATAGTATAAAAATAAAACCAGTCAAGGCATTATAACTATCCCAAGACCAAGCTACTTAGTCACTCTAAATAATCACCCAAACAGGAAACGAGATTTATTCCTCACCTGAAGTAACTCACTCTTTTATCCTCTTACTGTACACCTCCCATCCAGATCTGTACTGTCACCTAAAACCAAATTTGCCTGCAGTCAGTCTTAAAGCCGCTTAGAAATTTTGCGTAACCATTTTCTTCTTAAATTTTGCTAAGACGATGTCACGTATCAGGGTGCTCCGAGAGGGCTGCGTTATAGGGAAACCAAGACCATGGAAAAGGGAGAGAATAATGGACTTCTGTTCGCGATTTCAGATCTATAGGACGTATCGTAAAGTATAGTTATGTGCATGCCTTCCGCAAGTGTTCTCCGGTGGTCACAAACAGGAATGTAAAATGTAAGTGGAAATGAAAGCCTTTTATTTAGCAGTGCGCTGGCTGTGCTGTGAGAAGCCATCTTCTCTGAGCGGGTAATTACAGCCATGCTTCACTCACAGCATATTTTGTGGACTCTGTGCGGGGAGCGATAGCACTTCTCAAAAAGCAAATGCCTGAGGAACTCCCATGTGTTTCTGATCGAATTTTAAGTCTAGACTTGCTTTATTTAGTTTCTTTTGCTCTGTGTTTGCCTAGCTAAAGCTTTGAGTTCTTTTAAAACTGGAAGCACAGGGTGCGCTGCTTAGGTTAAAAATAAATGTAAAACTTTTCCTTTTTTAAAAAAGTTTTTGCATGGGGGTGAGAGCTACCCTCCATTCAAAACCCCACTGAGCTCTTCAAAGGAGGAGCCTCTGCAGCAACATCAGGGAGTTATTAAATACATACTTAGTCCACAATTTTCATTGGTAAATTCTTTACGTCTGCTTAATGTGTGCTAGTTAGAAGAACTGATTCTTTTTGCAGACTCGTTCACTCAACTCCGGGGGGACCTATGATCCCCTGCCCCTTTAGCACTGACTTTTACAAACGCTGTTTCCCTTTTTTTTTTTTTTTCCCCCGCCTCGCAAAAAAAGCAAAACAAAACACCAGCAACCTCAGCCCTAAGACGAAAAGGCTGAGTTAAAGGGGCCAGGCAGCGGGGCTAGGCCCCAGAACTCGCAAACCCCGCTGAAATGCCGTAGACAATAAGCGAATCGGAATTGCCGCAGCAGTGGCATTTTTACGAGGAACTTTCCATGAAGCGGGAGCCGCCTTTCGGGGCTTGGGAACGAAGAGCTCCGCACGGGGAGCGCTCCCCGGGCCGTCGGAGTCGCTCCGATAAGGCGGAGGAGCCGCGGCCCGGGCCGTCTGCAGCGCTATCGTGTGCCGGGCTCAGACTAAACACTGAGCTGGGCTTACTCACAGGTTCACTCGCTGGGATGGCAGCTAGCGCGGAGCAGGGATGCGGGGGAGGTTGTTTTTCCCCGGTTTCCCCTCTCTCGGTCCCCGGGCACGCTGGAGCTCCCCCTGCCGCTCTGTGGTCCCGGTTTCTCCGCGCGGGGAGGCTCTGGCAGCGCTCCTTTGGTAACCTTTCCTCGGGAAGCGATGGTGCCGAAACCGCTCAGAGCTTTCCTCGGAGCTGTGCTTTGTGGGGGTGCCCAGAAGCTGGTTGCTGGCTCTGTTGTCTCAAGGTTGCCCAGTCTTGCGTCTCTCCATCCCGTGGAGCGCGTCCCCTCCCAGTCACCCCTCCGGGTGTAAAGGAGCGGGGCAGTGGCAAGAGATGTGCAGGTTGGCAACTCCTCCTGTCTTTGGGGTTGAGATTCTTATTAGGGGTGAAAAAAAAGGTGTGAATCCTATTCCCAGTGTAGAAGCGGTCACAGAATGACTTGACACATTGACAGAGAAATCTAGTGACAGGCCATTCACTTAAGAGTTGGGCTCAATGATCCTTACGTGTCCCTTCCCACTCAGAATATTCTGGGCTTATTTTTTCCTTCACTTGGACTTGAGCTTCAGCTCGTGCCAGCTGATCCTGTGTGCCAGTGACTGAGGAAGGCGAGGTCTCTTCCCCACTCTGTGCTCTACCAGGGACTCGGGAGCACGGTCCCCCTTACTGCAGTACCAGCACAGGGAACTGCACAGTCCCAGGAGACTGTCAGCAGCAGGGCTGGAGGGAAACGGTGCTTTTGCAGGTCTTCTCCCAAGTGCTGCCTTTCCCTGAAGGGCACCTGTGATCTCCAAGGGGAGGTCCCTCTCCCCTAGTCACGGTGTGGTGGGTTAAGATGCTGGGAGGCAGCACCTTGAGGGGCTGGAGCTAAGGAGAGAGAGGTCTGCCCCTTCCTCGCGGACATCCATGCCCAGTGGGAACGCGAGTGTATGCGTGCAGAGCATCCCAGATGCACGTGTGTCTCCACTGGGAGGTGTCCATAGTGTGAAGTGTTGGGAGAGAGCGTGCCTGGCTCTGCAGGGTCCCCTGGCTGAGCAGGCCTGCCTGTCGGGCAGTGCTGTGGGGAGAACAAGGCTGGTGTGGCTGGGCAGCAGCTCCTCTTCAGAGGGTCCCCGTGGGGGTGTCAGCTTCTCCTTGTAGTGGGTGGTACCCTGGAGTGGGAAGGAGAACTAAAGGGGGATTTTTCTGTTCAGGTCTGCACTGGGCTTGAATGAAAGTTCAAAATAGTGGTTGGAGTGCAATACCAGCTCTGGTTCAGGGAGGAAATGGGGCTCAGACCTGATTTTGGTTCAGGTTTGGTTTGACTGATTATATCCAGGAAATCCTCCCACTGTGCTCTCCAGTTTCTGATCCTGCTGTGTTAAATAGTAATTTGGCTAAATTACATTATTTGAATCCAGTGTGCTGCATTCAACCTGGTACTAAAATGCATGTTTGGGCTTGTATCTTTTAAATTTGATATGAAGACAGCTGTATGCATTTTCCCTTGTTTGTAAATTGTATACACATGATACGATGTTTTCAGTAAGCTCTAAACAATGCAATGTGAGGCATTTCAACAAAGGAATAATTTAATGCAACCCAGCAGAAATGCAGAGCCTTAGAAGTGGTTCTTTATGAAACTACAAATTTTGGAAATGGGTCCAGAAGACCTACACTGGAGCAACACAAGAAACAATGGTTAACACAGTAACATTTTTCCTGTAAGAAAAATACACCATGAAGAAATTATATTTTGCCCATTTTTTTTTCTTAGCTTGTTGATTTACTTGAGTGCTTCAGTTGGCATATTTTGTATTTGTTGCGTGTTAGGGAATAAAATTCTCATTTCTTCACCAAAAGAGAATATTGTCGCTCAAGACACACTTTGAGCCGAGTGAGACTTTTTTTGTCAAGTATAAGTTTGTCTGATATATTTTGTTCCAGTTCAAAGAAGATTAACACATTGTTACATTCTTTTAATCTTTAGTTTAGCTTTAACAGAATGAGACATGTTTCCTTTGTAATATTCCTCAGAGCCGGACCTGTCCCTGCTTTCGGAGGTGGAGGACAGGTTTAGAAGGGGCTGCCCAGTTTGTCTGGGCCATTAGTGAGCTCTGCTGAAGCTGGTGGGAGCTGAAGAGCTCTGGGCTCCTGACCCTGTTCAGAGTCTGTGAGCTCAGCTGGGAGCTCTCGTGGTGATTTGGGCTGCGGTTAAGACTGAAGTTGGTACTTGCCACTAAAGAAAACGGGGAGCAAAAGCACTGTAAGAGATGGATTGGGATAACTGCAGCAACAGAACGCTGCTGGATAGCTGGCTGAGGAGCAGGCTGGCTGGGAGGAACAGTCTCTTAGGGCAATTTATTCCTACAAATTGCAGTGCCGGCAGAACTGTGTGAGTGGTGCAGGCACCGGAGGCCAAACAGGTATTGTCAGCTCAGACTCTGCATAGGCCTTGCTCAGTGGTGGGGTGTTTTATCCCAGGTGGAATGGAGCAATTAACAAAACACGCTTTGTAACTATGCTGATGGAGTTGCCTCCACACAGCACTGATACAAACAGCGTACCTGCACACAAAAAGGTAAAGTATTGAGTAGCTGTTGGAGAGATTCTGTCTGCCACTCCAGCAGAGCTGGTGTTTCATCCTTGGGAAAGGGAGGGAGGGATAGGTCTCAGCCTGGACTGCAGGTGGGATGCACTTGGAGATCGTACTGCTGCCAACTCTTGCTCTGTGGTCTCCTACTAAATGATGACGCAGTCTGAACTCAAGTGTAGGCGTTTGCAGTACACAGGAAAATGGAATAAAGACACGTAAGTCTTCCCAAAAAATCTGTGACTCCTTAGCACTGAAGTTGATAGAGGAAAGCATTAGTGGTAAATGAATGAGTCCAGCAGCCCCAGCCACGACTGGCATTTTCGTAACTGGCCATTGATATACAGCTTGAAATTTGTGCCTCAAATTCAGGCACACTGACTTGACTCCAGTTGGCCCAACTGCGTAAGAAGCTGCAGGTTTTTCTGCTTCTGCAAACAGCAGCTGAAGTCACTGCAGGCTGTTTTTCCCAGTCCCGTTTTCTGCTCTGAAACATTCCCGTAAGTCTGCTCTGTGGCTGTTCAGGCTGGGACTGACCCCTAAGAAAACGGGAATAATGATCCTCCCTGGATGGTTTCCATGGCACAAGAAGGTAACAGTGTTTGGCGAACAGCCAGGCTGTGGATCAGCAAGAAGAGCTGTCTGGTGGGCCAGGGGAGCTAAGGCACGGTAGGCACCTGGCAAACCCATTGCTTCCTTCCTTATTCTGGATGCCTGTGGGTGTCGTGCTTTCAGTGTACGTGGAAATAAGACTGTCGTGTGTAGGAGCATGTGCATGTTCCTGTAACAACAGCCAAAGTGCCAGCTTTGTTCTCAGTGTTTGTGCTTATTGTTTCTTCTCTCTTTCTCTCCAGTCGAAGACCACCCCCTTCACCTACTCGGCCCACTGTAATTCGTCCGTTAGACTCATCCCTGTTAGACTAAAAGGAGTTTCTGGCATGTCATTCATTGTTAACCAAATATGTGGAACAAATTGCTTGATAACTGTCGCAATAACCAATGTATAGTCGCATGTATGGACATCTATAGGCAAGTAACCAATTTTACTGATATACTCTCTGTCCATTCTGCATTGTTTATGAGGTCTTAAATGTTTTGGGAAGGTCTGTGCTGCCTTGACTTTTCCTTTTGCAATAACTGGTGTTAGCTAACTTACTGACACATATCTTCACCCAGGCAACTGTGCTCACTGTCCTCTACAGCAAATGGAGGGCTTGACTTTGTGTGTGTTTGTGCATGTGTTGATTTGATCTGCTGCTTTTTTTCCTCTTATCTGAAAGGAATATTGCCTTTATTTGTACCTTCCAGCTTATCTCTCGTTTAGAATTACAGAGTTATGCCAGTTTGCTCTTGTAATGGATAAACTGGGCAAAGAAAAGCCATGTGATTTCTTACCAAGCTCTTCTGAAGGCCCCACGCTTCCATGTCTCTCTTGAAAGAAGCTTGCTTCTCCTATAAGTTCTCCTTATCCAAAGTCTAGTTTTAAGGGATGTTGTTAAAGAAGAAGGGGATGTGTGGGACAGCACGTTTCACTTTATTTCCACACCGGCAGCTGAAGTGCTGGGTTGGTTGGGTTGGTAAGGACCAGGCTGTGCCCCAGCTCACAGGGCTTGGTGTGGAGCTGCCTCACCCTGCAGCAAGGATGGCAAAGGGTGGTTTGGAGAGCCAGTATGTGACAGAGCAGCGTGTCCCAGCTTGCTTTGTCCTCTGCTAGTGTTGCTCACGCTTATACTCCCACTCGAGGGAAGCCCTGGGCGAATGTGAGTGTGTATAAATGTGCTGTGTCCAGGATCCCGGGAACTGAGCGCTGCTTTTGGCCATTCTGTGGAACAGAAGGGGATATAGATACAGATACAGAGTTATATGCACAGCTGGACATGGGCTACTGCTCCTCTGCCCACTGTGTGAGCCAGTTCACAGAGCTCCAGCCTAGACTGGCAGCTGAGCCTCCCAAGGGTTTGGTTTGGATTGAGATATTTGCCATATTTTCTCATGCCAGTTGATAAAGTTCCCCTGTGCCCCCTGTATGAAGATTTTTTTTTTTGATCTCTTGGCCCTGCACACCTTGGTTTAGGGTCACTTTATCCATCCAGATTCTTGGAAGTGCTCAGCTGTACATCCTGGCAATGGATTGTTTTAGCAGCTGCTCACTTGCAGAGGTCCTCTCTGCCTCTTGTTTTGCACATTGTATATTAATGTGTTATAAAAATCTTTTGTCTTAACTGCATTACTTCACTTTAAACACTTAGGGTCAGTGTCACCCTTAAAACTTAAAATTTATTGAGTTAGGAGAACTAAACTAGAGAGGAATTTGGCCTTATTCCTTCAGAAAATGTGAATTGCTGCTATTGCAATTATGGTTACACATCCCTAGGCAAAGCAATTGGTGGTTTCAAAGGCCCTCAGTATAATCAGTCTAATAAATGTATTTATTGAGACTGCATGTAGGGCTCCAGTATGCTGTAGCCATTGGTTAGGAAGAATCCAATCAAAGAGCCACAACAAATGGGGATTTAGCCTATTAAGTATTCCCAGGCTGCTGATTAGCTGTGCTCACCACTGCAGCAAACTGTTTCAGCTTGCATAAGAGAGATGAGCTTGGGAAAGCATCATGATTTGTATGTTAGCTTAACTTTAATTTCCTGTCAACCTCATACTTGTGAGACGTGCCTGGGGAGCGTAGAGGTCACATCTGATGCACAGGGCAGATGGAGTTTGTCAGAGCACCAGCATCTTGGTGATCTCAGAAAACTGCTTAAGTGGCTGGTGTTTGTTTGGGGAACAGGCCCAGATCTCCAACACCAAGTGCACAGAATCAGCTTTCAAGGAAAAGAAAGGTTACAAACACACTTTCAGTCATAGTGATTTTTACTACAAAAAAGAAAACGTATATTTTTATATATGTTTTCTACACAGTTTTCCACTGCTTAGTGTTCTCTGCTGTAACCTGCAGTGCATCTGTTGGATGTATTTTTATAAATAGCCATAGCAGTCCATGCTGCTGCCTTGCAAGCAAACCTGTATGTAGTTTATCAGAACTCTGTTACTGACTGGCAGCTGCCTGCTGATGGAAAGCCAGGCATAGTGCCTCAGCCACAGAAAGTGACTTTAATCCCAAAATTTTATATTCATTCAGTGGTAGAAATGTTCATGGCCAGGCTGGATAGGGCTCTGAGCGACCTGGTCTAGTAGAAGGTGTTCCCCCGTAGCAAGAGGGTTGGAACAAGATGAACTTTAGGGTCCCTTCCAGCCCAATCCATGCTGTGATATTGCAAGGCCGTGGTCTGGGTTTATCCCACCATACCCCCTACACTCAGCTTAGTTGTCCAAGGTCCCCTTTGGTCAGTGGGAAGAGACATCACCTCCAGGAGGTGATCCAGACCAGTGTGGCTGCACAGGACATGAGGGTGGTAATGCCTCAATTAGATGACAGAGGTCCTGGCCTAAAAACATGTTTTTAAATTCTCTGTCCTTGAGACTCCTTAATTTACTTTAATGACTGTTTCTGCCAAGCAGAAGGAAGTAGGTAGCACCATTCAGCACTGTCCTTAGCTCTGCCCCCCAGGAAACTGTATTTCTCGGCAGAACTGTAAATGAAGCTCTCAAGGGTGGATTTACCCGAAAGAGGAGGAGGAGGAGGCAGTGAGGCACCAGCACCATCTGCTTCTGCGCTCGATGCTGAGGTCGTGGGACACAGCTGCACAGCCCTCCTTCCTCTGCATCCTCATTCAGATCACATCTAAATCTGGCCCTGTGCCCCAAATGCAACACTTTTAGGTGTGCAGGTTAATAAAAAACAGTGAGCACAGATCCAGAGTTCGATAATTTCACCTCTTCTTGCATATACGCTTTTCAGAAATAAACTCTGTAGAACTGTTTCTAGGAAAAACACTAAGAGCTTCCCAAGAAATTGCCAAATCCAATTGAGTAAGTACTGTCCTCTAACCTTGGCCTGCTTCCTCCTGCTCTGCAGTGCCTGGAATGGGTTTGTTTGTCCCACTCACTCCTGAAGCTGACGAGTCGTGCCAGTCCTGTCCCTTGTTCTTGGAGGAGCAGCCTTGGCAGCAACTCGCTCCATGCCCAAAGGACAGCAGGATGAGCACCTTGTGGATCTGCTAGAGGGACTGGCTCCTCACGCTGGCCATTGCCCCCTCTGCAGACCCACTTACACAGGATGAGCCAGGTCTGAACTCTCTATCGGAGAAGGGGCAGGTTGCTCTCCCTTTCTTTGATTCCCTCTGGCAAAGCTCAGGAGACTGCCAGGGAGGAGAGGAGCACGGATTAAGCAACAACAACAGTGTTTGTGATCTTATGTGAGGTACATAATGATCTGGGTGAGGTAGTTGCTAAGTTCAGGAAGGTGCTCATCTCGTATTGCATTTAGGCTCAGCCTGGGTCTGTGTGTAAAGAACATGTTCCACCTCACCTTGCCACGGCTGAGCAACAGCTGAGGAGCTTGTGAATGCCATAAATAGCTCTCGCCCTTGGATCTCAAGGGATCTTGTGTTAGGGTTAAAAAAGATTGTATGTTCAACGAAAAGGCTTATGTACATAGTTAATGTGTGTTTATTTTACTGCTGATCTTGTTGCACTTTCTGAGTAAGCCTCGTAAAAGTAGATTATTTATTATATTAAAGGAGATACATTATAGATTATGGCATTTCATGTTAAAGCATAATATAGAAAATATTATCCTCTCTGTGGCAGACAGCTACACTAACCATGATGCACAGAGCATATGGAGATTACTGGCTAGTTCTGTCTTTCTGTCTTAAAATAGTCCAAACCTCCTGAATTGAGAGCAGACCTACTTTGCTCCTGTGCCACCGGAAGGCATCCAGCCTGCTGGTGCCCTCACGGCACAGCTCCTCCCGCTGCCGCACTGAACACCCTCCCGGGGCTCCAGCAGAACAGCTCCCTTGTGTAAATGAATGTTACTCTGCCTGTCTTTCCTCTTGCTTTGTCTGCAGGCGAGCTGATACCGATGGCTCCTCCCGTCCAGACAGTCCTCCACTCTTGCTTGATCTATGATTTGTCCCGTCTTGCCGGCCGTTTGCTTTACTGCTGTCTCTTTATTTGCCAGGACGGGGTAAACGATGACTTCTTTTTGTAAGAAGCAAACGCTTAATTTCTTTCTGATTTTTTTTGCTCTGTGTGTTAATGCCCTACTTTGTGTGAGACAAAACATCTGCCTTTGGTTTCATAATCTGTAAATGGTTCCTGGTGTTGACCTTTGAGCACAGCGAGTCGATTCCCGAAACCATGGTCATTACTGAACATCACATGCACCTGCTGTAAAAATGTTCTGCTGCATTTCTGAACCTGAAATAAACTGTAATTCTTGATGGGCTTTTACTATTACTTTCTGGATGTGCATGAGTGGTCTTCTGTCTCCCGCACCATCATCTCAGCGTTCCACACTCCTTCTGGGTCGGGACTGCAGGGAGGATTTATCAGAGGTGTGTGTTGAATCTGGATCACTGGAGATGTCATTAAAGGGGAGATGGGGAAGATGTGACCCTTTGGGAAACATTCAGCCTCTTCCCTTGCAAGGGGCTTGGAGTGCTGCAGAGATGTTTTGCTGGGAAATGAATGTTTTTCAAGCAGTACCTGGGATTGACTTCATTGCTGGGGAAAGCACGTTTTGGGGAGATTCAGAGCTAAGCAGAAGGCTTGGCTGAGTCCTCCAGAGCTGGAGCTGGAGCAGAAATTAAAATGTGCCTGTGTATGTTCTATGTCTGGAAGGGATTTCCCCCTAAAGTGGCTGTGTACAAATGTGCAGATGTCTTGATTACTCAGTTCCTCCTTCAGATCAGTGTGAGCCAAGGAGCTGCAGTCGGTGCTTGGAGATGGTCTGTGTGGCACAACAGCTTCCTGTGGGAGCACCACAGTCACCAAATTGGTCCTTAGGTTTTGGGAAAGTAGGAGGAGCAAAAGGTGGGATGAGCAAAGCAGGAACATCCCTGTTGTATTCCCTTGCTTGCTGTAATGTTCGGAGGGCTGTCACCAGTGGCTGCTCCTGAGGGCAGTGTGTGCACTCTCCCTCAGTGAACAGCAGTGTCACTCGTGTCCCCTCTGGCTGGAGTACCTTATGTACCCACAGGAGTTTGGTTACAGGCGTTTGGAGTTTGGTTCAGCTTCGGTCAGAGCTGAGGCCTCTGTGCTGGGTAACAGGAGGAGCATCTGCTCCCCTCCAACCCACTGGGCCATCGCTGCCAAGGGTCTCCTGCTACGCTTGGCACGTGCCATCCCCCACGTTTTTAACCTTTCCCAGCAACATCCCCTCCAGATACCCCAATCCACCCCACAGCCCATCTTGTCTGATCATTCCCCATTTCATCAGAAGCTCACTTAACAAACGATCTACTGCAAGAACAGTGTTTGAAGCAGATAGTGGTGAGAATTTGAGAGCTGGCTGGGGAAAAGCTCTTCCAGAGGATATTATTTGCTGCAAGAAAATTAGAGAGCCTGTGACCAGTGACCTCCACACCTGTGATGGGATTGTCCCAATTCTCTGGCGCCAGCAAGTCCGCTGGGAAGTGGTGAGGATGAAAGCTGAGGCTGTGCTGGTGGCCAGCAGATTCTAATCTCACTCTCGCTCTTTTCTTTAATATGCATGTTCTGTGCCTTTTTCTCTTAACCCATTTCATTAAGATAATTTTGTATATGAGTAATTTCTTTATATCTTGGCCTTCTGTTTTAAATCTCCCCCTCTGTGAATTTTGGGTTATTTTTTGTTTTTTTCCTAGGCGACCTCCACGAGCTGTTCCAGGAAGATCATCCTAACACACACATTTCTTTTGTGTTACATGCAAGGTCTTTTTTTTTTTTTCATCCAAAATTACCTTTAATTTGCACTAGCCTACTTGTAAATGAAAGATTTTATTTTCAGATGTCAATGATAAGCCTGGATGTAAAGAAAATAAAATTCTGACTATAAAAGGAATGTGTGGTGGTTTTGCACTGAAGGGTCTACCTGCTCTTTCTCAAATGGAGCCATTCACACCCTGTGGAAGAAATTGCCTGGGCTCTGTGGAGGCTCCCACCCTCCAAGGTGGTGGATGGAGGGACAGACCTTCTGCTGGGATTCCAGCACTGCTTCTGAATTCATTAAGCACCAGAATTGCTTCATATAAATGGCTTTGGCATTAGCAGGAAGAATAGCCAGCAGGGTCCTAAAACATGTCTCATGCACCAGCAGCAGCACCTGGCAGAGCAGAAACTCGAAGGAGGAGATTGCAACAGTCTCTAGACGGATGAATCTGCACAATTATAAATAAAGTGCAGCTGCTCTGACCACTTTTTTCAAGCTAAACGTCTGAATTCCTTGCAAGCTGCCCTCACTGGAGCATCTGAGCTCTAACAGCTGTAAGTAGCTACCTCTGGGGTTCCAAATGTGTCTGTCCCTATGGGAAAGATAAAATCGGGGGATTTAACATTTAGGAGATGTTCTTATTTTGGGTGCCAGAGAAGGATGTGGAGAGTAAGGCTGGAAAGAAAAGGGAAAACTGATGGGTTTTACTGACTTTTTTTCTCATAGGAAAAGAAAGAAGGGATATCTCAGAAACCACAGAGGTAAATCAGGAGGCACTGCACAGGTAGGGGCTGGAGGCACCTCTCGGCATCAGAGTCCAGCCTTTGTTTCAGGAGCGCAAAAAAGATGTTTCCAGGTAGTGGGGAGTTGGTGGTGAGGGGGAGCTGCAGCAAGGCTGCTCAGGGAGGGGGAGAGGGGAGTGGGAGAGATCAGTCTGTGTGTGTAGAAGGGGCCTGACAACCCACGGGTTGACACAGCTTTGCTGAATTTGGGCAATTCCTCTTGTTCCAACTGATTTAGGTCTCTGCTGACTTCTCAAATATCCAGGGAACTGCTAAACCACCTGCATGAGCTGGTAAATGCCAGACACTGAGTTTGCTCAAACTGTAAGGGAGTGTAAGCCCAGAGAGCTGCAGACTTACACGGATTATTCTTTCTTCTCACTTGGACTTTGTCTTTTGGTAGAGTAGAAGAGAGGAAACAGCAACGGTGTTAGCAAAAGGGGGGAAAAAACCTCCAACCCCAAAAAAACCCCAATCCATGTACAGCAGTTGTTAGGAGGAGGAGATAAATAATCACTTTTGCCAGACCTTTGAACTGCGTGTGCTAAACTAGGAATTGCGGGAGCTGGAGAGAGTACAGTGATTGGCAAGGTGCACCCTGGGAAAGGGAGAGATGGAGGTTCCTGCAATCCCAAGAACACAACTGTCCCTGGAATGGAGTAGCTCAGGTTGGCTGTATCATCTGTGGAACTCGTCACCATCAGGTAGTGAGGCAAAAAACACCTCAGCAGAGTTCAGGAGTTGTGTACTCTGTGGAACTGCTATAGAAGCAACAGTGTGTGCACCCAGCAAGCTCCTGAGGAGGTTCTGCCCATGCTTCACCTTCCAGGTAAGAGGGAAAGGGAACAGGCTGAACTTCACGAGCTGCTTTTTTTTCAGGTTGTTTAAAAATCCGTTCTGCACTGGGGGAAGCTCTCACTGTATTCCTTCTGGGGTATGACATGGTACCAACAGATGAACCAACCATAAATGAAAGGTGGATGATATTATAGCTGAATGGCCTTGCCTACAGCATCCAGCTGCCAGAGGGCCTCCAGGCATTAGGCTGGAAGGCACAGGCTTGTTTCTCAGGACATATTATGGTGGTAAATTCTTGACACTGATCTTTGCCTTCTTAGGAAATATTTGATAAAGAATATTGTTGAAAGTAGGATTCTAAACTTAATGGGTTTCTGGTGGCCATTTCTAAAATATCCTAAGTAGAAAGACAGGGGTACTGGTGTGCTGGGAAACCCTGGAGTCTTCTTTAGCATCAGCTCATGGAGTGACTTTTTGAAGAAGTTGTTTAACCTTGTCTGTGCTGTTTCCAGCCCTCAGTGGTGTTTGCTCTGTGGCCAGAGAGAAGGATAAGGGTGTTGCATCAGCTGGTGCCATTGTGTGTTCCAAGGCTGCTTTTCAGTGAGTGGGTTAGGACCAAAATCCTGTTTTGGTTTCGTGATCACTCGTGTTGTTGCTGTTGCCTCTCACATCACAAAGTTGAAAAAAGCTTAGTGATTACTGAGGGAATTGAAGAGATACAAGGCTCTTACCTTCAAAGGCTAAAGCTTTGCTCTTTCCATGCTTTTCAGATCCAGTCTCCCCCCCCGGGGAGGGACATGGCCCCTGACAGCACGGTGTGGGTGGCTGACACTTGCCTTTCCCTGCAGCAGAGGCAGTAGATGGAGATCCCAGACTGCACGTGTCAGCAGCTCCCCCAGGAGCGAGGCTTATCCCCAGCCACTTCAGTTACTCTCATTTGGCCAGACTCAAATCAAAGGACAGTGTCCCACTGAAGGACTGATCTCAGTGGACTCAGAAACTTAAGGGAAAGAAACTTCCTTGTAATGCAAAACATTTAACTCCTTACCATGCGTTGGTTGCATCATGAACCGAGGACCTATTTTTTTGGTCTCTGTGGGGGCTTTGTCAGAGAATGCTTTGCTCAGGTAGCAGGTGCCCAAAGGGCATCCAGCCTTACTGGATGGGCGTAGAGTTATGGCAAAATTTTGTTGTGTAGAGAATATTCTGACCTCAGGCACGTAGACAAACTCATAATGGCCATTTATGCAGCAGCTTAAGTAACTTCAGCAGCACTGCAGAGCGTGTGTCCTCAGGACGAAGGTCAGGGAAGTCCCAGGGAAACCCTGCCTGGCCTTTGTGTCCCCTCCTCTCCTCTCCCTGCCTCTCTCTTGCATTTCTTCCTCCTTCAGTGTCCCTTTATGCATCCAGGCCATGGACTGGATTTATATTTTCATCTCCCAGCTTAGGGAGGGTATCTGTGTGGCCAAGCAAGGGGGAAGGCTAAGCCTTTCCCTACAGGTCTCTGGGCAAGCACTGAGGCTGTGCTATTCTAGGCCTAGAATTCTGTGACTGATTGTAAGGAGGAGATGAAGGGAAGGAACTGGGCAGAACAGAGAGGCCTGTGGCTGTGGGCAGGGATGAACCTGCCTGTGGTGGGCTGGGCTGGGTGGGACGGAGCCCTCATCCACCTAGAGCTGGCTGGATGGGGCCTGCTGCATCAGTCAGAGCCCAGGGATCTGCACAGGTGATCCACTGGGTTCCTGCTCTGGCTGAGGTGATGGTGGCAGCCTGTGCCCATCTCCACCTGCAATGTCTAGGTGGTCAAGGTTTGCTTTTCCTAACCCGGAGCTGGTTTTGAGAGTGTGAATTCAGGAAAAGTATTTTTGAGGAAATATTTCTCCTTGGGGGAATGGTTGCAGCAGAAACTCTGCTTTGTTGTAGCCTGTGCTGTGATACACAGGGGCCAGGCAGGTGAGATTTGAGTTACTTTTGATTTACGCTCGAGCTGTGTCCTGCCAATGGGCTCTGTGCATCAGCTTTAGATGGCAGCGTTACGCTGGCATTAGCCCAGGGTCAGGTGGGACATCCTGGTCACTGAGCAGCAATCTGGGAAACCTCCCTGTGAGAAAAAAACAGTCTCTTTTCCAAAGACCTAAAAAATGTCATCTTGACTCTGACATCTGGCTACTCTGAGTTCCCTGCGAGACCGGAGCAGGGGCTCCAAACTGCTGCAGGTTTTAATTAAAACCAAAATGAGATGTAGTTGTCACCATGACGACAACAGCAACATTTAACACTTGGCAGGAGCTGTAACAAAGCGCTGGAGGTGTTGGGGACTCCACTGGGGGTTGCTCATTTCCGAGAAAACCCGAGGAGCGCAGCAAGCGCCTGCTCCATAGGATGAGACCCTGGTGCTCGCAGGGATGGGGTAAACCGAGCAGAGAGTTGCACTTCTGCAGTGCTGAGAGAAAAGTGTCATAAAAACCCAGGTGATACCGAATGTATCCCTGTGCAGTGAGGCTGGAGCAGAGTATGGACATCCCTTCCCTCTGGCAGTGCTGGCTCAGGAGGGTTTTGCTCCCCGGGGTGGCCGGAGCAGGGCTGGGGCTGCCGAGGGATGGTGCCAGATGGGAGCAGGGAAAGGGAAAGCGCCAGGGAGGCCCTCCCGGCACGGGGGCGGCTGGCCTGGCCTGGCCTGGCCTCCAAATGGCACTTGTTTGCCGGGAGCGCCCTCTGTTGCGGTGTGAGCGGTGACGGACGAGATCTTGACAGACCTCCCCCGCTGTCCCAAACAGCGAGGCATCTCCCCAGATGGGGTTTGCACCCATGGGGGGCTGTGCTGAGCTTCATCCCTCTGGATCAGGGTCTGGCCCTGCAGCGAGGCCTCATTAGCCTCTGGAAAGAGAGATGAGAGGAAGGCATCATGCCCTCTCACCCCCTCCACTCCCAAGGAAATTAGGGTAGTGTGGGATCTGGCAGTGTCATGAGGCTATTCTGGCAGCAGTGACTGTCGGGGTGCAGGTGAGCAGTGCCCTTGTGCTCAGCCCTGCAGGTCGCTCAGCACCCACCACCCTGCACCTTCACACTGCCCACAGGGACCCTCATGAGCCCCTTCCCCTCCAGTCCCCCCAGGGAAGTGCCGTCAGTCCCCAGTGCACACACTGAGGGCCCATGGGGCACATCTGAGTCAGATGTGTGTTTCCAGATGGTGTTTCTGCTCCAAGGATGCACATCCCCCTGCTCCCCACCCCCAAATTCAGGTATGGGTCTGCATGACCAGAGCAGGGACCAGCTGCTCTGCAGGGCTCAGCTCCTTTCTTCACCAAACCCAAGCAAGTCAGGTTTGGAAACAGATGCTGAAGGGAACATAAACATGGTCCTTGCTGCTGTGTGACAGACTTTATTGAGTCAGGTGTTCTCCTCCCCAGGGCTGTCCCCCAGCAAGGACCTTTGTATTGCTCACAGCAGAGGGTCCCTCCAGGCCAGGTCTACATGAGGAACCTGGAGAGGTCCTCCTTGATTTCAGCCTCATCCCACGGCCCGTGGATGTTGTCCTTGAGCAGCTGGAGGCGGATGAGGCAGTAGGGGCAGAGGCAGGAGATGGTGAGCAGCAGCGAGGCGAAGAGCACGGCGCCCACGCTGGAGATGGTGGCTAGCCCCGCCAGCGCCGCCAGCGCGAACAGCACCGTCACCCCCACGTAACAGCGGGGCGTCCGGGCCTTCAGCTTCTTCTGCAGCATGGGCCAGAGGGCAAAGATCTGCATGGCGAAGGTGACCATGACGAAGGCGTGGAGGGCGCGGGGAAGGCGGGAGGCCAAGCACACCGAGGCGAAGATGGCCATGTTGAGGGACAGCGTGCTGGACACGATGGCGGCATTGGCGCCGTAGTCGAAGAAGATGAGGTGGCCCAGGAGCATGAGGGCTGACATGGCGTAGATGGTGTCCGTGCTGATGGACTCGGTCAGCGTCTTCAGGACGGGCGAGAAGCCGTAGGTGAAGGCGGTGAACACCAGGGTGCTCTTGAGGTCAGCCCAGCGCGTCCGCCCGCTCTCCCACCGCCCGGCCCCGCCGTCCACGGCGTCGAACAGGACGTAGCCGAGCAGCGAGGAGAGCAGGGCCGCCCCGAAAAGCCCCTGCGGGCTCAGCATCCCGGCGTCCATGTACCACCAGGTGAGCACGAAGACGCAGACGCTGCACAGCTGCTGCACCACCGCTCCCGACTGGAAGACGACGGCCCAGTATCGGTACTGCCGGGCGTGCACGTTCTTCCGCAGCTCCTCCAGGAACCGCTGGTCCACGTAGTTATCGGGGAAGGGCTGTCGCTCGTACAGCACCTTCTGCCACCGCCGCGCGGGGACGGGCTCCATGGCCCCGGGACGGGCGGGGGCCCGGCGGACACGGCCCCGCTGCGGGACCGCAGGGGCCGCACCGCCTCCGCCTCCGCCGCGCGGGGGCCGCCGGGCGTGCGGGGCCGCCCCCTGCCGGCCGGAGCCGCGGGACGGGAGCGGGAGCGGGAGCGGGACGGGCCGTGCGGGCCCCCGGGGGTCCGGCAGGGACGGGCACCGTCACACCCCGCCGGGAACCCCCGCCCCGGGCTGCGCTCCCCGCTCCGAGGGAGCTGCTGCTCCCCGCAGCCGGCTGCGGGTGGGATCAGGGGACCCCCCCGGCTCCGTGCGGGGATCTGCCCATCCCGAGTGCCGCGGCCCGTGTCCCGCTCGCAGGCTGCTGCCGGGGGGTGCTGGGCGCTGCCTCGCTCCTGCCTGGCACCCCCAGAACGGCCCGGCGGGAAGGAGGGATGCTCCTGCCGTGGTCCCGCACTGTGGCGAAGGGCTCTCCTCCCGCAGCCCCAACGTGCCATCCTTAAGCGGCCACGGAGACGGGCACTGCCGGGGGATGAGATTTGGCCGGGTCCTCTCTATGCTTGGACATCCCCGTGCGTGTCCAGCCTTGCTGTGGGTGCGTGACCCCAGCCTGTGCTGCAAGCCCCGCTCCCCGTTCCAGCCCAGCGAGGCACCTGCTTTTCTGGCCAAACCAGGCTCCAGCAGCCAGGTCGGGAATCTGGGTGTGATGGTATGAGGACACGGTGCCCTTCCCTGAAGCTCTTGCCTGCTCACAGCTCAGTCTTGCCCTGCTCCCCGAGCCTGCCAGCACCCTCGAGAGTGGAGCAGGAGGCGGGAAGGGAGAAGTCGTGGCTGAGCAGGGCTGGAGAGGTACATCCATCTCCTGCACTGCCGATTCCCGAGTCAAAGGGGCTGAGCTAGGGTGTAGGAAGGGGACAGGGGCATAATAAGGGATGCAGGGAGGCTTCACAGAGGCCAGAGGTGTTTTCCCTAACTCTCTGTTTGTTTGTGCTCAGGTCAGAGCCTTCCCAGGCCCGGAGAGGTGCTTGCTGCCGAGGAGCTGCTTACTTTGGCCTCAACTGAGAGGCCTCAGCCCAGGGTAAAGCAGCCCCGAACACTGCCCTGTTTGTGCTTCGGGAAGGGGCGTTTGTGGCTGTCCTGTCACGATGGGAGCGAGCGACAGAGCTGAAGGCTGTTTTCACCCCAGCGCCTGCCACAGGGGAATCTCCAAACAGGATCCCACCTCATCCAGATACGTGCAGAGATGCAGGTAATCCCCACACTCCTGGTATGCCTTTCTGGGGGCCTCAGACTGGGCCACACCACAGTGACATCTAAACTGTGCCACCTCCCAGCCCCATATCCCTGTACTTCCTCCACAGGGTAGGAGCAGCTGCTCGCCCTGTGCAGGTACTCCATGCTGAGGGGTACTTCCAAGAGCTCCCAAGCCAGGATGGAGCTGGACTCAGTTTTAGCTGCCCTACCTAAAAGCCCCCAGCCCCATTCTTTGCACAGAGCTGTGTGTGCCTCCATATGCACGAGCGGGTGCCCACAGGGACAGGGAGTTCTGCCAGCTCCTGTGATTGCTGGCATTGCCTGGATGCCCAGGGCCTGGGAACTTGATATTTTGAACAAAATGTCCTTCTCCTAAAGTCACGGAGTAAAGCTGGGACATGCAAGAGGAAATCTGGGAGGGCAGTATGTCACTCCTGCTCCTCTGAGAAGTGCCACAGCCACCACAGAGGAGGGACACCCATGGGCACTGGCAGGGCAATGCTGTGCTCTCACTGGGAGTGGTGACAGCAGGTTTGGTGTGACTTGGCCCTGAGGTCTTGTGCATATCTGGTACTCTGAGGATTGGGAAGAGCAGGCTGGGCTGGGGCTGAGGCACAAGGCTGCTTCCATGTGATCAGGTGCATCTGGAAACCCCAGTGGAAAGGGGAGAAAGAATATAGGTGAGGGGTACTCCTTGTGTTCCTTGAAGTCTCTGCTGTGGGCCACCAAAGTCCCCTTGGAGGCAGGGAAGGGTGGGAGCCTGCTCTGGTTGGTGACTGGCAGCACCCCTGAGCTGTGCTGGGCGATGCCAGCCATGGTGGCAGCAAAGCAAAACCCTCCAGGAGCTGCCACAGCAGCAGCTGTAGCTCCCCATGGGATGCCCAGCCACAGGACACGGGGATCACCCTGGCACTGAGTCCTCACCCTTGGCAGTGCCGACCCAGTGCCAAGACCCACAGGGCCCGGAGCCCACTTGGTGCCTGAGGCACCCCAAAGGGCTCTGGGGAGGAGCAGCTGCCACTGCTGTGCTGGCACTGGGTCCCCTGGGAGGGGACAGTGTGTGCTCAGCCACGTGTGAACGCACCGCCCACGGTCCAAAGGGCAGCTCGGCCCTGCCCAGGTGGCCCAGACTTTGCCTGCAGATGAATGATTCGTCTGCCTGCAAAACAGGCAGGACCCACCACGGGACCCGCCACGTCACCGTCACCGTCAGTCCCTGCTGGACACAGGGGAACACGTGCTGTGAGTCACCCCTTGGGTCACCCCTCAGCCCTGCTGGGGCTGTGTGGCCAGCAGAGCTCTCTTGGCAGGGACAAGTAGTAGCTAAGGTCGAGGATGCAAAAGCTGTTTGTGAGCATCTTAATTCCCACTCTGGGTTTCCTGCCACAACACCTCCCTCACCTCACAATTACGTGTTCCCAGGTGCCACTGGCCTCTGGAGAGGCTGTAAGATGGAGAGTGCTTTGAGCCCCTCTGCTGAAATGCAGGAATGAGGAGCTGGATGCCATGGCACTACAAGCTTTGGGTGTGCTGAGGACCCGTTGGCTTGGCCATCCCCTGCCCTTTGCAGAGGGACCCCACTGAGGATTTGTTTAGTGTCTGCTGGGCTCTGAATGTTTGAACACACTGCTAAGGCTGTTTGGAAAGAAGGCTGGAAAAGGTGACAGGCTGGGACTGAAATAGCTGGGACTGATCTAGACCTCCCTTGGCGATATTCGAATGTCAAACTATCCTGGGCACTGCACTCCCCCTGCCAGCTTGGGGCTGCATCCAGGTGTGTCTGATTCTCTGTGGGGTGGGACTAGTGCTTGTACAGCAGAAATAGGCTTCAAGATAACTAAACAGCACAATCTGCTACGGGTTTGAGCTTGCCTGGGACGGTGAGGATGTACTTGGATTCTGTACCTCACCCTGTCCCTCGGGTAGGGCTCTTCCCACAGGGGTGACATAGCACAGTTATGGGCCCTCTGGCTTTGGTTCTCCGCCAAGAGATCCCCCAGCCTCCTCCTTTGACCCTGGAGCCGAACCCTCCCTCCACAGGAATGTTTTTCAGGGGGGGAAGTTGGCACAATTCCAGCTGCTGAGTTTTTCCATGTCCAGAGATCATCTCCTGCCTTAAATGGCCCCACGATAGAGGCTGTGTTTGCTCTCCTGCAATCACCTATTTAAGGATTTTTTGGATTCAGTCCCCAGCACAGAGTGGGACAATACCAGCCCAGTGCCTTGCAGCTGAGCTGAGCTCCATGGTAGGATACTGGAGCAGACAGGGCTGGTTGCCCTGGGATACCCTGCAGGGGTGTGCCTGGACACGGGCAGTCCGGTGCTGCTCCAGCTCTCCCAGGCCTCTTCTTTCCTTGTGTGCAGGTGAGATTCTCTGGATCCAGGTCTGTGTTCGGGTCCCAGGGAGACCTCACAGGAGTGTGTGAGCCAGGAGGTGCATCCCCTGTGCAGTGACGTCCTTGCTGTGGGCAGCCCGTGACACCGAGGGATGCTCCCAGACCCCTCCGGCACAGCTCCTGCTCACGGCCTCACTGCCCAGACCCCTGAGCCCTCCTGTCCTCCACAGCAGCTTCCACCCCCCAGGAAACCTTCCTGCAGGCTCAGGTGAGTCCCCTGCAGGCTCAGCAGAGGCCCCACTGTCTGTCCACGTGCTGCAGTGCTGGTGGTGCAGCCAGGGCAGGGAGTGTGCCATGATCCACACGGGTCTCTTATCCCAAGGCTGGACAAGGGAGCACCAGAAGCTCCTGGTTGGGATGTCACTGGTGTCACTATCCATGTTCCCTGCCCCATGGAGAGGCTCCTGCCCCAGGATGCAAGCTGGAAATTTGCTGCAGACCCCATAGATGCATCCCCAGGTGGACGGCCCCTGCTCAGGACAGAGAGGACATAAATGCTGGTGAGTTGCCATTTTCCCTTGTGGCAGCATCTGAGGGACACAGGGGACAGGGTGGACAAGGCTTGGGAGCTTACAAGGGAGAACAAGGGCAGTGGGAAGGGGGGCAGTGGGAAAAAGCAGCCAGAGAAAGGGGAAACTTGTACCCTCCCAGACAGTGAGCTGAGATGAGGAAGTGCAAAGGCTGCTGGAGGAACCCAGTGATGCTCCTCAGGGCTGGGCAGAGCAGCCCAGGAAACTGGGGTTGGGTCTGAGGAGCCCGGGCTGGACTGGCATCTGCCAGGGCAAGGTTTAGGATTCGCTGAGCAGAGGGAGAAGGATGTGAAGACTGCTGCAGAACTCGTTTGAGGACCTGGGGTAGGAGAGGTGCAACGTGGAAAGGCCCACGCTTGCAGGGGTGCGACCTCTGGAAGTCACAGCACATGGGGCAGCTGTGAAACTGAGCTACTCTGGAACACAGGCAAGGAGCGCCCCTGGGCCCAGCCCTGCGAGACGTGCATGTTCCCTTGGGAACACGGGGGTCCCTGAGCAGTGACATTCCTGCTACCGGCCACCCTTGCACTCGTCTCCCTGGTTTTAAATATCTGCCAGGGAGGGGATGGAGCCAGGTGGGAATTTAGTTTATTTTAGTAGTTGGGAGAAAGGGGAAGGGGAAACAGCTGAGCCCATGGCATTCCCTGTGTGTGCCTGGCTGGCCTTCTCATCTCTCATCCCCACCACTTGGATCTTGTGGAGGTGCTGCTGCTCCTGCACAGGCTGTGCCGCCTTCCCCGCACATTCCTGGCACTGCTGACCTGTGGGATCACCTGCTTTGGCCTTGGTTTGCCTGTGGCCATGGAGGGAACCCAGCACTGGATTGCACCGGGTGCTTTCCCAGCCCTCGGGTGAGAGGGTGAAGAGGGCAGGGGAAGCTTCAGCCCACGCTGTCCTCCCAGAAATGAGGGCCAAAAAAAGCTTTACACCTCCATCACGAAATTCTGCCGTTTCTCAGTTTCTGCAGAGAAATTTGCTTTTTCTTTTCCCAGGGGGGCTCAGACAGCAGCTGTCAGGAAGAACCCAGGGGGACCAAGGCACCCACCGCCTTTTTTCACCCCACTGCAAGCCCCTGGTCCCACACCACATTTCCATCTTGTGATCAAGAGTCGATTTTGACTGTCTGTGTCCCAGCTGCCAGGAGTGTTTGGACTTTCCCTGTTCCACCAGCCCTGTCAGATGGCAAGAGAAGCTCCTCAGCTGCCGACCATGTTTGTCTTCTCCAGCAGTCAGTGGCCTCTGCACTGGTGTCACAGCACTGAGCCAAGATGCTGCTGAAGGTTGTACCCAGAACAGCTGCCAGCCGGGCTAGGAGACGGTGGGTCCCTTCTTGAATCTGTTTTCCATCCGTTCCCAAGTACTGGCTGTAGGAAATGATGTTTTCTGTCATGCAGAGGCTTTGAGGTTCTGAAACAGGGCTGGGAGATGTTGAGGCTTCCGGCTGTACCCTGCCTGGGCATCCCTGCTGCAGCCATCACTTATCTCCTGTTTCTAGGCAAAGTTTAAATGAAGCCACGTGAAATGAGCAAATCAAATACAAATGTTTTCAAAAGTGGCATTTCCATCTCAATTAATTTTCTTCATCTTACTTTAAGTTTGGACTTTCAGTGTTTGTGCCACTGAAGGAGGGGGCTCAGAGCCAGGTGGAGGAGACCGGGACCGGGCTGTGCCCCCCACGAGCCACACAAAGGGGCTGTCCCAGCTGGTCCTGGCTGTGGCTCCATCTGTGCTTTTGGGAGCTGTGGCACTGTGCCACCTGTGCCAGATTTCAAGGCTCTTCCCAGCGGGATTGTGGCTGGCAGGAGATCTGAGCAGTCGCTCTCCCGCACCGGGTCACACGGCCCCTGCTTGATGTCACCCTGTCCCGCTGTCCCTGCCTGCCCAGAGCTGCCCAGACGCTCCTCGGCGCCGGCTCGCGTTAATTAACCCTAACGAGGCTCCGTGCC
Organism: Pseudotriccus pelzelni; assembly: GCA_035584735.1. Lineage (NCBI taxonomy): Eukaryota > Metazoa > Chordata > Aves > Passeriformes > Tyrannidae > Pseudotriccus > Pseudotriccus pelzelni. The sequence goes on along the minus strand of JAWMRA010000005.1, from coordinate 28,055,362 downwards.
CAGCCAGCGCTTCGGTGATCCGGGAATCTGCAGCTGGATCAGCTGGTCACTGCGCCTGCGGTCACAGCCCGGCAAGGCGTCCCTCGGGATTCAGAGAAGTGTGGGAGCGGGAATCAGCGTCCCATGTCCAGGGCCCACATCTGGGACCGCAGAGGCACAGCCCACGTAGCAGAGACAGTTTGCTGAGTGACGAAAGAGCGATTATCAAGGCAGCTGGAGGCAGAGTTGCTCCTGTTTGATTTTCCAAAGGAAACTATTCCAGCCCCTTCCCACCCCCCAGCTTGTTTCCTTCCAGTGAGAATCACAGAAGAAACAAAAGAAATCGAGGATTTTTTAAAAGTTTTGTGCTGGTTTGCTGGATTGTCTCTGCAAGTGGTTAACAGTTCATCTAAAGTCAGAGGAAGGTCTCTGAAGCGATCTTGCAATTTACAACTTTTCCTTTACCAAGCAAGAAACAGTCAGGAAATTAAACAGGAAATTGTGTCTGGAAGGAACAAAAGTTGCGTTGTCAGAACCTGCTTATGAAAGGTTTACTTTATTTTAACCAGTAAGGAGCCAAGATCAATAGTCAGAATAGGAAGGAGTTTGTGTGAATTAAATCACACGTGAAAAAAAAAGAAACAACAAAAAAAGCCAAACAAAAACCCAACACTTGGTAAAACAAGAAGCCTTTGTAAAGAGCAGATAGGGATGAATGGGAGAGAAGTCTTAGCCACTGCAGCAAACAAGTGCTGGAAAGTGCTGAAAGGAGAAGGCCCAGTGTGTACCCCAGGATCAGGTGTCCCTCCAGAAGTCAAACACTGCTGCACGGCCTCTGTTCCCAAATCTCCGGGAGATACTCCACAGGCAGTAGGACACACAGGGCCTGTTTGAGTGCAGTGGACAAGCACTGCCCCATCACTGCGCAGGTAAAACAGCAGCACCTTCTCTCTCCTCGCGCTCAGAAGGTCCCCTTGGTTGGCCTCCAGCTCTCCCTACCCAGGGTACCAAGCACCACAACCTGGCTTTTGTTCCCAGTCAGCAGACGGGTGTTCCCCACCCAGTGGGTGTAGGGTGAGTGGTGGCTCAAATTCAGCCCTAGGGTTTTCCATGAGGAATTTGGCCCAGAGCAAGCCAAAAAACCTTGCTGCAAACATGCAGGAACTTTGAGAATCCTGTGCAAATACTTGCTCCCGGGTAACCCCACAGTCCGTTGGGTTTGGGGTTAATTATGGGCTCTAGTTGGGAGATTGGGTGATCTGCAGTTGTTTTTACCATTATACTGCTCATCTTATCAGTGTCTGAGAAACAAGCTCAGCGAGCACTGCCGTGTGGGTGTGTCACAGGTGAGGCACTGAAATCCCTCCTGGCTGACCCAGGCTCTTTAGGCTCCTACCTGGTGGGAACTTACTCAAGGGGGCTTTTCCTCCAGGATCCTGACCAGTCACTGCCCCAGTTTCCCTGAAACGATCTGTGCTCTGTGACAGCTCTTCAGCTGTGTTTGCTCTGAGCTGTGTGTGACCAATCTCACACCGGTAATGGGATCGTAGCGTGTGGGAGCTGTGCCAGGAGAGAGCAGCTGCACGGGCTGAGCCAGTGTGGCTTCACAGCCTTCTCCCCTCTCCTGGGGAAAAGCCCCTGGCCATGAGGCTGGAGGAATTACAGTCCCGAGAGCGCAGCAGAGGCTCACAACGGAGACAGTCCCAGCCGCACGCCGTGGCAGTGCTGAGGGAAGCGCTCTGGCTGGAAGCACTTGGCAACAGGTTAATAAACGTTTACCATCTCTCCCAGCAGACAGCTGAGCAGTTGTTTGAATTTCCAATGCTTCATGGACGGATTTCTCCACTGCCCTGGTCCTGGCCATCCCCAACACGCAGAGTTTGTGGGATGGGGGAATGCTCTGTGCCTGCTGGGAGAGATGGTAAACGTTTATTAACCTGTTGCAGCATCCACAACTGAGACAAGTCCTACACACCTCCCTGGGGGTCATGTCCAGGCAGGAGGCGCAGGGGGGCACCTGCAGCCGGAGCTCACGTCACTTTTCCCCCTCCGGCCCCGCAGGGAGAGCTGTGGCACTCCCTGGTGTGGTTACAACAGCTGCGGGTGGGACAGGCGCTGCTGCTCCCACGGCTCGGGGAATTTCCCACTGCTGAGGCAGCTCCCTGTGGCCAGCATGGAGGCGTGTCCCTGGGCACAGAGGGTTTTCATGGCCCTGCTCTGGGTCCCTGGGGGAACAGCAGGGCCCTCCACAGCGTACCTCTGCTCATAACCCTCCCCCAGATTCCCCCCCACAGCCACGGATCCACGCTGTGCCATGTCTTAGCTCCGGCACCACAAAAGGCTGGAGAAATCCTCACGGCAAAGGTGCTGTCTCGTGCCTTGCTGGTGCCATGAAGTGGCTTCTCAGCATTTTTCACGACTTGCCTCACTCCCATAACTGTCTGGGCTCGCTCCTGGGGCAACAGGCCCAGCCAGGTAGTGGAGGGAGCAGTGCTGGGACAGCCGGGCTCCCCACTGACCCACTGGGAATGCTGCCAGCAGGTGCTCGCTCTGGGGACACGGAGCAGGCACTGCCAGAGCCACCCTCCTGGCCACCTTGCTCTTGGTATAACCCCTACTGTGGCTCAGTGAGCCTGTTTTCCTCCGTGACAGGCCGGTGTTAAATCCCATGGGTTTCTTTGAAACTTACCCGAGATTAGCACAGGAATTCCCTGTGGAGTCCCAGCCTCTCCCAGCAGCTCAAGCCAGGTTTCTGGTTAATGCATGGAAATATCTCCAAGGCGGGTGTCAAGAGGTTGGTGTCAGACTTTTCAGTAGTGTCCAGTGACAGTACAAGGAGCAACAGCCATAAACTAAACCACAAGAAGTTCCACCTCAACATGAGGAAGAACTTTACATTGAGGGTGGCAGAGCACTGGCTGCCCAGGGAGGTCGTGGAGTCTCCCTCTCTGGAGACATTCCAAACCCACCTGGACGTGTCCCTGTGTCACCTGCTCCAGGTGACCCTGCCTTGGAAGGGGGGTTGGATTGGGTGATCTCCAGAGCTCTTTTCCAACCCCAGTGATTCTGTGGTTCTGGCTAAGCTGCAAGGTGTGGGGAGGTGCTCCTGTGACAGCCCCCTCCTCAGGCACTGCGGGACAGGCTGTCTCTGTCACAGGATGGTCTGTGGTTTGCTGGGAGGGGGATTTAAACCCCAGCCTGTGTGGAGGTGGGGCACAAAGCCGGAGCTTCGCCCTCATCCCTTCTCCTCTGTGTTGCAATGCAGGCCTTTCTGCTGTCTGTGGCACGTGGAGCTCTTGGAAGGGCAAGGGATGCCGGGTGTTAACAAAAAGCACTGAGTTACAGGGTGAAAAATCAGGAACAGCACAGGCACAAAGGCTCTCCAGAGGTTTCCAGCGCTCCCGCAGCTCGGCAGCCCCACGCTGAACCCTGCAGGCACCGGGGGAGGCTCCAAGGGCTGGGTGATGGGGCTGGAGCTGCTCTGGGGGAAACAGCAGCGCTGACCTGGGAAGACGCTGATCCTGCCCGGGCTGCCGTGAGTCACCCCCGCCCCGCAGGCAGAGCTGTCCTTCCTCGTTCAGAGTCCCGACATGTGCGCGTTTCCAGCGTGGCATCCCCGTGACTAATCCACGCGAGCCTTCCCGAGGTCCCCGCGGGCGGGCACAGCTCCGTGCCGCTGCTCTGCCGGGCCCCGCCGCTCCCGCCGTGCTTGGGAACCCGACCCCGAGCCGCCTGTGAGCCGCAAGGACGGTGTTCCTGCCTCGGTGTAAGGCCACACTGCAGATGGGCAGAATTAGGCCTGGTTACCCCCAAAATGCCGGTTGGTTTTGATAATAACTACTGTGCTTTTCTACCAGCTCAGACAAACGCGACAGTGCCAGGGAAGGCTCCCCCATTCTGTCGCACATCACCCTCAGACTGCCCCGTGTTCCCTGAGCAGCGCTCCCCAGCTGGTCCCTGGCTGTGCTCGGCTCCCGGTCGCGCGGTGGATACAAATTTGCACCGAACCCTCCTAATGGCCCCTCGCACACGCCGGGGCGGAGCCCGACCCCACGGCCCCTCACGGGCCCCCTCAGGGCGCCCGCAAAATGGCGGCCGCTGCCACACCGTCCTCCCGCCTGGAACTACATCTCCCGGTAGCCCCCGCGCTCCTTCCCCTCTAGGGGGGCCTCCGCGCTCGGCAGGCCGCAGAGAAGCCTGATCAGAATTTTAAAAAAAACAATTTAAAGCTGTCGTGTCGGAGCGCCGTTGTTTAAAATGTCTCTCGGAACGGAGGCAGTGACGGTTTTAGCGAGCTCGGCGGCCTCGGGTTTAGCCGCCAGCCGCCGTTTACCGCTATGGCGATTTCCCTTTAACGGCTCTCCTGGCGCGGACACCTCACGGAGGGGGTCCTTGGAAGGGTCGGAGCAGCGCCCAATCGGCGGGGCCGGCGGGCGGGGCGCTCAGCCCATTGGCTGGCGGGCGCGGGGCGGGGGGTGACGCGCATCCTTCCAGCTCAGCGCGTGAGGGGGCAAAAGGGGCGGGGCCGGCGGGAGCCGGGGGGGGGGGGCCCGTAACGGCCGGGCTCGCGCGCGGTGTGTGGGGGGGGGTGGAGCTCGTGCGCAGGCGCCGCCGTTGCCCCGCAGGCAGCGCGTGCCGCCGCTCGCGCCGCGCTCGGGGAGGGGCCGCGCGCCGCAACGGCCGGGCTCGCGCGCCGCCCTCACGGAGCCGGCGGGGCCGAGGGAGGATGAACCGCGGCACGGCCCGCACCGCCAGAGCCCGGAGAACATGAGGGAGCCGCCCCGCCGGCCCCTGGCCCTGGGCTCCTGCCTCCTGCTCTGCGCCCTGCTCTGGTGAGTGCCGGCCCCTCAGCGCCGCCGCCGCCCGGGGGGGACCGCCGGGGCCGCCGCGCCCCGGGCAGCGCTCCCTGGGAGGGCGTGAGGGGATGGGGCCCTGGGGGTATCACAGGATTGTGAGGGTTGGAAGGGAGCTCTGGAGAACAACCAGTAACACCCCCCCCACTCCCCTCAGACCCCTCCACCCAGGCAGGGCCACCGGGAGCAGGTGGCACAGGGTCGCGTCCGGGTGGGCTTCGAATGTGTCCGCAGAGGGAGACCCGCCGAGCTCCCCGGGCGGCCCGGGAGGGGACGGTGACTGTTTTTGGGCACACTGGGACGTGCTGCCGTGCTGGCAGCGCGGGGGCAGGTGGTGGCTGTCGGGAGGGCGATCCCCCGTGAGCTGCAGGGGTCACCTGGTGCGCACCGGCGGCGTCAGGTGAGGGCCGAACCCGCACACCGGGGTTCGGAGTTACCTACGTGTCTTGTTCCCTCTCTGCGTTTTCACTGGAGCCGTCCTTGCCTTTTAATTTCAGGCTGAACTCTCGCTCTCTTGCCTGAAAGATCATGATGCTTTATTCTTGAAACTCTTTTTTCCGACTCTGTCAGGAGTTGCGTTGAGTTAAACCCAGTGAACCTTCTTATTTTCACATTGATTACGCCTTTGACAGTGTGTTTCATGGTAATTACCTCAGCGACGTTTTGTTCCAGCATCTCCTGTTTACTTTGTTTTCAGACTTCCTTAAGAGATGATATTTACCAGAACACAAATATTAGAGACTGTGTTTCTGTGTGGTAAGTTCTGGGCCTCTTAAACTCTGACCCTCTTTGAACTTCGTGAGTCACTGTTTGAGAACTGATAGGCAGCAAACTGCAGATATTGAAAACTGAACAGCCACAGTTGTGCTACTTCAGTACGGTTCCTGTAGGTTGTTCAGGTAGTCAGCTTAAAAAAAAAGAAATAATCTCAAAGTTCTGGCTTGTCTCACCTTTGATTCCAGTTGGATGAAGAGAGGGAGCCCAGACATCTCCCAGTACAGAATGAGCTCCAAATCTGGAGCTGATGCTTGTGTTACAGGGTTTGGACAGTCCTGAAGCAAATTTGGTTCCTGTCATCACGGTTTTGTTTTTAGGAGGCGAAAGTGAGTCTAAAAAGCTTGAAAACTCAATTAGAACAGAAAGGCTTCTGGCCATGAAGGTTTGATCAAGTGAGCTGTGAGGCCCATGAACTCAGACAGCTTTGCTCTTACACCTTGGACAACAAGGTTTCTTCTCACAGAAGGTTCTAGTTGTGTAGCAAGGATTCTTATTAGGAAATTATTAGGGAAACAGTTTTTGTTTCTTGCTTGGAGCGCCTCGAAGGCTGATAATCTGTTCCTGCCTCCAGGTAATTTGTTAGGGAAGGTGTTCTCAGCTTAATGATCAGCAGATGGTCAGGAGTGATTTTTTTCTTGCTGTGTTCTTAGTCTGCTGTTTTAACAGCACTCTTCAGTTTGAGGAGAAGTTCAGGCACCTATTCGGTGTTGGTGAGGGAATATCACATTCAGCTGCCCCGTTGGAATAATATACCTGTAAGTCCCTGACAATTCTGTGCTCCTCTTGGCTATGGTTAGGAGACATAAATTTACATTAGACAGTTTAAAATCCCCTGTCTGCAGGATGGCATCGTGACTATGATCATGTTGGAGTTGTAATCGGAAAGCCTTGAGGTCCATTGATTCCTTCATTGTTGCTGGACTGTGATAAGTTGTGATGTGTTTAACTTTTTACTAAAAAGAAAATCACCACCTTTGTTCACGTAAGCAGTTAAGAAGCTTCAAGTAGCAGAGGAAGGCTTTGTGTTATAAGTGTTGGGTTTTTTAATTTAGTTGTCTTGAAATGTAATTTTCAAAGGATTTAGTGCTACTAGGAGATAACCTCTTTCCTTACAGGTGAAACTAATGGTCAACAGATGATCAAATTAAAACCAAAAAGGCAGGGGAAAAAAACCAAAAGACAAAACAATTGTTGAAAGAACACTCAGGGCTGCTTGGACTCCCTTATCTTTCTTTTTTTTTTTTTAATTTGGGCTTTGTTTTACTTTTGGGTAGATGTTGCTTCATTCTTTGAATGCAAGCATAAATGAGGAACTTTTTAATCTTTCATCAGGCATTTTCAAGCTCACCTAAAGAAGCTGGTTCAGTGGGGTAAAAATCAAGTGTGTGTGTGTGTGGGGAATATTGATTTGACATGTTTTTTAACTGGAAGATGCCATCCTGTAAGTGAAAAATGTGACTGCGCATTAGGAAATGTACAAAAAACACAGAAGCTCGAGCACAGGGGTTTGTTAGCCAGTGTCACTTCAATAAAAGCCATGTGATGCTCTTTGGTTTGGGAGTGCAGGGTCAGAGTTGTCTGTACTGGAGGCTCTCTGAAGCTGGAACAGACACAGCTCTGCTAGGCCTGAGCCGGCGAGATTGTTCCGAGTTTCAGAAGAGCGGGATGCCTGCATGGCTTTAGGGAAATACTTTTGATGGAGGTATGGCTTAGGAATGTAGTGCTCTAAAAATAATAGGCATCTGTGCAGATTGGAGCTTTGACTGTGCCTGACAAATGGCTCCTGTTGTCCTGAATTGACAAAGATTTTCTTAAGGTCTTTTTTTTTTTTTAATCCCTTTGTGTGATCATAATACAAAAAATATGTTTAAAGCTTGTAGTGCTTTGTAGTTTGACAATATAGAGAGCTATAAGTGGAGAAGATCTGGGAGCTTATGGGAATACCAGTACTATCAGGAGTGAGACCAGCTGTGACAGTTGTTTGAAGAGTAACCTGTATAAATTGTTCTGACCTCAGCTTTTGCTGCACTTGCCGGGTGTTAGCTGTGAGTTTAATAAAGAAATCTTACAGTAATTTGTCTTTCTATCCCGGAAAGTTCACGACCACATCCTCATCTACTCAGTTTTTATGAGCTCTTATCCTTGGGTTTACAACTGTGAGTAAATGGAAGATGGGGATAAGTGCATGTGCACTTCAGGATTCTTGAGTTGTTACTCTGTGAGTATCTTGTCAGTGAAGTATGGCTTGTGTCCAAGTGGTTTAGCAGCAAGGTGTGCTGGGTTTGGTGGAAAAACCCTGGCCTAGTAGCTCTGACTCTGGAATCCCTAATGAGCGTACCCTGAAAATTGTAAAGGTCACTCTGGGTTAGTGGCATAGCCAGCAATAAAGCCTAGGTACAAGTACATTGGAATGGGGTGGATCTTGATACTGTTCTTTATTCCCACCTATTAATGTGCAGATTCCTGTGAATTTTAGTGAGACAATATTTCTCGTTTGGGTTTGCATTTACAGTCTTGTCCATTTTTGGAGGTGTGCGTGTTGAAAGCTGTAATGCAAGAGGAGCTCTGAAAAATGGTGTGACAACAGCACTGGGGTTTATTGTGCTGCTTCTCCTGCACAGGTGAAAGCTGTGCAAACCACATTAGAGATCCCAGGAGCTGAGGTTTTGCTAATTGAGCATTTATTGGCCTCATTGTTGACTTCTGGCTTAAACCTGGAGCTTGCATCTGTTAAGAGCAGAAAGGTGTGAGTGGTAGAGTTGGGGAGCAGAGGCTTCTGTTCCAGGGCGATGTCCATCTTACAGAAATCCTCTCTTCAGCAGAGTATGTGTGCAGGAGGGTGCCCTCATTATCTGGATAGGGTTGCTGGTGTAACTTGCTTGTGGTGGGGCTCAGAATTGTATGTGGGATTCTCCTCTGTACTTAAATCTCCTCAGAAGGCTGATATTCAAATAAACACCATGTGTGTGCATTTTATAACAGGAAAAAATTTAGTGATTTGGGCACTGTTCATAAAATCAAAACTGTTGTTCCAGGCATCTGATTTCAGAATGGAAAGTATGTTCCTAGGTATGGAGTATCTTGTTTGGAAGTGCCATTGCTCTGTGGTTAAGGCTGGGGAAAAGCTGCACTGGAACTCTTGGACTGCTAAAAATGAAATTTGAATCTGCCCAGCTTGTAGCCTGCTCGAGTTGAAGGTGGTGGGTGCAAGCAGGGGCTCTGGTGTCTTATGCAAACAAATGCTTGGCTCAATCAATTATTGAATATTTACCTTCTAAAATTACTTGAAAATCAGTGAGCTGCTTTCATGACGTACCTTCTAAAAGATTTGTCCTAGAAACTTCAAGTTTGGTCGTTCGTTATACAAATTGTGTACTAAAGTAGCCTCTATCCCATCGTGAGGTTGATCTGTAAGACCGTATGTGTTTCAGTGAAATGTACTTCCCCATAGCACTTAATTTGACCTTTCACTGAAATGTCTTTCTCTAACCTGTTCTTTCTCACTTTGATGTTCTTATTACTGCAAGGCTTTTACAGAATAGTTTTTAGCTATTTTGCTTTTCTTGTCTTTAATTGTCATTACTAACCGGGCTTTTGGCAGATTCTGTGTTTCTTTCACGAGGAAGACATACAGTGTCTTTTAAGGTTAACTCTGGAGGTGCTACAGCCCTCTGCCTGGAGAGGGGGTTATTTCTGTGAGTGAAAAACTTTGGCCAAGGACAGAGTAACTTAGAACTGTAAATCTAAAAAACTTCCTTGTAATTCCTGGTGAAAATACTGAGCTGATAAAACAGAGACTCATCCCAAAGCTAGAACTTGTGCTTGGGTGAGTAAAAATGTTTATATGAATGACAGACTGGATTGGAATATTAGTAAAAGGCTCCAAGAGTTCAAGAATTAGCTTAGGTGCTCAAAGGAATGGCAGTGCCTTGCCTGGGGTTTGGAATGACAATCAGGATATTGCTGAAATCTTTTAAAGATAAGAAGCCTATTAAAAATACATTATAAAATGTCTGGGAGTCAGATGGTAGCAGATTCACAATGATCTAGGGCAAAATTCATGTTGCTAAACTTACGGTAACGTTCCCTGCTTGGCACTCTGTCTGTGTTGCACTTACAGCGGGTTTGTAGCACGGGGAGTTGGTGCAGAGCAGCTGCTGGTTCGAAGCCTGCTGTTTGCAGTACTGTGCCCGTGTAGGCAAGCGTATGGATTTAGGCAGTGAGGGAAATCTTCAAAGGTCTAAGTTAGATGTTACTACAAGAGCCTTAAAGTTTAATCACTGTGCATGGCTGTCCTGCTGTTTCCCTGTAGTCTTTGTAGTTGGTGTCGGGTTATGGTGTTTTTCCACAATGTGTTCTTTTCCCCAAACTCCTGCATTAAAGATTTTAACTAGACTTTGACAGTGCAGCGAGGTTCCCATAGGCTGCAATCTTCAGTGATACAGGAGTCTGCTTCCTGGAGTTCCTGTTCCTTTGGGCGCTTCCACATGGACACCTTTTGAGGGCTAAGGACTTGTGCCCTGCTTTAAGTCCCTGAAATAGAGCACCTGGATTCTCCTTTCAAGAAACAAGAGGGTTGTGTTTGTTTCAGTTACATTGCAACATGCGTTTGAAGTCAGTTGTCTATTACGGGCACTGAATCAAAACAATGTACAATTAGGTGCTGCAAAAGTGTCTGTTATCTCAGCAGCCTTTCCTAGGAGAGGATGAGAGGAGTACTGGTAGCACTGCAAGAAAGGAATGAAGTTAATTTCCGTTATTTAGCTTAGGACAACAGTGAACAGTCATGAACAAATACTGTGTTCTCCCTCTGTCGTCTTGGATTTGCTTTCTGGGTTTACCCTGGCTCGAAGCTGACTTTCTTTCCCCCCTCAGGACTTACTGATGTGTATCCATATTCTCAAGATTGGATCAGAGTGTGCAGAGCCCTGTGTGGCTCAAGGCTGGACTACCCCTTCAGGCAGTAAATCAGTTAAATCTGATGAAGTGTCTGGTGCTGCGGGAACCTCCCTTTGCAGTCTTTGCATGTTAATGCATTTAAAATGCTGAAAGCTCCATTTTTAACCAATGGTTGCAATCTCATTGTTTGAAGCTATGGAATTCAGTATTGTCAGAAGTATCTTTGTGTTTGGCTCCTCTGAGTAAGTGAAATAACTGTTTGGGGAGCACATTCTTCACAACGTGTGGGCAAGGTTAAAAACTGAGTTGCAAAATACAGCGGATTGGTAAAGGATTTTAAAAAAAGCTCCAATTTCAGTTGTCTTGGGGTTATCTTTTTTTTAAGCATGTGAATCAAGTTAGTGGGAGGAAATGAGGTGATATCAATGCCTTGCTGGCAGTATCCTCGCTTAGTCTAGCTCTGTAGTTCTAGTTTTCAGCTTCTTTTTCTCCCTTAAAGGTCCACCAGAACTTTTACAATTATCTTAGTAATATATGCTGCTCTTCTGTGGTGTGTTTTTTGCTTTGTTTTGTTTGGAGTTTTTTACTAGTATTAAGGAAGATTAATGGTTCTTCCTTGCATTTGTCAGTATGTATTTCCACTTCACAAATGAGTGTTGTGTCTGGGGAGATTGTGCTACAGCAGTCAGTGCCTGGCAATTAACTGGTTGAAGTAATGTCGCTGTTCGAAAAGCCTGGGCTTCATTTTCCAGGAGATTTACTTTGTTCTGCAGGCCCTTTTAAATACAAGCCCCCCTGGCTGAACTGTTCCGAGAGAAAGATTGATTCCATTAAGTTGCTGGGGAGAGGGTGAGGATTCTTCCCACAGTTTTTCCTGTGTTGTCAGTGGCTGGAAGGCAGGTTACTGCTGACTGGAGGGTTTGGTTGTGGATCTGCTGAGCTCCTCGTTGTTGCAGAGCATTTTTTCTCTTTGACAGTTCACTAATGGTAGTCACAGACCTGTAGGACTTGTTCAAACCAAAAGGTATTTTCCTGCCTTCCTTGTCCTTTCACAGCTCCTATAATTTTAACGTGATTAATCTGAAGTCAATTACTCTGTTATCAGGAAGGTGACCTTCTACCAACAACCAGGACCTTCTCCCCATTCACAGGCCAGCTCTACCCTGGGTCCAAAACCCACCCTTCTCCTCTGCACAGCCCTATCTGACCTGATCCTGTGAGTATTTTGAGTAGAGAACTGTCACATGACAAGAACGTTGACATCTTCATTCTCCCTCGTAGCTGTTGGGTACTGGCGCATCTGCATTTGTGGGTAATACAGCCCTCTGAGAGGTGCAGAAAATGTCAGGGATCACCCTGGAGAGAGACTTTTCCCTGTGCCTGCAAAGAGGGCTTGGAATTCACATGCTGGCGATCGCTTCCTTTCATTTTCCCTTTGCTTCAATGATTCTGTCTTGCAGGTGTCAAATGTAAACTGTTCTGAACTGCGTCACTCGGCCGTGTCCAGAAATAGGCCTTGGTTGGGGAGAATTTATGAAATTGTTTAGAGGACAGATGTGTTTGAATTGAAGCTGTGTCAGTGTTGTATGAAGTCCTTCGAAAGAAAAGCCTGGACTGTTTTTCTCTGGGAAGATAAAATTGTGGAAAAGCTCCTCTTGCCTACATATTTTGCTAAATTGTTGGGTTTTTTTCACCTGTAACTTGTATGATTAATTCTTCTTACCAGTTGTTTGCTTTCTGCTTGATTGTTGTGCCTGTCAAAACAGTTATCAATAGCTTCACTATCCCTGATAGTCTTCTGCAGCCTCCTTCACAATTACTTAGGGAGTTGGAGCCAAATTAGAACTGGACGGTCTTTCACACGAAACCTACTCTGCAATTTCCAAACCACCTGCACTGTTGAATTTCAGTGCGTTCCTTTTCAAAAGCAGAACAGCCTCAGCAGAGCAGAGCCAATCCTAACAGCAGTGAGTGTACTGAACCATTCAGATAGGGGTGAGCAGCGTTTCTGCCTCAGTGGGCAACCACAGTGTGTGCCTGCCCTGGGAACAGTCAAGATTCCCCCGCCCCTCTGCTGCTTTGTCTGGGCCTGTAGCATTTGCTTTGGGGGTTGTGCATATCAAGCTGAAAAATTCAAGGCATATTAAAGAAAATAGCTTTTAGACTACAATTAATTGTAGCACTAAGAGTCGTGCTTAAGTTTCCTTGTTCTTTGCACGATTTAATAGCAGGTGGTACTTTGAGTCATACATATAAAAATGGAACTGTTGAAAACTTCTGTACCCATGTAAGTCCCTGGCTGTGGGTTATGTGTTCGGAACAGTCTCTTCCTTTGAAGATCTACCTTGTACCTGAGACAGTATATCTGGTGACTAATCTCCAGCAGTATTTGAGCATTAGGTCTTCTTTTTTCTGAGTCAGCATTAAAATACTACTCCTGGGTCATGAGAAAGGGAAGGATATGCAGGCAGAAGCTGCTCTGCTTCCATTGTATGTACACTGCAAGTCCATTAAACTCAAGGGGAATTCTGTCCTCTGTAAATTAACAATTAGATTCTCACGTTTGACTTTCTGCATTTAGAGTAATGCTTGCTTTGGCAAATTATTGTTATTATAGGCTACATCCTTTACCAGCCTGTGGCTAAAGAAGCCTGTTGAATTAATATGCAGAGTGCTGGAAGTCTGAAGAAAAAGAAGGCTGGTGGTGGCCTTGGTGAGGTGATTAATTTGACTTCTCACAGACTGGCTGGTCTCATGTGGCATTGGTGTTCTGTGGATTTGTGTTCTTAATGCTCTGTCCAATCTGGATGGCAGCGATTGAGTGGTACATCCTGCAAGCTGCGTCCTCTGGTGCAGTGGGGCTCAGGTTTTCCTGTGGGTGCCTGCACACACAAGGAGTTTCTGGTCCCCTCCCTAGCTTAGAGGGCTTTGGGGAGACTTGAGGCGGCATGTTGGAGTCGAGGAGTAGACCAAGAAGAATTTTGGAAAATAAGCAAATCAGACATTAGACACAGATTGTCAGAGTAGCTTAAATCTGAGCTGCCAAACTGCATTCTTGTAAAAGCAGTGTCTGTGCCCTAACACAGCCTGATCTGTTGCACAGAAACTCTCGGTGTATTAAGGCAAGAAACGTGTGCCTTTGGTGCTGAGTGCTTTTTGTGAGTACAAGTACTAAAGCAGTTATTAATGCGTTTGTGAGAATGTGCCTTGTGTTGGAAAATGCTGATTCACAGCCAGTGATACCTTTCCTTTTCTGCATTGAAGGTCTTCGTGTTGTTCTGTACAGCTCACCGGAGCTGCCCCTGGAGTGGAAGCAAAATAGGAAATGAATGTGCGTGCGTATGCAGTGATAGGGGGGTGAGCTACAGTATGTTCTGTATAAGTTTTGATCTTTCCATTGTATTTTTTATGAAGAACCAGGGAGTTGTTATATGTGGAGGGAGAGACCAGAGGTACTGGAATTAAGAACATGAGAAAATTTCACCGTGAAATGATCAAAACCACTTTTTGGAAATATAAATGGCTCAAAGTATTTGCATAACTGATTTTTCCAAGTGAGAGATAGGTAGTAAGGCCATGAAAGTCTGGTAACATTTGTTCCTTCTCTCAAATGTGCATCCTGTGCTTAAGATGAGACAGAGGTTTGATGGAAAACTTGATACAAACAAGTAACTACATGATGGGATGGGAATTTAAGATGTGTGAGAAACATATACTTCATTCTCAGTGGATATGTGAGACATTGTACCTGCTACAATATCATACCCTTATGTTCAGTTCTTTATTTTCCAGTAGCTGCAGCTGCTTCTGCCTGACTTGAAGGCTTTCATTTAGCTTAGGTGAAACCTTTTGCCTCAAAGATAAGAGAAATGACTGAGGTGATCTGGGGCTGAGACAGACTTGGGCACCTTATTTGCCTGTCTCCAGAATAGAGTGTCAGATCCCACAAATTCCTTGTCTGTTTTGTTCTGCTCCCCTGATGATGAGAGCCGTGCATTTAGTGGCTGGTACCTCTGACAGTCCCTGCTGGTGCAAGTGAAAGAGGAGCAATAGGGTTCCATCTCTACAAGAGAAATCCAATTTTTGTGATTGCATCCTGGAGAAGTGGTGCTCCCTCTGTGTGTGCTTGTATGTATGTATGCATAAAACTGTTTTTGAAGTTTGTACTTGGCTGTGGTCTGTTGTTGCACGGGTTCCTCCTTGATGGAGGAGTCTGTGCTGCATCTGCTTCCCAGTAAAGTTGATTTTCAAGCCTTAAAGAAAGGTGGTAATTCAAATTTGAAGCACTAGAATGATCCCAGCTGTGCAAGCAAATCATGACCTACTAATGATCTTACTGTTCTGACTAAGGTTGCTGTATCCAGATTTTTCTATGCTATAGACCCGTCTCCTCCTCTGTCCTTTTTTTCAGGGTGTTTGTGTGAACAGTATTTCCTGAATGAAAAATGTTTGTCTTTAAAGTGGCAGGTGACTGATGTGCCAAGTGCTGTTGAAACCCCCACAGAAAGCTCAGTTTGCACAGTGTTCTTCCTGCTGGACTCGCTTGAAGTCAGCATGAAGACCTTTGGGCCTCCAAGCCTGGTGGTTTGTTGTTCAGATGCTGGTTTAGGATGTGAAAGGATGGTGTGCTATAAGTAGCAACAAAAGATGCTGTTGTGGTACAGGTGTTTGTGTAGATGATGGCTGCTTTTCTACAGAAATAAATCCATTTCAGCTGCACAGCAAAGCTGTTCAGAACTGCAGGTTCAAAGCAAATATCTCTGGGGGTTTTAGCTGAAGCCAGCACCTGGTTTGCTCCTTGTCTGTACGTTTTCGTTGGGTTTTGCATGGCCCTTTAGAGTACATGTTTTCTATAATTTTCTTTAATGTGCTTGATGATGATGATGTGTGTGCAGAATTTTCTCAGGTATGGTCTGTGCAGGGAAATAAGGAGCTTTATTTTTTTAATCCGTGGCTTTAGTTTTCGCTTAGCAGTAATCATTGCTGGAAATACCCCATTGCTACGTGACAAAGGGTATAGTTGATTCAATGTTTCTAATGTGCAGTAACTAAACTAATTTGTGTCAGCTTCCCCTTTGTGACACAGTAACACCCCAGTAACTCTTTTTCTGATAGTTTTGTGTTTTGGAAGCGCTACATTTGTTGTGGTTTCTGTTGCTAACTTCTTGAGGTGAAATACTTCAATGGATTTGATGAGTATCTATGAACTGTACATGCGTATTTTTTAGCCACCTTGTGGGAACATCTGTAAAAAGGTTGAGGATGACAATGCTGAGGAAATTCTAAAATATCACTTATTCATTTTAAATCAAGATTTTTGACTTTTTTTTTTTTTTTACTAGGCTTCCTGTTTGCAAT
The DNA here is from genome assembly GCA_035584735.1 of Pseudotriccus pelzelni. Lineage (NCBI taxonomy): Eukaryota > Metazoa > Chordata > Aves > Passeriformes > Tyrannidae > Pseudotriccus > Pseudotriccus pelzelni. Next base: position 28,039,496 of record JAWMRA010000005.1, on the reverse strand, counting down.
GTCTTTTGTAAAGACGGTGTCTCATCGGCAGTGCAATATGCTTCAGGTGATGCTTGTGCCCTGGCCAATGATGATGAACATTTCCAGGAAAAGGTATGCTGAATACATCATTAATCAGTTACTCATTTTGACTTGATATTGAATTTTAAAAAATGATTCATGCCCTTTGATTCACAGGGTCTTCTTAGCCAGAATATCTAGTGTGTTCGGTTGTTCTGTGAACCAGGATGTTATCTTGCCAAGTTTTTTTTCCTTCAGGTTTGTTGCAGCAATACAAGTGAACACTTTGGGGTGGGAGAGGGAATAAAACAGTAAAGCTAGTTTTGGTGGCTTGGGATTTTTTATTTGGGTGCCAGATGTTAGAAGAAGTGGGCATGAGGAAGAGTATGTGGCTCTGTAGAAACCAACATCAGACGTGGTGGCTTGGATGAGTCTAGGCCGCGGTATGCCAGTGGCATCTGTGTTGTGTTAAAAACAGCGCAACAAATGTTTGCTACCTGAAATAGAAGGTTTAAGATTAATTGTTTTAAGTCAGTATTTACCACTTTGTTTTCCTTGTTTAATAATAATTAACAAAGCGAAAATGTTTGTGTGAAATGTATAATAAACAAAGTATGATCCCTTTTTTACATTACTCAGCACTGTAGGTTAAATGGAGTGTAATCATCCCACCTTGATTAAGTCATTACAGGTTTCTGCATATTGCAGTGGTGTAGTGAGTTCCCAAGCTGTTGAGTCACGTCAGAAAGTCAGGCTTAGTTCATTCATTTATTTATTTACTTATGTAGGGAAAGAACCAGTCCTGGGGTAAAAATGGGTAGTATTGATGTACTGATTTTTATCATTTCTTCCAGCAATCTGTAGTAGTGCTAATCATGGTCCTCTTTCCAAGAAAGCTTTTAGATGCCACGTCAAAATTGGAAAATTTGTGTTGGGCATTCTAGTTGATTCAAGCGGGGAACTGCCTGACCATAAAAAATCCCTCCAAATATTGTAGATTTCTTAAGCATTTCAACAACTGAGGTAGCTGTATTTATTTTTCCAGTTTGTGCAGCCAAATAACATTCAGTCCTATTCTTCTGGCTGCCTGAAAAAAAAAGTTCTGCTTTAGTTTAATGGCTGATGTAATAAAACTGGAAAGATCAAGTCAGCTTTGACACTGGGAAGCCACTGGTGAATGCTTTCTACTTTTTTCCAGCATTCTTCCTTTCATTCTATTAATGTGGCCGCATTGTTAAGCACATTTCTGAACCTGAACCCGAAGATGTGAAAGCTCATACATTACACTGTTCTTTTTCCTCATTAAAGAAAATCTCTTGGGTGTATGAGAAATCTTAAGCATGTGCCTATTACTCCTAATTAGGCTGCTGGAGCTGTCCTGCTCAGAGAAGAGCAGTTATGCAGCCCTTGATCAGTTTTCCTTAGATCAGTTGTCTCTTTGAGCCACTGATGCTATTTCATCTTAGGGACTTGGCTGTGAGCTAATAATATTTGGGGAAAAATGTTGCTTAACTGTTGTCTCTTAAGATTTTCCTACTCGGATTTGTAGCTCCTGCTCTTCTGCTGGATGCCTTAACTCTCTCAAATGAATGTCATGTAACGTTGTGTAGCACAGCAGCCCATTTTGGATCTCAACTCCAGCACTTGCAGTATTTGGCCACAGGATTTTAGGCAGCCCTTGTAAAACAAGGGGGATGTAAATTTAAATGTAAATTTCTACCAGATTTCTTGCTGTATTTTAAAGTATTGTTAGAAAATAACTTGTCTATTTTGTAGTCAACTTAAAAGCAAAACACGTTTGAAGAGCAAGTATAAAAACTCGTTAGTTTTAGTCTGGTGGGTTTAAAACACTTTTCCCCTCAACTGTGTATTTTTTTTTTGACTTTGTGAATTCACTGCACTTGATTGTAAATGTTTAGTTGTGAAAGAGAAGGTTGCTTTAAAAGGTTACAGCAGACTTGTGCAATGACTCTCGTTCTGCTGATTAGACTGCTGCGTCTGAAATGTGCCACGTGTTACTTCTCAATGGTTGCAAGTCATCTTAGGATTTATTTTTCATTCCTTCTCCTTTGGGGCAGCAAGGAGACAGGGAGGGTTTGTCAGCACGGGAAGTCATAGCAGAATGATGAACTTTCCTAAGCAGACAAACTGAATGCTCTAAGACAGTGCTAAAAGGGTCTTTTCAGTGAAGGTTTAACTGAGTTATTTTAACTTGCCATAGTCTTTGTGCAGGCGAGATTTTAAACATATGTGGGCAGCGGCTCTGAAGATTAATGTAGCCTAACTTCTTGATATTTTAATGATGGAAAAGGTGGTATCACTCCGTCTGTATCAGAGGTGTCTCCTCTTACTGAGGACAGAAGGTCTGTGTTGCTGTGAACTTACAGCTGTTGTACCTGTAACGTTCCAGGGGAAGGAGGCTGGTCCCAGACTGGAGCCCGAGCAGGTGGACACAAGTACACGGAGTTACTCTATGGAAGAGCTGCTCAATGACTTCACAAAATCTGACCAGGCAAGACTTTTATTTCATTCACTGTCTCCATACACTCTTCAAGTGCATCTTGGATTTCAGCCTTTCATTTTGGTTATCTAAAGCTCATAGTAACTGTCTATCACATTTCACCTGCACACAGGACTGCTGTTAGAATCACGTTTCCAGTGAGGGAGAAAATGTGGGAGCCAACAGACCTCGCATTTCCCGTGTGCATAAGTAATAGGAGCAATTCAGTACTTGTAGGTACTGACTAAATGAAACTTTCCGAGATAGATAAATTAAAATTGAATGTTATAGTTAAGGATGTCTCTTGATAAATAAAACATGAAAAACCTTCTCAATGAGGTATTTTTTAATAGAGATCAGGCTTGGTGATCATAGCAGTCCATTTTAGCTCTGAACCTTCATGGCTTCTGTCAGTTTAATTTCTTTTTTTAAATAGGAAAAAGAGTTATGCTTCAGTAGTATCTGCCATTGGTACCATTAAGTCAGTGCTCAGTGTTAAATGTTATAAAGCCCACTGTTAAAGATGATTTATTTGATTATATATTTCTGCTTTGTAGATAACAAGACAATACATAGGACATACTCCAGAAGACATAATGCATGATTTCAATGTGTAATTCTATAAAAAAGCATATTAAAGAATTCATGTTCAGTTAGATGGCTTGGAGTAATCTAGTAATTGACAAGAGGCTTTTGTTTAATATTTTCTGTTGCTGCAAGAGTTTAATCTGACCTGTTTCAGTGGTTATATACTCTCTCAGATTTACTAAGCCTTATTTCGAGTGTGCTGTGCAAACGCTTATGAAAACCGAAGACCTAGAATAAGTAAGACTCAAGACTACTAGACTGTTGGAAGCCACAAGTGATTAATCTCTTAATTCAGTTACAGCATGGGATGGACCTCCATTTGAGTGATAAAACTGGAAACCTTCTCCAAAATTTAATTTAGGATGAAACCAGTAAATTTTATTGTAATGGAACATCCAAATAGAACTGTTTATTTCAGCTGCTGCAATATTCAAACTGGTTTTCTCCTGACTGACTCTGTAGGATTGCACATCCCTGTTCCAGTTAATATTTTTACATGTTATTGCTGACTGCAGAGTGTTGCAACTATCCCAGAGCAGCACAGAACACCACTTAAGGAAGAAAGAAAATTTATTTCTGACAAACCTGAACTACTGAACTTGCAGAACTCCCTGCTAGATGTTATTGTGTGAATGCTCTCCCTGTTCAGGTTTTGAAAAACGTGTGTTCCCCTGTGGTGTTTTCACAGTCGACAGAAATAAGCGAAGCGAGCCAGCCCGAGGCCCTGAGCCCACCCTCAGCAGATGGAAACGAAGCTTCCTCCAGCATAGTTGCAAGCACTGAAAACACTTCCAGTTCACCTACCTCAGAGATACCTCCAGTCTCACAGCCTGAGTAAGCCCTTGAAATTTTGCTGGGTTTTGTCTTTAAGAATATCACTTACTAAAAGGTTCATTAGGGAGAAAACTAGACTGTTACATGGGATTGTTCTGCTGGTTTATGGTGTCAGTGCTGATGGAATTTGTCATCATTTACTCCATGTGTGGGTAAACAGTTGTGTACTTGCATGGAGTGACATACTATTGCCATTATCAGTTTCTGAGCTGCTGCTTTGAGAAAAAGCCCATGTGCTTAGATAATCTGTACTAGAAAAGCCCTCAGGTCTTTACCATTAGGATTTCTGCCCTTCACAAATGTGCTTTCGTATGTGTGACAACAAGCAGCGAGGCTGCTTCAGCCATGGCCTCTGCTTTCTGTTAAGGAACAACTCTGCAGAATTTTATTTTGGAACTTTAAACAGAGCAATCTGAAATAAGTTCTGATATGAAGAGATTTTTGACAAAATGGCAAATTTCCGTATAAATGCAATTAAGGCATTTTGTAGTTCTGATACTGAGCAGGGTATTGCAGAGCTACCTCTGCTGTGGGAAGCCTTCTGGAGTTGGTGTGGTTTCTCTTCTTTTTGGAATGCTGTGCTATCAAATGTGAACTGTAGTGGGAAAATGCACGTGTGTGTACTTCTGAATGCTTTCACAAAGTTCTGCTGGGCTTTTTGATGTGTGCTGAGGGAAATATGTTGTTCTGATTGCTGATAAAGATAGAATATCTTGATAGATAAAAATCAACACGTTAACAATTAAGTAGACTTGTCTTTGGTGTTTTGGGTTTAAGAGTCCAGTTTTTCCTGCTTTACCAAGATGAGTTTCTTTAACATGGAAAAGGTATGGAAGTCTTGTTTGCTGATGAATCTTGCCTAGTCTGCCAGGGCTAAAGCTTAAACACATATTGGTACTTCATCGGTGTCTTTAATTGCAAGTCATCCAAAATTTGCAGTTTTTATAAAGCAAAACTGAAATATAATTTCTGCCTGTTGTTTTTATAGCTGTTGTTGGCTACTGCAGTGATTCCTTTGTGTAACATGTTGTAAATCCTACTGTTATCAGGTCGTGAAGACAGGATGTTATTTTCTTTTAAACATTCATCTTGGTATCTGATAACTGTTGAAAACTGTCAGAACTGTTGAGGATACCAGAGTGAGGAACTCTGAAGACTTGAACTATGAAATGAATGAAAATGGAAACTTGTTTTGGAGCACCTGACGGATTAGTTAATGCTGGGCAGTGTTCTGACACCAGTACCATTTACAGGGGAAAAGGTCAGAATTAGTATAGGAGAGATGCGTATTTCAAGCTGCACTTAAGCTTTAAATAGTGATGGGTGGTCTCTTATTGTGCAAATTAATATTCCAAACAGCTGTAGTCCAACCCCATATTTAAATAAGATCTTTAAAAGACACAGTTGCATTTTTTTTATTTTCAGACAGCACTTTTCCTGTTTTAGATGCTGAGGCCTGTCAGTGGAACAAAGTCCAGCTCCCTCAGGTGTTACTGGTCTAATAGTAAAGCAGAACCTCTTAGTCAAAATATTCTGAAAGTAATTTTATTCCAGTCTATTTTTACTTTGTAATGGATTATTTTTTTAGGGCAGCACTGAGTGTAGCTTTTCTACTCAGGCCTAATCTGAGGACAACTTCTTGAAAAATTATTTCTTTCTGGCTGCAAGTAAAGGCAGCTGCTGTGCAAAGTGAGCTTGGTAGTGCATTTTAAAAGTTAAGGCAAAGCTACTAACAAATCAAGGTATCCAAAGGAGAGAGAACACCACAGCTTCTAGGCTCGCCTTCTGCCAAAATTAGTTACTTCATACTTGTCACAGATTTTATTCAGTTGATAATTATTCATACTCGCCTCTCTGAGACTTGAGAATATGTGGGGCTTTTCAGCTTTACCCTTATTCAGTTAGTGAAGTTTTACACGCAGAGCCAAACTGTGCACCTCAGATGAAGGCATTTTTGGGGTGTTCAGAGAAACTACTCCCTGTTTGTAGCTAATAAATTCTTGTATTCATAATGTTTGTTAGATTTTGCTACATAGCAGAAGGTCTTGAATGTCTATGAGGTTTTTGTGTTATACTGTGGGAACTTTATCATATGAAAGGTGCTAAAACTGTCTGCCTGGGTTGGTTGCAGCTGCTTCTGTTGATAATTGTAGCAGCCAGAGAACCAGAAAGATCCCCTTTTAAGTCGCTGACGTGCTATTTGTGTTTTGGCAGCTCTGTCATGATGTTGGATTAACCTACTTTGCTGCGGACATTAAAGCAAGCTTATGTTGAATTTTAGAGGGCAGAATAAAACTTTGGCTTAGATCTGGCTCTAGCCTAGACCAGTGTGAAAGTCATTCCTGTACTGGAGAAGAGAGGACAGTCAGAACTGGAAGTGACTAGTTGTCAGTCTTCTCTCTGCCTGTTCTGTCATTCCCAAAGGGCAGATGGGGAAACTTCCTCTTCAGTTTTTTGCCTCTGGAGTTGTCTGATGTGGTGTGTTCAGCCTTTCTGGGAGAGAGGAGGTAAAGCAGTACAGCTTGGATAATGGTCTGCTGGGTTACCTGACTTTTATTGCACTAGTGGGGAAAAAAAAAAAACAAACCTCATGGAAGGGAAGTCTGCCTGGCTCTACTGCATGTTGTTACAGCACCCCTTTTCTCCTCTGGTTTTAGCCAAGTTCTGTTCTGACTTCCACCCATTGACTTGGGAACTTTCGGAGCTTTTAGTGAGGGAATTCAATCTTGTGTTTCTTTCCTTTGATGAAAGGGGAAAGAAAATTGCTGGCAGCCAGATAACTATGAACTTGTTGTTAGTTTGTAATGATGATGGGAAGAATTATCCATTGTAGTGTTTGGTAAAATGTTAGATGAGAGTTCTGGGAGAAGAGAAGCTAGTTTTGAGTTCCTTTCTGGGACAAACAAGCTAAAATGGAAATTCTGTTCTTGCATGGGTATAGCTGAGAATGCAGTTCCTGAAGTACAGCAAACTTCATCCATTTCTTAATTATTTCTGAGACTGTTGCTTTATTAAAACTTTCTAACATCTTTAGTTATGTGGCTGATTGTCAGGTTTACTTTTATCATCAGAAGGCTAAAAAGGATGTTATTTCTCTCCCTTCAGTGCAATAGAGAATTCCCGTGCTGATACCCCTGTAGTCAGCTCTAGTGAAGCTGAGCAGTCAGAACCTGACTGTGATATTGGTGGGACACTTGAGGCTGACCCTCAGAGTGAGCCTTCCTCTTTTGTCAGTCCACCAGAGAGGTGAGTATCCAAGTAGGTTGTGAGTCTGAATAGTTTAAAGATAGTTGTTCTTTTCTGTCCTGGCCTTGCAGCAAATGTTTGCATGTGCTTGCTTATCTACATGTTTGTGTGTTTGTGTGTTTTGTTATTGTGTATGACTGATGATTTTATGGGTCCTTATATACTGTTTATACTTTCAGCCTTGCAGGTCAACATATAGAGAATATCTCAACTTCACATGGCAAGGGAAAGAAGACAAAATCTGAATTTGAGTCGAAAGTTTCAGTAGCTGAGAAGGGGGCAGAGGAGCAAAAATCTGCTCTGAATGCCTCGGAAAACTTAAAAAGGGAGGTAAGCAGTGCTGGTATTTCCTCAGTACACAGAGGAGCCTGGTGCCCTCTGCCAGGTTATCATCACTGATAAAGAGGAGTGATAGCCATCACTTCCTGGATTGCCACTGTATAAAACAGAGAATAAAAGGCAGCAAGGCTGATCTGCTGGCACTCAGTTTTTCTGAGCTGGCAAGTCTTTTCACATACAAGACTTGGGGAAATCGAGTAAAACTATCTGGAAGAGAATCCAGAAGAATTGTTCTTTATGTAAAGATAGTTAAGCTGGGACTTCCCACAGGACACTGAGGATGTGTAATTTTTTTTATATGGGCTGAAAAATAAAACAGAGAGGGGAATTTTATGGTCCACGTGAGCTTGTAGAAAAGAAGCCTGAGGGCTGAATCTTAACTGAGTCAGGAAGTTTGTGGTTAGCAAGCACATGGCTAGAGGCAAAGATAGCAGTTGGAGGAAATACAGAATGTTTGGTGTGTTTTTATTCTGTCCCAGGAATCTTACTTGGCCCCTGTTAAAGTGGGATATTTAGCTAGACAGGTCTTTTATACTCAGCTGTGTGACTTTGTTATGCTTTTACTGTGAGGCACTTTCTAAAGTTTATGGTTTTTAAATAGCTAAAGAACGACCAAGGCCATGGCTTTTTGCTATTTTAGGATCACATTTAAACTGCCACTAATATCTTGAGAACCAACTTGAAAACGTTTTCTACAAAGTGACCTCTACACTTGAAATGGCAAACCAGAGCTTTTTGTCCATCTGATGGTGTGCTGAAAATGTGTTTGTACAGAGAAGTTGACTTGAAATTCAGTTTAACAGGGTTGCTGCTTTGCTAGGCAAGTCCAAAATACTATTTTTTTGATGAAACATTAAAGAAACCATTTTGAAATATCTCATACTGCTGTTTTTGAGATGTTCAGAAATTCCGGGGGACCTCTGGAATTCTGTCATGACCAAAATTTATGGTTGAAGATTTTTGCTCCCGTGAAACCTTTCTTTATGAGGGGGGAGGAAAAGCAAAAATTTTGAAGAAAAAGCAGGTGTTTGAGACAGAATGCTTACATTTGACTTAAAATATATCACTTCAGCCACAAAAATTACCATCATCCTGGTGAAAGAATCTGTAATTCTGGGAGGAAATCATCACGTGTTTTTTCTGGCTTTTAAGCTCGCTTACCTTGGCACTAAGTTGTTAACATGGGTGCAAGTGATGTGTCTGCTCGTGACTTGATGAGAGCATGCTTTATTTATTGAAGTTCATTGTTGAGACTGAAAAATAGTCACAATTGGTGGCTCTTTCTTTTGCAGAAAGACTTTAAGAAAACAGGAGAAATTGACCCTACGTCAGTAATAACTCCAAAGGACCCTGGAGACATTCCAACCTTTGATGAATGGAAGAAGAAAGTCATGGAAGTGGAGAAGGAGAAGAGTAAGTTCAGGATTCATTGGTTTGGTCTAAACAGAGACCACTTTCATCTTGTACTAGATTTGAATAGGGAAACTGTCTCAATTTGGAATGCAGCCTGGAACTTCATTTTTCTGCTGGAACTACATAATTAATGCCCTTCATTATATAAAAGCAGTGAGCAGAAGCTCGCTGACAGTGAAAATACTGTTTGTTTGTGTGGTTTGTTATAGCAGCAATATTTTCTTGTTCCTAGGTCAGTCAATGCACCCCTCTGCTGTTGGTGGGCAGCATGCCACTAAAAAGGTCCAGAAAAATAGGAATAACTATGCCTCTGTGGAGTGTGGGGCCAAAATCTTGGCAGCGAACCCAGAGGCAAAGGTAAGCATTTACCAATTATCAGTGTGCATTTTCGTGCACTGTTATGCAGGAAGTCCTACAAAGTGCACTTAAAACTGAACACTGATTTGTGCAGTGGTCTTTTATTCCTACGTTTGTGTTTATTGGGATTTTGATTTATGAAAATGGGACATAGTGATCTGTGCCTTTTTTTAAGAGGGGTTGCTATAGAGGACTTGGTGTCTTCTTAAGTGAGTTCAGAGGGAGGAACAGAGTCTACTTATTACAGAAGATGGACAACTGAACCAAGTTGTGTTAAACATCTCACCTTAGTAAATAGTCTGTGATGGCTCCAAAGGAGTGTGGTTTACTGTGTCCTGTATATTATCTTACTCATGATGTTATGAAACTTGGTTATTAGTCTGCATACCTAATATCAGAGTTATTTTTGGAAAGCAGGAAGAAACCCTTGATGTTGTGTTGGTATCTACCATGCAATTTAAAATACCAATCCTCTTCTTTATACAGAGTACTTCAGCTATTTTGATGGAAAACATGGACCTTTACATGCTCAATCCTTGCAGTACTAAAATCTGGTAGGTTCCTGAGGCTTGGTTATATGATTACTATTTTCCATCGTGATGCGAACGTGTTTATCCTGTGGGACTGACTTGACCTTGGTGTGTTGCTGCTTGAAATGGGCGTGTAAGGAACTTTGGCCGAAGTAGCACAAGATACTCTGTTATGTCTCCCATAGAAATCTAGCTCTGCTATTGAGAAGTAATACTAAGGTGGATATTCAGGAAAATACCACTAGTGATTCTGAAGGGAGCAACAATTACTGCCTTCTTACTCTGCGGCATTTCTGTGGTTTTGCAGCAATAATGGGGTAAAGGGCTGAGGATTGTAATTGTGAAGGGAAAAGTCTTTTTTATTTTCTTCTTTTTTTAAATATTTCCTTTGTGTCCTTAAGGTTTGTTGTTGAGCTCTGTGAACCTGTCCAAGTAAAGCAGTTTGACATTGCAAATCATGAATTATTCTCTTCCACTCCCAAAGACTTTCTGGTGTCAATTAGTGACAGGTATGTTATTAAAATTTACCTTCTGAATGAAAAATGAAATAATTATTAGTTACAAGGCTTCAAAGAACATGGTCTGTGTATGCCTTTATTATGCAAAGTGTAATGTATTGTGAAATTACATGGATTTTCTTTGTGTATACGTTTTATCAGATTTAGCATTTTTTCCTTTGCCACCATAAAAATTAAAAGGGAAATCGTTTAGAGAAGTAGCAATGAAGGAGCAGCATTTATACAGTATCTAAACAGTGGATAGCAGATCATAAAATGAACATTCCTTAACAGAATGCTACTGATGTGGGCTGTCTCCTCTCTTGTCATTCAGACCATTTTCATGTGGTTTAAGGTGTCTCCAATGAACTCTGTCAAAAAATCTCCAAATTATTTAAAAAGAAAAAAAAATATTACACCATTGAGGAGTTGAAAGGGGTACAAAAAATCCTACAGGTTGGCCGAATGGCTGTTTAAAGGATGGCTTTGAGATGTTTTAGGCAGTGTTGTGCCCCTGCTGCTTTTTGGGGTTGAGTAGATAACTCTGGGCTGTGAAAGAGCAGACACTGACACAGTGCATCAGGAAAAACTCAGTTTCTTTTTGGGTGCTCAAAGCATGTAGATCTGGACTTTCAGCACTTGATCTGTTGTGCAGTTCTAACTCTGCTTTGCTCACAGTTTTTTACTGCTTGCTTACAACAGTATTTACAACCTGTCACATGTTGTGTTCTTCACTGTTCCTTTGAGGGGGCTTTTTTTAGTCCCAGATACTTTATTTGTAGACTGGCTGTATTTCAGTCATTGGGTCAAGTAGAAGTTTTTGTCCTTCAAGGGCTTGCACACTGTTTTAAGTATGTGAAGAGATGCTGCTGAATTTTGTGTTGGGAGTACTTTATTTGGCAGCTCTTCTTTCCATAAAAAGCACATTGCTGGTACTGTGCAACTGGAAAGAAAAAGTTATTCCTTCTCTGGGCAGCCTCAGCAAATGTCTGTAAACACTGTGTTCTTGCATTTCATTAGCTGACTCCATTGTTTCCTTTCTAGGTATCCAACAAACAAATGGATTAAATTAGGTACTTTCCATGCCAGAGACGAGAGAAATGTCCAAAGCTTTCCTCTGGATGAACAAATGTATGCAAAATACGTCAAGGTAACTTAATACTGCAAAAGCATCCATGCTTGTCAGGGATGGAAGGGTTTGCTGGGCTTACCCTGTGTAACAGCACCCAGAGAAATGTGTTAGCCAAGCCTGCCTTCCTATTAATTGCCCTGGGCTCATTAGTGACCCCGGTGGTGTGGGCCATGTACAGGCACAAGCCTCTGGCACTGAGGGGATTTTGGGAGGCACCTCTTGCCTTGTGTCCAAGTGCATACTTAGCTGATACCGGAATTAAGGAAAATCCAGACAATGTTCTACTCTATTTGACTTAACCAACTGTCCCCTGAATGTAAGATTAGAAGAATCTCGACCTATTTTGTCTCTTGGCTGTACGTGCCTTATACACAGATAGATGTACTGTCTCACTCCCTGGAGGACAGATCAGAATATGTGTCTTGATATTCTTGTTTTGTGTTCTGCTGTACAGTTCTAAGTGAACCTGAAAGACTAAATGTTTGAATCTTGGTTCTCATCAAGAGATTCAGACTGCAGTTTTGAGGCAAATCATTTAAGCTCACTGCTACTGGAGCACTGCCATGATATCCTCACCTTCAAAATAGCTTGCATTTATTCAGGAGACTGAAAGAGAATAAAACTCCATAAATAATTAATGTGGTACTTGAACAGGCATGTGAAAATATAGGGATGTAGTGGAGGTTTAAATTCAAATAAAATACAGACCCTTTAGGTCCCTTCCAGTGATGTGTTTATCTGCCAGTTATGGTGCTGCCAAAAAAACCCACCCAATATTTAGTTGTGCTACTGAATTACACTTTGTGCTTCTTTCGTGAAGAAGCAGCCCTGAATGATAGTTGTTTAACTTCTCTACCCAGAAATTCTGCATGAGTCACAGAATAAAGATTTCATTTATTTTTAATTCTGTTTTCTGGCTGAATTAATGCCTCAAGGTAGCTGGAATCTTGCTTGTCACTGAAGTTCCAGAATTCCAGTAGATGCTTCAGCACTTTAATCCCTTGGTGGATACAGTGCTCTGCCTTGAATAATATAGCAGGGTAAAAAATGTTCAGGTTCTGAGTGTGTAGTCTACAGAAGAAGAGTCCAAACATTTTTTGAAACAGTTTAGTTTTTTTACTTGGCCTACTGAACTTTTATAAAAAACAGTGGAAATTGTTTTCTAAGAGTGCTTTTATGGGAATAGTTGATCTCACTTGTAGATTATTACAGTCCTTCAGTGGTAGTGTCTACCTGGTAGCTCAGTAAATGTATTCTACACTTGCAAATTCATTCGGAGTAAATAAATACCAGTGTGTAGTCAAGGTGGCACTAGAAATACACAGACAACTGAAGCTTCCAAGTCTGTCATCAGGAGCTCTATTTCTCCAGTCATGTTTCTGTAAACTGAAGCACATTATACTGAACTTGAAGCAGCAGCAGGGCACAAATGCAAGCTATGTGGGGTTATTTTTCCTTTTGATTCACTTTCTGTTGTCTGTGCTCTTTAAGGGAAAGAAAAAATACACTTAGAACATTTAACACACTTCAGTATTCTGTCCTCAATCTTGCTGCCCTGAAAAATTGAATAACTCAAGTTGAATTTGTAACTCAATAAAACACTTCGTTGCATGTAACCTTCGAATCTGCAAGGTACAAGGGCTAAAAAATCTTGCTACCCAAGGCAGATGTAGCGTTGCAACTTAATCCTCCACAGCTTGTCATCTTAGGCATTTGTAGTACTGAATTAAACCCAGCCAAACTCTGTAGTTGCCTGTGGCATGTGTGTTCAGCCTTTGTACTGACATCTTTGTTGTTTTTTGTTTTTTTTTCTCCTTTCCCTTCTCTCGCTTCAGATGTTCATCAAGTACATAAAGGTTAGCAACCTCTTCTTTTGGAATGGTGAATGCTTGGGGCTTGGGGTGTTCTCTGCTGCGACTCAGCGCTTTAATGCATGGCAAGAATAAATCTTCTGGTCTTTTCTGCTGTGGGCAGTCTGCAAATCCCTTGAATAAACAAAGCTTGGAATTTCAAGGTTGAATGTGTATGTTAATGAACTCTTGACTCTGCGGGTCTTTGGAGTTTTATTTTAAATACTTCTTGTTCTTTAGGTGGAGTTGATATCGCATTTTGGATCAGAACATTTTTGTCCTTTAAGTCTCATAAGGTAATATTTTTTTGTTTTGCTTTGTCTTGGAGCAACAAATTCCAGTTTTCAATTAAAGTTGCAAATATTGCGAATTGAAGTCGTTGCTTAACCTCCCTGCTGTGTAGAGTCCTTCATGTCTGTTCAAAGAAGCTTTGAATCTTTTGATTTGGTTCTCCAGTATGCAAGGGATAGTTTATTTATTTGTAGGGGGGAGCGTGGGGGGACAAGAGCAGCTTTACAGAAGGACATGAGCATTCAAGGCTCACCAAGCAAAACAGGGAGCAAGTGGGGAACTGAAAAGAGCAGGTGTGGTGAGTGCTTTTGGAATGCTGCTGTGGTTTTTGGCACCCCAGGGGCTTGCAGTTAGTAATGCTTGGAATATCCAAGCAGAAACACCTGTGTGTTTGTAGATTAGAGGACCATCAGCCTCTGCTCTGCTCCTAAAAAAACAGGTCTTGAACTTGGGAACTCTGCAGTGGTATAAGTCAAACCATATTTTGAGTTGACAGGACTGCTTTAAATTGGTTTGATTTGGTTTAGTTTTGGCAGAACAAGTCAAAGAGAAGATTGTATACAAAGTGAAGTAGTTAGGATAGATAGAATAGCTTCTTCTGAAGTTAGTCAAAGGTGAGGCTGAAGAGGAGGTGTAAGAGCTCCTGGAGAGCTGAAGACAAGGAGGTCTAGGTGTGAGTTAAGAGTTAAAAAGGAAGAAAAGACTCTGGAATTAGTAGAATGAAAAACAGGGTCTAGTTGTGGTTCAGCATTTAAAAGCCTGCAGTGGACTTTGTGGATACAACTTTGAGAAAATAAACATACCTCCTGCTTGATCTGGGTTAACTGAATGCAACTACTGTGTTTCTAATTAATTTGCTGCATAAAAGTGTTTATCAATTAGGTAACACAATTAATTACATAACTAATAGGCTAATATTAGGTTTTCTTTTAAAACTTTGTTCATAGGGTATTTGGTACTAGCATGGTTGAGGAGTATGAAGAAATAGCTGATTCTCAGTATCAGTCTGAACGGCAAGAACTCTTTGATGAAGATTATGGTAAACAAATATTTTGTGCGTTTTTCCAACCATTCTCACATCTCCTGTGCTAGTCTGGTGGCTCGTTGTTTCCTGGTTATGATAAAAGATTTGACTGTTAAATGTACTGTGTGCCTTGTTGACAGTATTCTGGGCTTTTCCAACAGTCCTTTTAAGTTTTAAACAATTTGTTTAAATGTAACTATGTGGGAGGCTGCTTTAAAGTGCACATGATAAGTCTCTGTTTCACTTGGCAGAATAGACAAACATTTCTTCATGTGCTGACAGTAGTCAAGGATTACTGAGATAATCAAAGCAGCTCACACAAAACGCATTTATACTTAGTGCCCATAGCTCATTTCCTGTGATTGTTTTTGTAATCAATGCTACAAGCAATTGGGAAGGAGCTTATTTTGGCTGCAGACTTGGTGTTTTAACTGAAAAATGTGAAACCATCTACCTCCAGCCTCTGTGAAGCTCAGTGAGTTGTTTGCTGCATCTGTCTTATGAATCCTGGGGAACCCCTGAATCTGACCTCCAGCTTTATTTCTGTAGTTTTATTTTCATACTGTCAAACTGACATGATTGAATGAAACGTTAAATCTTGAGGTTTGTATTCTCTGTCTGTGACCCATTTAATTTGGATAGTCACAAGTGTTCCTCTTTATACATAGATTATCTGTTGGATTATAACACAGGCGAAGAAAAATCTTCGAAAAATCTTCTTGGTTCTGCAACAAGTGAGTATGATTTATTAGGAAAACTACTGCTGTGCTAAAACAAGGGGAGTTAATTCAAAGCAGAATGACATTTCGTCATGCAACATCTCCAAATTTCATGTTCTGCTGAAACAATGTACTGTGATTCGTGTTTAGTTTCATAGGGATAAATGACAATTTCAAGTTGGGATATCAATCTTAGAGTATTCTAGAAATAGAACTTTCCATTTCTAAGGATGTCTGTTTTGTGAAAAGTTTCTGTACTTACAGATCTTGAGCACTTCAGGTAATGTGAACGTTGCACAGGGCTGTAAGTAGGCAGTACTAAAGGACTATAGAACCTTAACTGTTTGGAACTTGGAAATCTCTGTTTAATGGGCTTTATTTATAGGAGACAGTATAAAGATTTACTTTGTGTACACCTTGAAAGGGAGGAATGGAGAATACTGTTACTGAGAAGGCTTTATGTACATATTGTAATTTATGTTCTTGGTAAGGGCTGTGTATTTTTTTTGGGGGGGGGGAGAACTGATGGTTCTTGACTCTCTCTTCTCACTTTTTCCATTGGAGAACCTGCAGTGTAGGGTTTTTTTGCTAAGAATAGTTGAACATTCAGTTTTAATGGGTTTCTTAACTGCTAAATTATTCAGGCTGATATCAGCTCCACACAACTTTTTCTAAGGAGCTCTTACACTGTTCTGCTCTTCCTTCTGTCTCAGTTAATGAAGATTTGTTCCTGTAGTGTCGATTTGCACTCAGTTAATGCTGTCTGGGCTCAGGCTTTTCTTTCATCCCATAGTGGAGCTGAGCTACAGGATTCTCTGGTACTATTTCCTAGAAAATGGTTGTCTCCTGAGAATAAAAAGGTCATGGAATATTCACAGCTTAGAACAGTTTTCAAAAGGGGGATAGTGCAAAAGGCAGATTCTTCCTCAATGTTAGTCTCTTACAGATGAGAGAAAGCAATAAATTCTTCCCTGACACTGCTTATCTCTTCTCTGTGGCTTTCAAACGGTCTACTTTCAGGCTGTCCTGATGATGCACATTCACATGATCTGTCTGTAAGGGCAGTATTGCAAGTTCATGTTCACTGTCTAAAAAATGCAGTGATTTTTCTCTTAGTTTTTTAGAGATTTTTAATTAAGATTAAAAGATTTGAAACATCGCTGGCTGATCGTGCTCAGCGGTCTTCCTAAAGCACTGACACGTTGCGGTGATCATTATTTAGTGGATCTTGTTGAGACCTTTCCTCTCTGGCAGGGTAGTCAGTGTTCCTCTTTTGGAAGGAGTAGAGTTTGTGGGGTTTTTTTGTGGTGAGTTTCTTATATGTACATGCTTAAACAAAAGTGATAGACTTCCATTTTGCATCATTTGTCTTAAACAAGCAGTGAGGAAGAGGGTCCTCTGAGGAGGAGATTGAGATTAAATGTCTGGAAATTCCTAATAAGGAGTATTCTGCCGTCTTCCACCAGTCATGACATTTCTTGGCTCATTTTGGTTCTATTATGAGAAATGAGCCAGCCTGTCTTTATTAGAGCTTTTCCATTTGAGTGTTCAAGCTTTAAATTTCTGGCTTAGGACTTTCCTCAGAGGTTCACATACTCAGGTTGTCAGCAAGCTCCATGCTTAAATATTCTGTTTGTTTTACTATTCCTTGGTTTCAGTGGACTGATGATCAGCAAGTACTTCTTGCTGGTGTTAGAAGGTCTGGCTGGTGAACTTTAGGTACAGGTTTCTAGCTTATTAACTTACCCTTTAAAAGAACAGCTGCATCCAGCATAATAGAACGACCAGGCTTTTTTTATGTCTATATACTGTGATTCATTTCAAGCAAGTATTGCAAACCAGCAGATTGCTCAGTGCTGCTGATGTCTGGGCCCTCTGAGTGTGTCCTTGTTGAGTAGCTGTTGTCTCTTTCAGATGCAATCCTCAGTATGGTGAACATTGCTGCTAATATGCTCGGAGCCAAAACGGAAGAGTCAACTGAAGCAGAAGGTATTTTATTGATGGTTGTTTTCGGTAATGAAAAGCATTCTGTAAATTTTTAACTTCTCCTTGTTATCTTGTTCAGCGTTTCTGTGAAGAGCTGGATGATCTATGTTTAAGTGATTTTTTTCCACCTATTATGGCACAGCTGATCAGTGTCATGGAATTAGTATCCCACTTACTGTGAAAAGTGGAACAAAGATGCCAAATATGCTGAGAAAGGAACTGATACAAAGATGACACGTAGGCCTGTTCAGATTTGTTCAATGACCTTTACTCTTTGTTACCCAGCTTAAGTTGTAAAGTCTAATGTGCTGCTTCTTTCTGGAAGTCTTCTGAGACTGTCCACAACATCATATGTATAAACTGACAGCACTTTCATTCAAATAACTTTGAATGACATCTGCAATTAATTTGGTAGTGCAGTTAATAATCAAAAAAAATCCCAGCACCAAACCCAAACTTCAAATTCTTTGGAAACAAAGATAGTTCTTGAATTTTAATGTTCACATTTACCTCTGTCCTGCAGCAGGGAACAAAAGTGTGTCTGAAAATGTCACTGCCACTCCTGCAACTTCAACAGCTGCACCAAGACTGCCGGAACCAACGCCCGTTCCTTCACCAGAGTAAGTGGTTGGTGGTGGGGTTTCTGTAATGTGTTCTTAGCAGACACTAACATGTGCCAGTCTGGAATCTTGGGTACCAGAATGCTCAGGTACAGACATAAACAAGTGAAAAAACGAGTATTTGATGAAATCTGTGTAGTGTGGCGTTGTTACTAACCAGGGGGATTTATTCGTTTAGTTATGGTTTACATGTTATTTCTGTAACAAAACATGATGACGTGTTTTATTTTGGCACAGCAACTGACTTAATATTGGTCCAGGTTTTGTGGTTGTGTCCTGCAAGGGAGACTAATTAGGCATTAAATTGTATGGCTGAAACTTCAACTAAATTATACTGGCAAAAGTTCGTGTTTAGAAGCTTATATTTTTGCTAGACTGTCCTTAATGAAAATTCGTATGCAAATACACAGAATTAGGTTGGAAAGAGGAGCTGTATGTAGATTCTGGGGCTTTTTTTTCACTTGATTACAATTGTTGAGAATTGATTTGGCTACTTAGAGCCGAGACTCTACCTCTTAAATGTTAAGACATGAGTTGTGCTATATTTGGAGGTGTCACGTTTTTCTAGTACTCTGGTTGTTGAGAAACTGAGGAAGTTCAGTGGGAAGGCTGAGATTCCTGCATTTGCATTTGAACATTGCAGCAGCAGAGTAAGATGTTTGCTGTGTAAGAATTTAGCCATATTGGAAATGGTGACCTTTTTCAGGGATGAGGGAAGGGGCAGTATCTGACTGAGAAGGCTTCTGTTTCAGAAGCAAGGGTTGAAATAATTTGTTTGCAAATTGAGACTGAAGAACCGGATAAAATACTGCTTTAGAGAATTTCTCGCTGTCTCCAAATTGGCCTTCGGTCACCAGACAGCCTCGCTGATTTTTCTAAAAGCTCCTACTTTTGCTGTCTTCCAGAGCAGGCATGTAAAACTGTTGAATTAACATCCTGTCTTTTTTTTGTAGACTTGTTACTACAGATATTCCACAGATAGATAAAGAGCAAGCAGCGGTTGATTTGACTAAAGAAAGTCCTATTGTTCAGCTCGTACAAGAGTATGAAGAAGATACAAGCCAGTCCACAGTAACCTTGCTGTCCAGCGATGAGCAGGAAGAAGAATCCTCAACCTGGTTTGAAGTCGAGACAGAGCAGTACTGCTGTGACATGGCAGCCGTGTGCTGTATTTCCACGTTTTCGGAATACCTGCTGAAGTGGTGCTCGGTGGCAGCGGCCCTGCACCGGCAGCACAGTAAAACCGGAGCCAAGGAAGGGCCAGCTCACCCTGCTGATGTGCAGCAGCCACAGGCGGCTCTGACAGAGTCCGTCCCGGCGTCAATAGATGAGCCTCTGTCCGAGCAACTGGACAGCAAAGCTGAGAGACCGTCTGGATCTCCTGCTGCAGTTGTGCTGAGCAGTGCGGTCCATGAGGAGACAAGTAACGAGACCACAGAGTCAATTGAACTGGAGCCCAGCCATCCTCAAACTGTCTCTCAGTCCCTGCTCTTGGAAGTTACTTCTCCAGTTAAGCCATCACCCACAACAGACGTGCTGTTGGAGCCTGCGAAAGAAGATGCGGGCCAGGTAGCACTGAAGGGGACTCCCCAGGTGGATGTACCTGAGATCAGTGCTGAAATGGAAAAGCCTGAGAGCTCGGTTGTAGAAGAAAGCCCTGTAGCTTCTGAGACCAGTGTGGTCACCGAGGTAAAGGAGATGAGCACAAGAGAGACTGTGACCACTCCAGTGATTTCAAAGCCTACGAAGACTGTTCTGCAGCCTGAGAATACAGTGGATGTAGTAGCCAGTGTTGCTGGGGAAGGAAAGGAGAGCACTCCAGAAGTGCAGAAACCTGTTTTGCCTCCCGTCGACTCTTCCGTGTCTGTCGAAACAAAGGAGGACGATCAGGCAGCTGAAGAAGCTTTAATGGCGATTCCAGTCTCAGGGGGACCGCAGAGAACAGCTACAGACTTCTATGCTGAACTGCAGAATTCAACAGATCTGGGCTATGCTAATGGGAACCTCGTTCATGGATCCAATCAAAAGGAGTCTGTCTTCATGCGCTTGAATAATCGCATAAAAGCTCTGGAAGTCAACATGTCTCTCAGCAGCCGTTATTTGGAAGAACTCAGTCAGAGGTAAGTCTGAGGATGGTCTTAGCCAATGACACAAGGGAACGTACCTATATGGAGAGTAACACGGGGAAGTTGGGTAGAGTGTAAATCACAGCATAAATTTTATGGAAAACTGAGGAAAGTAACTAAGTCTGGGTAGCTGCTGGAGCCCCAGATGTCTGTCTGTGTGTGGCAGAGGTTCCCTCTTTGTATTTCAGACACAATCACATTTATTTTGTTCTGAAGACTATTGCTGTGAGTTTTTTAAAAGGATAAAGTGTTGCCAGGATGTAGGCACTAATCCTGTCCCTAATCCTTTCAACAAAAGGGCACATCCTTCTGTTGATTTAAAACTGAATGCCACAGACTTCCAGTGCCTTCTTTATTGAATTATTTCCACTTAAATTACCGTGTTACCCATCTGTAATAACTCCTGTTGAATAAGTGAGTGTGGGAGAAGGAACTAAGAGCTTTCTGTGAGGGATGTATCTGTATTAGGATTTATCTGTGGTGCTTCTTAGCCACAGGAGAACGGGGAAATGTACCAATTTCAGAATTGGTTCCAAGGAAGGGGCTATTCATTATACTTACTGTTGTATTGTCTGTCTTGCCAGTCAGTGTTTCCAGAGTGAAGTCCAGTAAATTGGCACTAAATTCCAAGGTGTTGAAATAGATTTGATTTTAACCTTAGGGAAAACAAACAAACAAACAAAAAAAACCACCCAAAAAAACCCTTATAAAGACACATCTGTTTTATGTGCGAAACTTAAGAGCAAATGCCACTTGATATTTAAATAAACCTTCTTTGGGCAAAGAGAGGTTTTTCGCTGGCATAGTCACGTTTTCTGAAGACAAGTCTAAGCTGAGGAGTTTCGTGCACTGGTATTTCAGACTTACATGCTCTTTGTTTTAGGTACCGAAAGCAAATGGAAGAAATGCAGAAAGCTTTCAATAAAACAATAATAAAACTTCAGAACACCTCAAGAATAGCAGAAGAGCAGGTATGGCTTGTTGGAGTATTTAGGTGTTTTCCCAATTAAGAAAGTTTACTTTTAATGAAGAGTTACAAGGACATGGAGAAATCTTCTTTCAATTGAGCTGTATATCTGTCTTTTACAAGCATCTATCCCATAGTTCCCTGGTTTTTTTTCTCCCCAGTAAATTTTTATGTATGTTCCCAGTTGTTTTAGAATAAGGCCATTCCCAGCTCTGTTTTCTGATTTTGTAAAATAAAAATAAATTGTCAGCTGGTAATGGCTGCTCCTCGGTCTCTGTCAGTGAAAAAGTCATCCAGGTCAGCCCCAGCCCTCGCTTCTTGATTGTAGCTGCACTCACAACAATTTTTTTTAACTTGGTTGGTTTTTCATATGTGATTTAAAGTATAGGTAGACAACTCCTCTGCTGCTGCTGAAGAGACCTAGCCTACAGAAAGGCAGAGGGGTACAGCAGTGGCTTAGGTGAAATTTGCATTTGAAAGTGTAATTCATGTAAAAAAAGCTTTAGTTCATTCTTTAAAATGTGGGTTTTCCCTGCTCTGCCATCCTGGCTTTTCTGAGCAGCTGTGGAATACAGCCTGTATGCTTGTGCTGAATATTCACTAAAGCAGCTGTGCATGTGGCATAGCAGGCTTGATCCCAAACTGTCTACAAGTTTCTGAAGTGCAGTCCCAGGCCTGTAGTTTGCTCATCCATCAACAGTGAAGAAAATGACGACTTCAAATGTGTTTTCTCTTCTGTTTTTTTGAAGAGTATCAGTGCTGGTCAGTTTCCTCTTGGCTAACCTCCCTGATATTCTGCTCACCTTCCTTAATTCCTTATAGGATTAAGAATCCTGTTAGGGCTCTTTCCGGGGAGCAGCTCCAAAGTTGTTCCTGGCTCCTGTCATTAAGTGACTGGCTGCCTGATCCTGGGACAAGAGCTCTGTGTCAGCCCTGAGACTGGAGCTGTGCCTGGTGCTGTGCATGTGTGTCCTGTGATGTGGCAGTCCTCAGCCTCCTGACAGCCCCTGCCTGGAGCTGCGTGCTCACTGCCTGTAATGAGGGCAGCACAAGTCACCGCAGTGAAATGCACTTGGCATAACTTTACGAAATGTTATCTGACAAGTCAAAATGTTACATAAAGCTGTGCTGAAAACAATGCTGGATGAGTCATGTGGCTGCAGAGTTTCTGGCTGTGTCAGACAGAACGTGAACTGAACACATGAGTGCATATGATAGTGGGAACCTGACAAGCACTGGCATGACTGTGACTCTCTTTAACACAGGATCAGCGTCAGACAGAAGCAATCCAGCTGTTACAAGCACAGCTCACCAACATGACCCAGCTGGCTTCCAACCTGTCAGCGACGGTGGCCGAGCTCAAACGGGAGGTAATTACAGTTCAGCAGTGTGGCACGAGGACTCAGAGGAAACAGATGCATAAACAGATCTCTGTTTGAAGAGACCAGAGTCTTTAAATGAAGCTTTAAGTTGTCTGTAGTGTTGCTTTCAGCTTGCTTTATCCTAAACTTTTAGCTACAAATTTAAGTAGCTTGAGCTACTCAAATTGGTAACAATTGGTAATAATTACACAGCAAAATTGGTAATAATTACTACAGCCCTACTAACCAAGGTTGTAGTCTGAGCTAAGGCACCTTTCTCCTTTCCTCACTGGATATTGTCATCTTTAGAGATTAGGGGGATCTTGGCAACAATACTGGGAGTGTTTTGTCTCAAATGTTTATGTTCTCCTGCCTGGCATTTCAAGCAGTATCATAAACATGACCTTTTTTTTTTTTTTGTGCCTGTTGCCAGAGACCTCCCTTGAGCTGTTTTCTAACCCTTAGTGAGACTCATTCTTTGATGCCTGACTGGCTAAGCTCCTGTTCATGAGTGCTCTGGTTAGTGAAATCACATTGAATCAAGTGATTATAATGGTGTTCTGTGAAGTACTTCAGTGTCAGCCGATGAAAAGCATCACTTAGATTTGCTATAGTGTTGCATCCATGTCAACTGTAAAACAGAGCAGTTACCTTCTGAGCATGCTTTTTTATGGGCAGTATGTTGCTTTCAGGTAGGTTTGAATGCTCATTACAAGGGGTGGCAGCTTCTCTAGTTATGCTGGTACTGTCGGCAGTGAAATACTGTCCCGTGTTAGCAGGTAGTGGGATTCAGCCTTCACTCCTTGAATGCTGCACAGCCAGTAGACTGCATCAGACCTCTGAAAAATCACTCCAATTTGAACAAGTGTTAAGTGAGACTGGAGGACAGTGCCTTGAGAACATGTTATTTGTCTTTTGAAGTTTAAAACATGAAATTATTCTGTTGTTAATAATTGTATCCAATTCCTGCAGGTTTCTGATCGACAGACTTACCTGGTGATTTCACTGGTTCTTTGTCTCATCCTGGGCTTGGTGCTTTTTGTGCAGCGGTGTAGGAGCCCTTCTCAGTTCTGTGACGATTACCTCTCAAAGATTCCCAAAAGCAATCACTACCCTAGCCCCAAAAGGTAACGGATTTATATTTGAAACTTAATTGTTCTTGCAGCTTTTTTTGGTATTTCCACAGTCTGCTGGCGCTGGCACTTCTGCTTTAATTCTGAGTCTTCTTCCTGCACACTCAAAATTGTTGGCAAAGAGCCATTACTGCTTTGTAGTGACACTCTCCTAGAAGCATTTTGGGGCTACTAAACATGCCTTGATAACCTGTTGCAAGCACAGTACTGTGTCTGATTGCCAGGTTGTCTTAAGCACCTCAGTTCCGTTTTTCCACCAAAAATGCTTCCTAATGAAAAATGTGTATGACCAAGTACCGAGAAAAATGTGTTAAAAATGCTTTCTGGAATTTCCTAGGTGTTTTTCCTCCTATGATGATATGAATTTGAAAAGAAGAACTTCTCTTCCACTGGTCAGATCGCAGTCTTTTCAGCTAGCTGGTAAAGAAGGTATTATTCATATTGTATATCTGTTTTCTAGTGTTACTCGAGTGCTGCACAGTGTGCATGTAGTTCATGTATGTGTTCTGTAGGACAAGGTGATTTGTGAACAAATTACCGGATATTCATAGAACTGTGCTGAATTATGCTAAAACCTTAAATGCAATTTTTGACATCAGTTTTGCTCTGCTCTGCACATGTTTTCTTGGAGTTAGTAGCAATCCATGCAGGCACTCAGAACTGCAAAGCTGTGAAGCTTGCAGAGTAGTTTTTTCCTTGTAAGTGCCAGACGTGGGAAGTCTGAGTGCCCTACTTTTCAGAAGTCCTGGTAGTCTGTGTTTGAAACTTGGCAGATATTTAGGATTCAAATTTAGCAACTGTAGTAAAAAAATTAGACCACTTATCTTGGCTTGGGTGTGAGGAATGATCTGGTCTTTTCAGTATTCATGTTAGACTGGGACAACTGAAGGCTGCATGTTAAACACTGTTATACTGGTTTGTTTTCTTAGACTTCAACTTTTGCTGACTCCTGCTCTTTTTCCCCAAAGGATGTTCTCTGCACCTCTGCCATGGCCTAATTTATCAGAACGCCACCTGTTTTCATGTGTGTGCCACTGACAGCTGCCATGACAGCACAGGGGCATTCCTGTGTGCTCCCCTCACTTCCAGTGTTTGTGTTGTGCCCTCTTAACTTACAAAGGGAGAAAAAAATGTGCCTGATAAGTGGAATATTTTGTTGTGCTGCTATTGACTTAGGATTGTGTTGCTCTAGAGTTGGCAGTGTCAGGACTGTTAAGTGTGTGTTTCCTCTCTTACAGTGGATCCAGAGGATCTGTACATTGTAGAACCTCTGAAGTTTTCCCCAGAGAAGAAGGTATTGTGGGGTGGGGTGGAAAGGCCGGTGGGGCTGAGGTGCTTGTGCTGGCAGGTGATGGATGGGTGTCTTGGCTGCTCTGCTTCCCTTCCAGAACCTCACTTTCTTTTTTTTTCATTTGTGGTTTCAGAAAAAGCGTTGCAAATACAAAAGTGAAAAGCCAGAGACTGTTAAGCCGACAACAGAGCCTGTGCATCCCATAGCTAATGGGGAAATCAAAGGAAGGAAGCCCTTCACAAACCAGAGGGACTTCTCTAACATTGGGGAAGTTTATCACTCTTCATATAAGGGCCCTCCATCCGAAGGAAGCTCCGAAACGTCATCGCAGTCCGAGGAGTCCTATTTTTGTGGCATTTCAGCGTGTACGAGTCTGTGCAATGGACAGACCCAAAAGGCAAAAACTGAGAAGAGGGCTATAAAGCGAAGACGGTCGAAAGTGTCAGACCAAGGGAAGCTCATAAAAACTCTAATACAGACTAAGTCGGGGTCGATGCCAAGCCTGCATGACATAATCAAAGGAAACAAAGATATAACAGTGGGAACACTGGGTGTCACGACAGTGTCTGGACACATCTAAAACTAGCTGAACTTCTCAAACAGGAGAGTGTTTGTTCGTTTGAGAACAGTCTGTGGTATTCTGTGGGAGGATAGTGGGAGACAAAGAGCTCAACTAATTGGAAAGTATTCAGAAATTTGGTTTCTGCCTTTTTAAATAGATGGGATTGTGTCAATCTTGGCTATAAGCTGCAGCTTTACAAGGCTGATAATTTCCTATGAGAACAGCTTGGGGGGAGGGAGGGCAGGGTTCATTTTATAAAGGTTTTTTTTCACAGTTCCTGGGACAGAGATTTTTTGAAACCCAGTTTGTTGGGTGGAATAGGGATAAAAGCCTAATCCTCTTCCTTTAGCTTTGTTCCTATTTCTTGCACCTTCCCATATTTATGTGCCTTTTGTCTATTTATAATGCCACTGGAAGAGGGGAGACACAATTGTTTGTCATTTGATTTATTTTGTAATTTCTCTAGCTTTTTTTGAAGATGCAACACTACAGTGCTGTAAAGGGACATGTTTTGGCCTTCAGCTGGACTCGGTAATGTGGACAGGATACTGTAAAAATACCAATAGATGGACTTGCCTGACTAGATTCTGGTTTCGCAAACTCTGAGGAAAATATGTCACCAGGGTTGGTAACTGTGTTTAGTTGCACCTTCAGTCACAAACGTGAGCTGCAGTCTGTGCAAAACGAGTGACGGTGGCTCTCCAGGACTTCCCGTGTGCAGTGGAACCTGAGGCTGCTGAATGCGTTTGCCATGCCAGTGGCCTGCTGCAGTTCTCCGAAGGAGGTGGATGAAGAATGCTCGCTGCTGTTGTGCTGAGTTCAGTGGAAGCTCAGCTGAGGAACAGGAGGGTGAGCCTGGTGCAGCCAGGCCACCCTCAGAGCCAGCTCTGGGTGCGTTGAGTTTGCAGAGCCGTGGAGTCTGAGCAGTCAGGCTGGTTCACTGCAGGTGTTCCCATAACGTTTGCTTTTGTATTGGCTAACAAATGTGCAGTGTTGGTATGGTTGGTATTTCATATTCAAGTGTTTTTTTTTTTATTTTGACTGTGATTGTATATTTGGATACTCTAGGATGTGTGGTTGCTAAAATGTTGAGTGTGATTCTGAATGAGTGGAACAAAAGGTTATTCCTTTTGACAGGTGTTACAGGTTCACGTTGTACAAAATAAGTTAACTTATTGAGCACTTTTAGTGGTACCCTTTTTAACAGATCTAATGCCTCTCCTGGGTATTGTATGTAATGTGACTTATTTAAAGACTTTGGGATTTTTTTGCTGCTTTCTTGTTAGTTTTTGAATACTTTTAAGTGATGTACTTTCAGAGTTGATCTGCACAATTAGCCAGTCAGAGCACATGAACCGGACGTGTTGAACCTGAATTCAGAAGGGTGTCAAACCTGGATTAGGAAAATGCATACCACCAGAGTGCAGCATCCAATGTTGTGGAACAAGAGTATGTAACTACAGAGCTGTAGTGCCATTAGAAACTGTGAATTTCCAAATAAATCTGAACACTTTGTCTTTCACTTACTGGTATTTTTCCTTTGAAAATGAAACTTGTGGCTTAAATGCCTGAGAAGGACTATTCTTTAATTTTCAGTCCAAGACTAGGACTGGAGTCCTTTGGCCCTAGTAAGAAGTTGGTAAACTCAGCCTAGATGTGTTTGTCTATTTGAGGAAAGAAAAGAGGGAGGTGAA
This sequence comes from Pseudotriccus pelzelni, assembly GCA_035584735.1. Taxonomy (NCBI): domain Eukaryota; kingdom Metazoa; phylum Chordata; class Aves; order Passeriformes; family Tyrannidae; genus Pseudotriccus; species Pseudotriccus pelzelni. The sequence goes on along the minus strand of JAWMRA010000005.1, from coordinate 28,012,436 downwards.
TTCCGAAGGCCAAGTTGTACTTTATCTGACAGTTCAGGAATATTGGCCATGTGAAACTGCTGGAGAAGTTTCCAGCAGGTCAGTTCACACCTTGCCAAGGGGGATCCCTGGGCATGGTGACTTTCTGTGAAAATGACCTCTTGGTACTCGGAGCTAAGGTTTGTGAAAGACATAAAAGGCCCTGAAAGGAGAATGTTAGGGCGTCATTATTTCAAACCAGAGTTTTCAGTTTGCTTCGCCCCTTACTGGTCCCTCCCTCCTACCGTATTGTGTCAAGCACAGCAGCACTGTGTGCAGCCAAATGCTGAATTCACAGGCTCTCCAGCACTGATTTCTCACTTGAGTGTCTCAAGACTCTCTGCTTCAATCACAGTACTGTTATTTAAAAAGCAATTGAGTGTGGGTTTTGCTTGGGGTGGGGGGTGGTTTGGATGGCTAGAGTGGCTGTTTTTGGGGGGAGAAGGTGTGGGCTTCTTTTATTTACTCCTTTCTCTTGATATGTCGCTTGTAGGAAGCTGTGTACCTTCATTGCCCAAGCAACCGCTGGGCTCTTCAGTAAGAATCACCTGAAACTGGACATGTCTGAATTCTTAGAACAGCCCATCTTTACTCCCTGGCTGTGAACCAAAGACTGGCAGGTATATACTAGGCTGATAAATGTAGAATGAGGCTGCACATTTGTTACCACCCTCCCTAGAAGAGGAAGGTAACCCAGGTTCTTGTTAATAAATCCTTTGGGGTGGATTAGAGTAAAACAATACTGAAATAATCAGTGTTTGTAAATATATATATATATATGTAGGGTTTATTTTAGAACAACTTTGTTTCAAAGGTAAACAGGTATATTGCCATTTTGGGTGCTGTCATCTATAGTGATACAGCAATATTAAAGCGTAGCAATATAAAGGCATAAAAATAACACTTCAGAAAATGTATAAGGGAGAGAAAGGTAAAGAAAGGATAAGGGTCCAAAGATACATATAGTCACCACCCACTGGAGACAGCAATGAAACTTTGTAGTTGCAGCTTCCATGTCTGTTGGTTGAAGTGGTGGTCTTGATCCATTTGGGCTGGGGGAAGCCTCCCCCTCCCCCCCCCCATCTCAAATATTTTGTAAGTTATTATTATACACTTCAAGCTCAGGTGGGAATGCCTCGTACCTCCCGTGGGCTGGGGAGTTTTTCAGTGGATCACGTCACAAGTCTTGGATGCTCCCCAGAGAGGTCTTCACGGCAGAGCCATCGTGTAAGGGAGGACACTGGCACAATAAGAAGGATTATCCTGCTTCTGTAGGATTTGCCTCTTCTTTTTTCCAGCAATCCAGTTTGTAGCTTCAGCTGGGGGGTAGTTGGACCCACTTACCTCATCTGAAGGTCCTTTCCCAGTAGCAGTAGCATATTCAGGGAGAGAGAGGCTTTGCTGGTTGTGCAGCTGTTCCTTTTCAGTTTGCTACAGTGGACAAAAGTCTTTTGGTGATCTTACAATGTTTAACCCAATAACTATTTCAGTCTGACAATGTTGAAATTCCAAGCACATGTTCACAGTTCCAAGTTAACAGTTTCACATGTGAAACCAAATGCCTTCTAAACCAGTCTTTTAATACCCTGTGCTCTCTATACATTTTAAGCACTGGGCATGGCTTAAATCTAAAGAGTTGACACATTCTGTGGAGGAGTATCAGGGATAAAGCTTGTCCTGTAATGAGCAGGAAGTGAGCCACGGGAATAACACATCTGAAGGAACCTACAGAGCTGATTGTGCTTTTGCAGACTTGGGAGTGTGTGCTCTGGCGGGAGACTGGAGATTGAACCACAGCTTCCACCTTCTGCTGACTTCCTGCTTTTAAGTATCTGTAACCACTTTTTTAAAAAAAGACTCTCAACATCAGGTTCTTGTTGCTTCATGTTGTCCTTTCATGTGGGTTCTTGAGTAATTTTTTACTTTCAGTTGTATTAGTGTCATGCAATTTAGCTTTCAAAATTCGATTCTTTGGAGGAATCTGGTCTCTCAAATTGAGGGAATATAGGGAATTATAGTTTCTAGTGAAGACAGTTTATAATTCTCAATGAATTCCTCTGGTGGTGTGGATACTTAAATGGGGGGGCTTAGTCCATGTTGTGATATTACGTACTGAGATTGGACAGCTGCTGATGTAAAACACCAAGAAGCCAGTGTGTGTGTGCTGAGTGGGGATGGTGTCCTTCAGACCTTGGGCCGGTCTGGAGCCCGTGGTCAAAAAATATCTGCAGAATGCAGAGGCTTCTTCAGGGGGATGGATAGTCACAAACATGCACCTTGTGTAAGTGAATTACCAGCCATGGTTGCAAAAAAAGGCATTTAGGTTATATACATTAAGTATCAGAGTGGAAAACCAATATTTTTAAAATATGCAAACTCTCCCAGAGGTTTGATGTCGTAAGTAGAGAACTCAAGTCTGAGGTGTCTGTGTGACTTCTTCTTTTGCCAGGTTACAGCACGAGATGAAGCAAGATGGAACAGCTTAGCATGCTTTGCTTAATTGGGTACAAACATGTTCCACTTGATTTGGAACAATTAAAGTGTAGGGCCCTGACCACAAACTGCCGTGAGCAGGCACTGGGTGGCTCATCTGGAAACCCGAAGTGTCAAACTGCACCGGGTGCTGCGGGAGACACCGCTGTGGTTTGTGACAGAGCTCAAAGATCATCTGTGTCCCCGGAGCTTGTCTAGATAAAACGTGTTAATTTAGGAAAGGGTACTGAAATGCATCTTTCTTTCTTATCCCTTCTCTAATTTAAGTTTCCAAGGAGCTTTCTGCTGCCTTGCTACTGTCTCACACTGGACACGTGGCCTGGGGGCTGCAAGTGCTGCTTTCCAGTGGAGTCTCCCAGTAACTCCCACGTCAGCAGGTAAGGCTTTTGGTAGGGAATGCAGAGGAAGTTAGTTCTGCACTTTGTGGACCTAGAGATTGGAAAGAAACATTTGCCACGCTGAGGGTTGTTTTTCCTTTGGTAGTTGTGGTCAGAGCCTGCATCCAGCTGCCAGGCCCTCTGCAAACTCGCAGCAAACAAGAGTCCCTGTTCTATTTCTTTTCTCCCAGATAAATAACTTAAAGCAGGTAACGAATCTTCTACTAGTCATAATTTGACACAGTTACTGCTGGAACATCAAGGTTGTGTAGGCTACTATGAAACAACTTGTAGCTCAAAGTTAAATCCCAGGAAAGTCAGCTGAGGGTCCCTCGGGGTTTTGGGCGGTCAACTGATGTCTGTGCTGTGTAATGAGGTGGACACACCTGGTGCTGGGCTCTCTGTTGTGAAACCAGTGCTGGAGGACCTGAACTTACTGAGTGACCTGGAGCTGACGTGTGATCCTGGGGGACTCAGTGAAGATCTCAAGGTAGATCTTCGGGGATTTTGTTGGTTGATCTCATTGGTTTTTTGGTGGTGGTGGTTGGCTGGTTTGGGGTTTTTTGTTTGTTTGTTTTCAATGGGCTGAGGCTGCTCCCAAGAAAACAAAATTGTCAAGTACCAACTAGGCCACATTGGCAGAGCCAGCTGCTGTTTTCCAGGGCAAAGGCTGGCATTGTGCTGAGAACCTGGAGCAGGGCACAGACCCTGCTGAAGAGCTTGTGAAGGCAGTTCTCAGCCATCACTGGGGAGGAGATGGGAAATCAGCATCTGAACGTTCTCCTTGGTCTTCCTCACAACCTCTGAGCGGCCACAGCACCTTGTTGCATTTTCTCCCATGACTAAGCTAATGTATGACATGAAATGACCTGCTTCTGTTTCTCAGAATAGATCCTGTTACCTCATTTCCTTGCTCAAAAGAAATGAAAGCAGCAGAGAAATAGTTTAATTATTCCTCTTTTTCTCAGCTGCTTTGGTTCCTTGGATTCTCTCCCACCAGGGACAGAGCCCTGTACCTCTTGCTGAATTCAGGGCTGCTGTCTGCTTGTTGGGATCATGGTGAAGGAGAGGACAAGCCCCTTGCTCACTGGAAGAGGGACATATTAAGCACTGCAACACCAGTCCTGAGCTGTTAGCAATGGATTTTGAAACCTGCTCAAGTGTGAATATCTGACAGTTCCCCCGATGAGCTGCTGGCACCAAGACATGGCTTTACATGTGCTGTAAATGCTTCTAGCAAGGAGAGTAGTCACTGAGGAAACGGAAAGCATCACCCGCATTTGGGAAACCAAACTGTTAAAAAAACACGTATTAAAGAAACAACCCAAAGATGTCAGCACCAACTGCGGAGGCTGGATGAGTTCTGAGGTCTTCCATGCCTCTCCAAGGCATCAGTAGATAAGATCCTCTCTCTTTGGAGGCAGCTCTCACAAAGCCTCTATGCTAATGTACAGTCAAAAATCCATGTCCTTTTTTTTTTTTTGTGTTGGAACTCTTTCAGCTTTGGCTCCCAGTTAGTGGCTCCCTGGGAAGGTTTTTCTTCTGTGAGATTCAAGAGCACTCTGCTGCTGGAAATCGCCCCTCTTTGTACAGGTTTTCCACACGCTGTCCATCTCTCCCGGTCAATCTGCTCTTCAATGCACAGAGTTGAACCCCTTTGCTGTGCAGCAATTACTGCAACTTCTTCCAGAGCCTCTCCGAAGTTGATCAGAGAGTTGGAAGTGGCTTCCAGGACTGTCTGTATCTGTCTGGTGCTGTATATGAGCTCTCATGGGGAACCCCTGGGAGCCCATGGCCTTTTCCTACTGGGGGCTCATGTCCATCTGAGAAGCTTCTCAGTTTCAGAATTGTTTTCTTTCTGATATTTTCTACCCAAAGAGCTTGATTTGCAGTCTTTGTTTCTAAACTTGTTTTCTTCTGATGCAATTCCCTGTCCTTATGGTTTTGAATACTGTTTTTTGAATGTGAATGATTCTCAGCTTCCTCAGTTCTTGGGTGTAAAAGGCTGTGGGCTTTCAGGAGTTGCTTTTTGGTGTTTCCACTAGTCATTAGTGCAATAGGAAACATTTGTTAATCGCTTTCAGACAGACTCTGTCCAAAACATGATGAGAATCTCTCCTACACAGAGGTTCACACTTAAGTTGGTTTTATTTTCTGTCAAGTGTTAGATGTGGATCATTGTTCAAGTCCCGCTTTCTTTGGGATATTTAGTGGAGGTCATCCTTTTGTCCCTAAATCTGCTGATACAAACTTGCTGGCTGGTTCTGTGTTGTCAACATAAACTTTAGCATAATTGTGTGTATTGTTAGTAAGAGCTCCCATCTCTCCTCTGGGGGTGAAGTGCGGATGGAGGGTGTTCCTCTGAGCAAATCCTCTTTTTCAGTCTGTGCCGTGTTTTTTGTTGGTTTTGGCAAAGGGAAACAATTCTCTGATAAAGGCTACGGAAGGTGTTTCCCTTCGAAAATATTCTTTTCTGTTCAAATGACATAGTAAGTCTGCTGGAAACAGAGTGTGTGTCTTCCAAACTGGTTGAAGAGAGGGATAGGGAGACAGATAGACAAACCTGATACCCTTTTTGTTCTTCCTATGCCCTCCTTTCCTGTCTAGCTGTCCTAGGCATATTCTAGGAGGGTTTAACCTGGTCTGAATCAACGCCAGCTGCTCTGTGACTGTGGTCATGATGTGCTATGCAAACACAGCCACTGTCTTCCGGTGTCTCATCTTGGTGATATCTGAAGCTGGTGACAGGGAAAACAGAGTGTGACAGCAGGACCAGCACAGTACAGTGTGTGAGGAAGGGAGAGGTCCCTGAAAGAATGTTGTGCACCAAACACAGTCCTTTGATGGTAAAATATCCATGATCGTTGGCTTGCTATGATGTGGTATTATCAGGCTCTTGACTGGAGCATTCAAAAGCCAAGATGCAACTGAAATGGCTTTACCGGATTTCATTGTCCCTCCCTCTCACCCATCAATTAAAAAAGCATCTTTGTGAAAATAGGAAGCAGTGGGTGAGAAATAAGAACCCTTCTGACATTTAAGGGAGGCTGCTACTGTGCCCTCAATCCCACCAGGATAAGATGTTGGTGTTAAACACAGTGTCAGGAAAAACTTGGGAATGGATCCTCTCCAGGCAAAACCGTTGTGTGACACTGTCTTGTAACAGCCATGGGAGTGTATGGGGGCCTGTCCTTGGGCTGGCTGGGGAATGCTGCCCTGGGGTGCTGACAGAGGGTAGGCATAACCCAGCTTGAACTACTGGAGTTGGATTTATGTCGCTTTGTGTCTTTGACTTATGTCAGAAACCTAGAAGTGCAGGGAAGAGCCAGACGGAGCTGTTGAAACTTCTTTCGCTGCTGCAGCAAAGGGCTGTGGTGAACATCTTCAAAAAGCAGTGGCGCGTCTGGTGGTGCAGGCACGGCTTTGGTGGCACATCTGATGTATTGGTGTGGTTGGAGGCAGAGCTGAGCCCTTGCTTTGGAGAAACAAGTGTATGTAGGTTATTCAAGTGTGCTCTTCTCAGATCCCAGTTTTGATATTCAAGATCAAAGCCTGTGTATTGGGATCGCTTCCTTCAGCCACAGATCTCTGGTTTGTTCTTGTATCAAGCATTTCAGGTTTTTAACACTACTATACAAATACACGCTTGTGTAAAAATGCCAGAACAAACTGTTTATAATCACTTGTGTGCATCTGTAAATCTCTGGGGAAATCTCATTGTCACCACTCAGACATCTGCCGTCAATGAGGAATGGAAATTGAGGAATGGAACTGTCCCTGTCTCTCTTCATTAGGATTTTGTGATGAGCTCTTCTAAGTGCTGGTTCTTGCAGCATGGCCTGGATTCTGGATGCTTTCTTGAAAGGCAAGAGAAATTTTACTGAGATGAGTGGCACTGTGTCTGCCCCTGGCTTTAATCACGAGTTACCCAGCCAGGTTAGATCCTGCTGCAGCGCTCAGCACTGACCTGGAGAGATGATAAAAAAGCTCTTTCATCTGTGAGGCTTCTGCAGGTTAGAAGAGCACCGTGGGATTGGAAATAGTATTTGCAAAGGTAAGAGGGGCAGCAGAAGCTGCCAGAAGAGCCTGCTTGTGCCCCAAGGCACCATGTGTTCCCCACATTACAGCAATCCCCTGGTTCAGCATGGCTGGTGCCCTGGGGATCAGTGGGGGTGAGGGCAACCCACCGAGCTCTGCCTGGGCTGGTGATGCTGGGGCAGCTCCGTTGAGGCTGCAGCACTCACTGTGTCCTCCTCTTCTGACTTAGATTGGGTTTTATCACAGTGGGATGGTGTCTGTGACTCGGCTGTGAAGCAGCCAAAGAAAAGGTGGGATGCAAAACGGACAGTGGTAAGGAATTTGTCCTGTGTGAAATGAAGCGACTCCCCAGCACTCACAGCTGCACTTGGCATTGGTTCCTCATCCTTCTGCCAAGGGCAGAAGTCATCAGCTCTGTCTGTGCCCTCTGGTGCAGAGTGCCAGAGGTTTTGTCGTTCCTTTTGCTCTGCTTGTGGTCTGGGACACCGCAGTGGAAAAGCAGCCGCCTCTGTCCGAGTGGGCTGCTGGAAAGAGTGGCTGGTGGTGGGTATGAGCTATTACTCAGCCCGGGACTGGCAGCGCAGCCCTCGTACCCCCCAGTGCGGGAGCGCGTTCGGCTCCCGAGCCCCGCGGGCTGGTCCCGCTGCCTGGCGGGGGAGGAGCAGGTTCGTCCCCGAGCCTGCAGCCGAGGGCGGAAGCTCTTTGGGGTTTGCTGTCGGTGCTTGAGGCTTTCAGAGAGTCGCAGCATCTGGGCCAGGCGCTCACCGGATGCAGGGATGCAGGCGTACAAAGGCAGAGCTGGGGGCTCCCCCAGGGCTCAGCCTGGGACAGCCCCGGCAGTTTTTGGCTGCCGTATGGAGGACCACACCAAGCGTGTCCAGCCTATCCCTCTCCCGGCCAGGCAGCAGAACTTGAACTACGTCTACCCTCAAGTTTTTTGGGTGGACGGTAGTGCTGAAGCAAGTACTTCCTGCCCCTCGGCACCCCCTGTTGCTCCTTTCCCACCGCCAGTACCCGACCGGAGGAAAAAGCCAGGGAAAAATAGGGAAAGGAAGGGCATCGACTTCCTAGTGATCTACCTGCTGCTCCTGCTGGCCTTCACTGGAGTGGGGCTGAGCATGTTTCGGATTTTTCAGCTGGAGAAGGAATTGGCTGAACTCAGAGAGGTGAGGTTTGCCTGGCTGGTCACATGTCCCTGGGGAAACAGGGAAAAGGAAAAACTTGAAATTGTGTCTGAAATGCTCAGGTGGTGCGAGGCTCCCCAAGGGGCAGGGTGGTGGTTACTTACTTCAATGTCTGCCGTGACAGAGTAAGTGGGGTTGCTTATTACTGTGAGGGACTGCTCGGTTGGTGACTGATGTATCCGCATGTCTTCGTGTTCCTGAGTGCTATGAGGTCTCTCCCTGTATATTCCTTAGCACTTTACAGCTCCCTGTGAGCACCCAGAATGTGCCACTGTCAAGGACAGTCTGTGGCTGCTTATGCTCTCGCTCTAAGATGGTGTCACTCTTCTCTTTTGACAGTCTGTCAGCGCTGAACACATCCCTCCAGCTCTGGAGAAACTCATAGGTGAGTTGATGTACCTGGGGGAGGAATGGCTGTGTTAGCAGGTGTGAGTGCTCCTGTCGAGCTCTTTCCTCCTCATCAGAGGTCACAGCTTGGTGCTCTGGGAGTGCTGATTTCTCGTGCTTGGCTGGACAAAGAGCTTTATCTCAGGGCTGTGGGGATGTGGTCTTGCAGCCTCCCCTGCTCAGAGGTGTCAGCCACGGATTCCTGGGACAGTGTGACAGATCCTGGGGCCTCCTATGCCCAGTGTGCCAATGGTACTGGGAGTCCTCTGCCGTGAAAGGGATAATCTGTCTGCCCTGACATAGGGCACCAACGTGAATGGAAGGAGGAGGGAAATGGGCACTGCACATGTTACTTCTTTTCTCTCCTTACTTTTCGAAGACTCTGGGAGTATGTAGAGGGGTCTGTTTTGTTTGGAGTGAGGAATTAACTCCCACCCTTGAAAGCACACCTTATTTTTTTCCTAAATTCTTTTGGTACTTAATCTAGTTGAGAAATGCTTGATTATATGTAGAGAGTTTTTCTCTTAGAAATGTAATTTCAGTGAAACTGAAACTTTCCACAAGAACCCACCAATTTTTCTAGATTTCACTTAGGAAAAAAGAGAGTTTCAATTTGAATGGAACAATTTTTAAATCATATTTTGAACTTCCAAACTATTATTTTTTTATTTGAGTTCCATGTTAATGTTATCAATGAGAATATCCTTCTTAAAGATGGCTAAGTCTGAAAGAAATTTGCAGCTCTCCTGACAATTTTTGCTACATTTGAAAAGTTTTATTTTCTCCCCTTGAGGATTTTGGTTAGTAGAAAAATGAATTTCCTTCCAAATTTGTTCTGATAGTTTATGAAAACAAATTTGGAAATAGCAAAATTCTCTGGAAAGGGCAGTCCTGGTTCCTACCAACTCCCATATCAATATATTTTCCACTTTCGGGGAAGAGGAACTGTCATTTTAACTGGATGCTCAGTGCTCGGATCAAAAGCTTCTTTAGCAGAAGCCAAACATAAGTAGTAACCCGGAATTTCTTGAGGGGATGGATAAATAAATAGAAACAGGGCAATAGTGTGAAGAAGAGGGAGAGGAGAGGAAAATTTAATTGGCTTGAGGAAAGAATAGGCTGCTTCTAGAATCAGAGGACACGAACTAGATGCTGATAGGAAGGGAAGGATGGAGTGGGTGGGATCCATATTGGATGATGGTGTGACTGGCCCACTTGTCCAAGGGAAGCCGAGGCCTCCAGGAAAGGCAGAGTTTTCCCAGCTGTGCTCTGCCTCCCTGAGGACAGGGTCTGCCTGGCCAGTGGGGTGGTTTGCAGGGTCTCAAGTGTCAGCTTTGTGGCTGGCTCCCTCCTGCTCTCTGGGCACATGGCTAATGTCTTCCCTATTTTTGTGCAGGGGAGAAGGAGTCAATGAAAAAAGAAGAAAGAAAGGCAGCACACTTAACAGGTATGTGCTGAGGGACCAGCAGGGTTCAGGAGCAGGGGATAAGGGCAGATGTGATTGGGGTGAGAGGGTGTCATGGCTGTAGTTGTGAGGAGCCCACCTCATACAGGCCTTCCTATTTTCCTTGGAAAACACGTGTGCCCTGACAGTGGAAAGTTGCTCCACAGGTAAAATCTCCCCCTCATTCAGATGTCTCAGCAAGGCTTGTTTTTGGCTTGCCTCTGGGGTGTGTGGGGCAGAGGCTGTCACAAGGGGCTGGCACTGCTGAGGTGCCAGGAAAGGGTGAACTTTCCATGCTGCAGTCAAGGCCTTGGAGAACGGTTGACTTGTGACGTGGGGTGCGACTTGAGGAAAAAAACCCACACAACTGTCGTACTTTACTGCCCTTTTTCTTTTTTTTTCCTTCTTGTTTCACCTTCCAGGGACCCCATCCCAGCGGGGCCTCCCTCTGGAGTGGGAGCCCATCTCTGGCCATGCCTACACCAGTGACGTTCAGTACCGTGACCGGGGGCTCGTCATCAATGAGACGGGGCTGTACTTCGTGTACTCCAACGTGCTGTTCCGAGGCAGTGTCTGCGATGGCCAGGTGCTCACACACATTGTCTACAAGAGAAACCCGAGCTCCCCGGGCAGCCACGTGCTGATGGAGGACAAAGTCATCAACTACTGCACGGGTCAGAGGACTTGGGCCCGGAAAAGCAACCTGGGGGCTCTGTTCAGCCTCAGGAAGATGGACAGCGTGCACGTCAACGTCTCCAAAATTGCTCTGGTTAATTTTGAGGAATCCAAGACTTTCTTTGGCTTGTTTAAGCTTTGAAATGGAGCGTGGCCAGCAGCCCCCCTCACACACACACACACACGGATGTAAGGGCTGCCTGAGTGCAGTGGCCAAACGGGGGTCACACACCGTGAAGCTCACCAGGAAACCATGTTTTGGCCTTCAGTGTGAGAGGGGTCAAGCCCTGGGTGTCTGCTTTCCAGCCTTTACTAGTGAAGCACCAGAGCTGTACTATGTCAACCTGAAGAGAATTGCACATATTCTCCTTACAAAGAAACCCCTAACAAACTCAATATGTGGTGTGCTGCAGACCCCCTTGAAACTCACTACTTGCTACCTGAGAAGATGCTGGGACCCACAGCCCCACGTGGTGTCATGGCCCTGGTGAGTTGGGGCCAGCAGGGACAGCTGGTGGGCATTATGGAGGTCCCTTGAGCCTGGACTGCAAGTGCCTGGGTTGTGCCACACTGCAGGGAGTAGTGTGGGAATGAGTAGTGCCAACAACTGCTCAGCCCACCCTGCCTGGGCACTGGGCTCTGTGCCTGCTGTCCCACCTGCCTGCAAGCTGGGCTGTTACAGCTGGTATGTTCATCTTGCGTTTAGTTATCCAACCGTTCCCATCCCAGAAAATGCTCCTCAACCCCTTTATTTAACTCATCCCAACAACTGCCTTGCAAGGACCATGCCGTAAGCAGTGGTGGCATGAGGGAGGTCCTGACCCTGGAGTGGAACCGTGACCACACCGTGGGGGTGGGACTGGTGGGGAGGCCACGTGCTCTGCTGACAGGATCTGAACAGCAGAGCAATGGGGCTTAAGGTGAAAGCACCATTTCCAGCCCTCCCTCCTGCTCTTTCCGTACGTGAGGATCCCCTGTGGAGAGCTGGTCTGCCACCCCCTTCATGATGCATGTGGTGACATGCTGGCATCTATCCATGGTATGGCTTCAGCTGGCCCCTTTGTCATGAGATGTTGTCATGAGCTGTTCTCTCCTGAGCAAAACCCAGATGGTAAATAAAGATATATTTTTCTAGTAAGTGACACTGTCCTCTCCTCGTTTGGTGCAGCAGGCTTCTTCAATGGCCAGATCAGTGAAGGCCCCTATGATCAAGGCCCAGCACCTTGTTCCTTCTCCAGCAGCATGACAGAAGTCTGGGAGCCTCATCCCACTTCACTGCCTGCTTGGCACTGCATAGGATCCCTTCCATGGATCTTTGGGACTCCAGCATGCAAACATCAGCATTCGGGGTCTGGGGAAGTGTGATGTGGGCAGCACAGACCAGACAGCCCAAGCCCCCTTTGTCCATCAGGAAGGGTCTGATCTCAAAACACAGGCTTGAGCTTGAGTAGAGCCAGACACGTGTTGTTGAGCAGAAGCGCTGCTGTCCCCCAAGACACCATGGTCCTCTGTGTGACTTCTCACAGGGCAGTCTGAAGGACAAGGGAAGGAAGTGGTGCAAACAAAACCCTGTTTGCTCACTCTGGTGTCTGGTTGGTTCAGTTCTATCCTCAGAGTTGTCTCTCATGCTACCACCAAGCAGGACCCAGAAACTTCAGCTGTGTTACGTCACCACTTTTGCCTGTGGTCGTGCCTTCTTGCAGCTCTGAGGTTGCTCTGCTCTTCAGCAGTCTGCAGCGTTTTCTTTTCCCCCATGCTCTCAGCTTGGAGGTGTGTGGCCTGTGGTTTGCTGTTTCTTGCTTCAGGTAAGCCTATTTCTTGGAAATTTGTCAGTGGTCTGGCTATTGGTGTGCCCAGTGTGAAGGGAACATTGCACCTCTTGCTGCACTTGCACTCAGATGGTTCCACTGCATTTCTCAGGATGGAACATACATCAAACAGAAGTAGTTTAGGGACCTTTTGGCTTGACTGATTCTTCCTTACTACCCCACCCCTGCTAATATCAGAGGGGCAAACCACACAGCACAGAGATGGAGATGCTGGATCCACACCCTGCCAGGAAAGGCTGGAAGTTGCCATCCTCTTTTTGCACTGTGTTGCTCTGCTAGTGGTGAGACATCCAAATGGGGAGTGGGAATCTGTATGTACACGTGCCTGCAAGCTTTTCTGGCTGTTTCTGCAGCAAAACTAGCCGAGCACATCACATGCTTTCCTTCTTTACTGGTGAACAGCTTGGAGAGAGGCAGAGGAACTCCCTCTGAGGTTATACTCCCTGCTAGAAGGGTATTGGAAGAGTTGGAAAGCTCTTTAAGGCTTCTCTCAGTCAACATCTGGTAATTCATCCAGGCTGTGACTGTAGCTACCTCTGGGGCAGGATGCAGCAGTTGCTATTGCTGCGTGCCATGAGGGGACAGGCATCTGTTTGTCTTTTTATCTGAAATGCCAAAGGCAACGAAGACCTGCACGTTTCAGAGACAGTGGCACAGTGCGGTGCATGGCCTTGTTATGTGTAAATAGTGCAGGGGTCTCCTGAGGTGGACAGAGCTGGCTTATCCTTGCAGGATAAAGCTGGGTGCCGCTAGGCTTGCTCGCGAATCAAGAGAACAGCTGTGACTGTGCAGTCAGCAGCACAGATGCCAGTAAGACATGTGTTTCTGCTTTGTGATCCCTTCCTCAAATATCCCTCTAAACTGCTCACAGCAAATCCCCTACTTAGCTTGTGGGCTCTGACCAAAGATTCCAAGTAAGATGGTGACAGGATTATGAAATTTCAAGCAGCTCAGAGTCAGTTCATGGGCTGCTTGTGCCACAAGGGCTCTGTTAAAGTCATCTGTTTATCTAGCTAATGAGCTGTTCATTTAGTGAAATGAGTGCCTATTGTTACCATTAAATACTTAATGAATATTTAATGCTGATATTAGGCTCTGTGAAGCTGAGAGAATTGGGGTTATTCATCCTGGAGAACAGAAGGCTCCAGGGGGACCTTAGAGCCCATTCGAGTGCCTAAAGGGGCTCCCAGAGAGATGAAGAGGGACTTGTGCAAGGGCAGGAGGTGAAAGGACAAGAGGGAATTGCTTTAAACTGACAGGGTTAGATTGGATGTTAGGAAGACATTCTTTACTATGAGGGTGGCACAGGTTGCCTAGAGAAGCTGTGGCTGCCCTGTGCCTTGGAAGTGTCCAAGGCCAGGTTGGATGGGGCTTGGAGTAACCTGGGATAGGGGAAGGTGTCCACAGACAGCTCTCCTGGGCAGCTGAACCCTTCCAAGGTGCTGGCTGTGCGTTTGGATGTACAGCTGGCCAACTCAGGGCTCTGCACAGCAACCATCTGTGCTGCTCTGCAGCCAAGCACGGCGAGGTGCTTGATAAAGATACGACTTCTTTCGTGGTTGATGCCTATCAGGGTTGATGCTGCACCCTGTTTGCCTGCCTTGGTGGAGGAAAAGTGAGAGCAGGATGCCAGTGTCTTGAAAACCTTGTGTAGGCTCAGTGTGTGCAGTAAACAAGGTGCATTTTGGAAAGGACTGTATGGGTTGGGTCATTGCTGCTTCTACAGCAGAAGCGCAGTGGAAGCAAACAAAATCCTGGTCAGTGAGTAGAAATATTCCCTGGACAGCTATGAGCAGCATCCCATGTATCCTGGCTCTTTACCAGTCCGTGGTTACTCATGGTGGGGAGGAAGGTGACTGGTGCACAGTAAAGGTAAAGCAAAAGGAACAGTTGCTGATCTCCAACTGATCCCTGGCAGGTGCATGGGGGGGGTCAGAGACAAGAAATTGAGCCACAACAGAGTCTGACTCTTGTCAGGCTCTCTCTGATGCACGTCTTGTCTCGGAAACCTCAAAGCTTAGATGGTTAGCTGGAACTGTCACCGGTGAGAGGTGTTACATATAACTGTTTCTGTGGCCCTCCCAGGGAGAAGAATCTGAAGAATGGAAGAATTGATATATCTGAAGAATGGAAGAATTGATATATCTGAAGAATGGAAGAATTGATATATCTGAAGAATGGAAGAACTGATATATCTGAAGACACTCAAATCCTGTGAGTTCAAGCAGTAACCTTCTCTTTGATCTGACAAATTTTATTGGTGGGTTTTTTTGGAGGTTGATTATTGTTTTCCTCTTTTTATTTTTTTATTTTATTGTTTTTTACTTCCTTCACTTACCTGAAGCCAACCTTGGGCTCTCTAAGTTTTTGTTACAGTGTCTTGTGGGGTCACTTTTTCCAGCCCAAGGATCTGTACAGACCCTGACAAATTTTTACCTGGTTGGGAAGGAGCATTGTCTAGTGGTTAGAGAGAGGAGTAAAAGGAAGAGATGTAGACTTAGATATCATTATTATTCTTGTAGTTGTCTGGCATGGCTCTATTACATCATGATTACAAAAATGTAATTTTAGCATGATTGAGGTTCAACACAAAAGAGAGGATGAGATGAGTAAAGAAAGAGAAGAAATTTTGCTGCAGGGTGAGACAGGTTACATGTGAATTTCTTATTAAAAAAAAAAGAAAAGAGAAGAAGAAAAGCTTGACAACTTGTTGCTGATTCACCTCTTGGTGTAATGCAGATAGTCAAATGTTCTACGTAACCTGTTACAGGAGATGTGGGACTTTAGGGGGGGTGCAGGAGCTGACTGGCAATGACTCTTTCCCTCGTACTTCATATCCAGTTTCCTTCAACAATAATTTAACAAGTCTCCTGTCCATTTTTCCTTTGTTGTTGGGTGACTCCTTCAGTTCCCCTTTGCAGGGTCAATTTTGAGAAGTAAAAGACAGCTGGTCAGCTAATTCCCTGGGACCTTCAGCTTGGCACTGCAGGGGAGTAGCTGGCCTTTTGAGCCATCTGAATAACCATCAAAACTGAACTCCTGAGCCCTGTACTGGGGACAGGCATTTCTCCTGATGTTTCTCTCTCTCCTCACTAAAGCGAGGTTTATGCCAACACAGAGACAAAGTATTTCAGACACTAAGGAATCAGAGAGGAACATTTGTGTCTCCTAATAAGGTTTCTGCATGGAGAACAGGTATCCAAGATTTAACTTTCATTAAAGACCTGAAAGAGAAATCTGAACCATGGAAGTCCGGAAAACGTTTTGCTCAAAACTCCTCGCTTGCAGCATGTGGAGACCCTGCTTGCTGGGCTGGAGGACGTGGTTCAGGTAAGGCTGTTGATGGATAGAAGGGGATGGTAGTTTCTTAATTCAGTTTGAACCACCCTTAGGTACTGTCTCCTTGCCTTGAAGTGTTTATTTTGTCACCGTGTGCATTTTATTCTGCACAGGGAGATGTTTAGTGGCAAGACATGAGGTGATCCATCTGCCACTCTATGCATCCTCATAGTCGCTGTATGTAAAGCCCTCCAAGTCTCAGATTAAACATGTTTCAGAGCTGGTAGGATTGCAGTGCTGCAAGGGAAGTACCAGTGCTGTGCACGGGACCCCTGGCAAGGAGCAGAGCACCAACTGCACAGGTCCCTGCTGGCACCAGGCTCTTTGCAGTGGCTGTAGGTGGCACTGGGTACTGGGAGCTTCTGCCTCCAAGCACTGATTCCTCCCTTCTGTGGGACCCTACCCTGAAAGTACCGACCAGCACTTCAGCCAAAATTGTTCTCCCCACTGCCACCCTTCATCTTCATGCAAAGCAAGCAGAAATCCATCCCTGTTGCTTGAAGGAGACTGGAGGATACACTGAGGGGATGAAGTAAAAGAATATGGGAATATGGTAGCAGACAGCTTCTAGGCTGCCACGCTCCAGATTGCTGCATGGGAGCGTTGGAGCTGAATGCAGAGCATACCAGCAGCCATACAAGCCCCACTGAATTCTCTGGAAAAAAAAAAAAAAACAAACCTCAAATTGGCACTCGGTTAGCAGCGCTTTCGTTTCTCTGTGTTTCGGCTCATTGCCTGGAAACCCTGCCTAGAAAAGCTTGCAGATTTCACGCAGTGCTCGTGATGGGGTTAAGACCAGCATCAAAATGGGTGTGGAAATGGTGACAGTGATGAGCCCTCTCCCCAGCACCAGCCCACAGCCAGGTCCAATCAGCACGGCGAGCCCCCTGGAGAGAGAAAATAATGTAATATGAAAGAAGGAGATGGCTTAGAGAAAAGAAATTCATGTTCCTTGTCTTAAACGATTGACTCTCCAGGAACTTAGACAGCAAGTGTTGTTTCTTTGTACAGCCTTCTTTGGAAGTTTGACCTTTTGTGACCGAATTATTCTCCTTTGTTTTCTCAAAATTGTTTTCTAGTGGTTTGTACCCTCTACAAGTCTGTTACCGCTGTTGAACGCTTTGCTTTTGCCTTTAGGGTGTGAAAACCCTCCGGCAGAACCATTGAATCACCTATTAACAGAACGCATCACACAACTGGTTTAGAAATTCAGTCTGTCTTTAACTGCTGTTTACTCATCTCATTCTTTACTTCTGATTTCCTCCGTGGGGGAAAAAAAAAAGGGGAGGGGGGGAAAAATGCTACCCTCCCTCCCCCCCTTGCCCAGACCTACTTTTTAAAAGTGTTGTGCTATTTCCTGTGGTCTTGATGAGCACATTGAACACAAAAATGTAAACCTAAAGTACCTCAGCTCTCTTGCTGATGTAAAAGGCAGCAGGTAGGCAGAGAAGCTCCATGCTGATTCCCAGGAAACCCTCACCTTGCACGGAGCTGCTGGCTCAGCTGAGCTGTCAGGAAATCCTCCTTTTCCATGCTGCTGTGTGGTCTCCAAAGTCCCTGCCAGGGCTGTAAACATATTTTTTGCCAGACGTCCAGACAGAAATGCTTTTTTTCCCTCTCAGCATCCCTGTGTGCTGAACAGGGCCAGTGGCTTACGTGCCTCTCTGAGGCAAGCAGGGCTGAGCTGTGTGTGATGTACTCAAGGTCTCACCTGGAATATGCTGTAGAAGTGATCCATGCTGGATGGATACGCACCTCTCAGGGCTTGAAATTTAAATACTGCTGGATACTCGTGGTGGGCTGAACCCAACCAGATCCCCGGTGGCCACCCAGCCACTCAATTGCCCTACTCAACAGCACAGAGGGGAGAAAATAGGAATGGAAAGGCTCAGGGTTGAACAAATACAGGTAGATGAATTACCAGTTACCCTCACCACCAAAACAGACTCACTTTGAAGAAGCTAATTTATAGCCAGTTGAAAGAGATTCGGATGGTGAGAAACAAAGACAAAGCAACACCTTCCACACACCTCCAGCCTGTTTTTTTCCCTTTGTTCCTTAATTTCCAGCTCCTCTAGCGGTCCCCTTGTCACTCCCTAGGCAGTGCAGGGGGATTGGGAATGGGGGCTCCAGCCAGTTGATAAAACAGCTCCCCCCTGACACCCCTCCCTCCTCATGTGCCCCCTGCCATGGCGGGGGTCCCTCATGGCTGCAGTCAGTCCTACTCTGCTCTGGCGTGGTCTCCTGCGGCTGTAGGGATCCCTGGAGCATCCTCCCCTTCCTTTTCCTCCATCCTTGGGATGTTTCTCACACCTTTTCCTCTCAGTCCTTGCTGCCGGGAAACGTTTCTCCCTTTCTTAAAGGTGTTTCCTCAGAGGCACCACCAGCCCGGACGGCAGGTCCGTGACTGAGGCGGCCGGGCCCGGCTGCGCCTCGTGTGGGGCAGCCTCGGGCTCCCCTCACAGACACCCTGGGCACAGCCAGCTGCCACCGTGCTCCGGGAACGCTTGGGAAGCAGTGGCACCACTCAGGGAAGGTGTGAAAGAGAAGGAAGCTGTTAAGATGGGGCACATCAGGAGGCTCGGGAAAGGGCTGTGAAGGGGAAGAGACAGGGCAGTGCAGGTACAGCAAACGACGTGTGTGACTGAGGCATTAGAAAGTGTGTGGGAAGTGGCAGTCATTAATAATTAATAAGTACTCTCTGTGTCTGTAGGCAGGTATTTTTACCCCCTAAACGGAGCAAGCCCACACCTATTACATCCTCCAGCCGGCCAGGGAGGAGGTGAAACTGTCAGCACTTTAGGTAGCAAGCACCCCAGGACCGTGTTGTGTTTACGTTTGTAAGGAAACTGAATGTAATTGTATTGCAATTGATGTAATGCTTTTGTTTCCAGTGTTAGCTAGTTCCCCAATATCAAGCTTAAAACCTGAAGGGCTGGAGGACTCCCCCTGGGAAACACGTGTTTGTTTTGTGGGTCTGGCTGCAGCTGCCTGAGCTGCTGGAGATACACTGACCCAAGTCCTTGCGTGTGTGCTGGGGACAGGATGGTGGCCTGAAGTCTGTTAAAAATTAAATTGACTGGCTAGTGGCTGGAAAGGAAAGCCTGAACAGAAATTAAGAAATGCCTCTTTTTAGTGAGAGATAACTCAGAGCAAGGAGGGAAAATAAAACAGAAGTAAAACAGGTTTCTCTGCAGTCCTGCCGCCGGCTGCCTGGCCTTGCCTCCAGCTACCAACACACTCTTGCTGCCCCAGAGAAGTCTCTGTCACCCCCAAGGCTTGCCCTTCTGTCACAGGCTCACACCATGATCCCCCAAGGACTCGTTCCCTGCACTCCCCACTAAGTCTGGCTGTGTCTGCAAGATTTCTGGACCTGGCAGAAAGTGACTTGGTGAGCAGCCAGGAAACACGTTTGGGAGCGAGGTTAGGACACAGAGGTGCCACAGTAAGTGCTGGGGAGCAAATGCCTTGCTGGAGACTGGAGCTGGGTAAGGATGAGTATGAGGACTGACAGAAGGGTGGAACTATATTAGAGGCCTTCAAACTCTGCTTGGATGAGCAAAGAATGCATCCTTTCACTTCATAAGGACATTAGATTCACAGATATGGTGTCCGTTATCTCAGAGCCTGGTATTTTGGGGACACTGGTCTGAACTGACTCTCAGTGTGCAGTTTGTGATGGTGTGGGTACATTTTCAACTGTAGAGAAGCAGAGCAAAGGTGTGGCCATACGTGTTAACCCTGCAGTAAAGGAGGAAGCTGAAACAAGGGGCTGGAGCCAGAGACTTTGGAGAGGACTAGGATTTGTATGGCCAATGGCAGGGGTCTCCACGCTCAGTGAAGCCACAGGTCCACCAACATGTTCTTTGGTGGAAAAGCTGCACAAGTCCTGGCTGTAGGTAGGGCAGCTCCAGGATTCAGCTCCCTAGCATATGCACGACTAACGCTCAGATAAGCTGGTGTCCTGCCTGTGTTCCTTGGCTCTGCCAGGAGAACCCATGGTTTGTGACATCAACACCCCCACCTGCCCGGGCAGTGTGGCATTGTGAGACAGCAGTGTTCCAAAACAGCCTGGAGACAGCGAGGCCCACAGGTGAATCACAGACATTTGCAGGTGGTTCTTCCACTGGAACGGGTGAGTCACAGCTGTGGTGGTGAGGGCTTGGGGGTAGACCAGCTCTGTGCTTCCACAAAGGGTGGTGGAGTCTTCGCTGGCCCAACAGCTCTGGCACCACCATGGCCTGTGCTGAGCTGAGGACCTTCTGAAAGCTCCTTCCTCCTCACTGCTGAGAAAGGTGCTCACTTGATTCCCTGTGACCAGGTGAATGCTTGGGATGGTGCTGAGGGTATCCAGCGGTGCTCTCTGGCACCCATGGACTGGGTTCTCTCCATGGCGCTGCAGGCCAGTGTATCCTCGACTCTGGAGAGGTCCCGTGTCTCCCGCAGGGCGGTGTTGACCCCCTGTGCTGCCCTCCGAGCCCTGGGGGACGAAATGCTCAGAGGTGTCCTTGATGTTTGGTGGTGGTGTCGGGGCGGGAAGCGCTGCTGATCTAATCTGTGACAAGACCACCTTCCCTGAAATTGCTGGGTTTAGCCTTGGGTGGTTTGTGAGTCCTTGGGAGCCTGAAGAGGGATGGTACTAGTGTCTGGCTGGCTGGCAGGCTTGTCATGGGTTTATCTTAATCCCAGAAATGAGGTTTCCCTGTGGCTGGGACACAGAGGTCACAGCTTGTGGCTACAAGATGTGCCCTTTGCAAGACTGTGTGTTCTGTCCAGAGCTTGCAGCCTCCCTTAGAGTGCCCTGAGCTCAGGAAGACACTCTTAGTAAGAGGTTCTGGCTCCTCATGGGCCAGGAACTCAGTGGCTGGGAACTACAGGGTGGGCTGACACATGCCAGCACTCTGCTCTACTTGTTAGCCCTGCCTGGCACAGGAGACTGGACAGGGAGCCTCCAGAGAGCCTTTCACACCTTCTTATCCTATGGCTCAACATCAGGTCCCAACCAGCCCCAAGCCAGAATTGTCCTTTCTCTGTGCACTGTATCTGCACTCAGGGTGATGCTTTCACTCAGGGAAACCCTCCTCCAGCGGCCAGGGAGGAGGAGAGGATGTGCAGGAGGGGATGAACAGCTCCCCCCCATTCCAGACACCTTTGGGGTGACAGGCTTGTTCCACTCGTAGGTGCTTGTGGTGGGCTGTCCCCCGTGACACCTCTCTGCCACCTGGAAGGGAGCAAATCACCAGCATTTGTGATAAACAGCTCAGGGCTTATTAGAACATCAGATACAAACAGAAAAATGTTTCTTCTTTATTTTGTGGAAAGAGCTACAGGAAATCAAGCCACTTTGGGCAGGAAGTGGAGGTTACTGAGAACAGGGACAGGACAGCTGGGGTGGGGTTGGTTGTGTGATTCTGTGGTGGTCTTGATCCACTGCTGTTCCACCTTAGATTCCTGATGGGGTCTTAGGAGCTCCAAAGGGCTTTGGTGAGTGGGAGCAGGGATGTCATGTCTGTAGCCTGAGAGACAGTCTACTTTGCTGTGCATCCTGCACCTCCCAGCCATGGCTGGATGAGCACCCTCAGGAAACAGCTCTGCAGGGAAGGAGCTTAAATCAGGACAGCTTATGAACTGTGATGAAATATATGGAGGTCTTGAAGGCTATGGCAGGGAAGTTTAAAGGGCACAATTTAAATGAACACCCTGGTTTACACATGCAGATCTGCTGACTTGTTGATATGTGACTTCTGGATGGGGGTATCAGATATAACCATATCAAAGTGGGCTCTGGTAAAATCATACCTAGGACTGCTTTAGAATGTTAAGTGGGAAGCTGAATTCAGAGCAATCTTAAAAGTAAAATCCCCAGGAGACTCAAAAGTAGATTAAGATCCTAATAAGTTAAAAAATGCTAGAGGTGGCTATTGCCAGTATTGTGTTAATGAGACTATTCACCAGCCAGGCACAGTAATGTTACTTCCAGCTGTATCCCTCAAGAGCTCTAGACAAACAGGTGGTGTTGAATCTCTTTGGGACTGGAGCTTTCCCAGTTCTTTTGAAGATTTGTCACATGGGTCTCTTGGGACCATTGTGGGCTGACTGTGAGATGAAGTTTATCAAACTGAAAGTTTTAGGTTGGCTCATCAGCAAAGTGCTCAGTTTTTAGGTGAAAGCAAAGGGCACTGAAGAGAAATCCTTTGATACTTCTTCACTGGATATAGTTTCCAGCCTTCCTTTCTCTTCCTCTGCCATTGATTACCCATTTAACTGAGGCATCCTTACCAAGAGATGGGTCAGCATGCAAAAAGGTGTCTTGAGCAAAGTCAGACATTTGTAACAAAACTGCCTTAGGCTTGGAAAGGACTGTATTATTTGGGCAAGCAGGACTTGCTGGGGAAAGTGGAAAGAAGTAAAAAGGGTGTATTGGCTACAGGTGTAGTTTCTGTGGGAAGCTGACAGAAGCTTCCCTTATCTCTGATACACCAATGCCAGCTGGCTCCAAGAGGGACCCACCACTGGCCCAAGAGTGACACTGGTACTGCCTCTGGGACAATGCATTTCAGAAGGGGCAAAAACCTGCACCCTGGCAGCTGGAGAAGAGAGGAGAGAGGTTATGTGAGAAACACGGCTCTGCAGACACCAAACTCAGTGAAGAAGGGAGGGGAGGAGGTGCTCCAGGTGCTGGAGCAGAGTGCAGACCATGGTGACTCAGGCTGTCCCCCTGCAGCTCGTGGAGGTCCGTCAGGGAGCAGATACCCACCTGCGGCTCGTGGAGGTCCGTCAGGGAGCAGATACCCACCTGCGGCTCGTGGAGGACTGTGCTGGGCAGGTGGATACCCAAAGGAGGCTGTGACCCAATAGGAGTCACCTTCACTGGAGCAAGCTCCTGGCAGGACAGTAGACCTGTGGAGAGAGGAGCTCCTGCTGGAACTGGTTTGCTGTCAGGATTTCTGACCCTGTGGGAGCAGTCTTTTCGTGAAGGATGACACCCTGGGGAAGGGACCAGTGCTGGAGCAGTTTGTGAAGAACTGCAGCCCATGGGAAGGACTCATGTTAGAGAAATTTGTGGAGGACTGGCTCCCATGGGAGGGACCTCAACTTTTGCAGGATTTGCCTTGTAGTGAGAATGCAGCTCAGTGTTGAAGTGTTAAAAACTACCATTCTTGGGGGAAAATGCAGAAAAGTTTTGCACTTAATAGAGAAAGGCCTGAGACACTGGTGAAAAACAAGCTAATCTGGGTGAAAACTGATGCACCTGGTGACTTGTTAGCCTAAGAAATTCTCGTTTGTGTCATCCTCCACACCTGTGTGGAGAGCAAGGCACAGCAAATTCTGATTTCCCTAATTGGGCAAATTACTTAAAGCAAGGTGAAAGAAGCAAGGGTTGGTTTAATTGTGCTGTGGTGTCCTGGCTGTCAGGTAAGGCTTTGTGCTCTCTTACCTTTGTGCTTTAAATTTCGTAGCTTAATGTTCCTGTTTTAGGCCTGGGGCATTTTATGGACTTGGATTTTGCTGTGTTTGAAAGCGGTCTGGCTTTGTGCTAATTCATCTCTGGTTACTGAGAAAGTGCTTCAAAAGGAGGCTTGGATTCTAAATAATCCACCAAATATCTGTTTCTGGATGGTGCCAGGGGGTAGACAGAGGCTGTGGGGACCTTTTGTCTGACTCAGGAGCTGGTGGCATGCTGTGTGGTTACCACATTTTCAGTGTAACTGCTTGGAATGATGTCTCTGGTGGCTCTTTGGGACAGCTGGTGATACAGAGCTTGGACAAATTGTGAAGGCAGCAAAATCCTTTTCAAAAAGGAATGTTCTGTTTCCCTCCTGTGTCTCTGATCCCTGATCTGCAGAGGGATCGGTGCATCTTGGCGCTTAAAATCTCAGGTCCTGCCTGTGCTGTCTGGCTGCAAAAACGGTGAAAGCTGTGCCCCCATGACTTGGCTACTGTGCAGCTCCATATTACCCCATTTGCAAGCCTTGGGACTGCAAGACCTTCAGGACTGCAGTTACAAGAATATTCTTCTGTGGTCGCAAACCAAAACGTGAACCTTAAGTCTTGCATGAGAGCGAGCGAGACTCTACTAACCAGCAGTCATGCAGGGATCAAACAGTGTTTACAGGAAAGGAAGCCATCTGAGAAATCGCTCTCGATGATTTTACCTGATGATCTGTGCTCCCTCTCTGCACCTCTGAGCACTGGCTCTCCTTCAGGCAGCTGCCTGACATGTAAGGGCCGAAGCGACTAAATAGGCACGTGCAGGGCTGTGCCCCAACTCGGGCACTTCAGCTGGAGTGTTCCCAGCTTTCCTACCATGAACTGACTGGAGCAGAGCAGCTGCAGGTGCTGGATGGAGCTGGCTGTGGATGCTGCACTGTGAGGTAAAGGGGAAGAGGGACTCTTGCGGCTCTACGGTGTGGAAAGGCTGCTGCTCCAGGGTGGGGTTGGGTGCTGTGCCTGCTGTGGTTTGAGTCTAGGAGAGGTGCTGGGGGACATTTCTACGCAGTTTGGCTCAAACTGCCTCGGCACTGTTTCATGAGAAGCAACGCAGTACAAGTGCTTCCCCTCCGAATGCTGATCTGGTGAGATAAGGTACTAGGTAGGCATTTCCATTAGACATAAAAGAAAATAACCCCTTTTCCACCACCACACTGATTCCATGCCCTGGAGGAGTGAGATGAGAGGAGGCCGAAGGGCTGAGTGGGGTAGAGCTGAAGACCAGTGCTGGCTCAGGGTGTAGCAGCAACCCAGGACTTCTCTGAGCTTGGGTAGCCTGCACGGGAAATGGAGCGACAGCGTTTTGGAGGAATGGGTGTCCAGTGCTGCTCCGGACATCAGTAGCCCCTGCACAAATGGATCTTTTAACTTGTTTTATGTCTTTG
This sequence comes from Pseudotriccus pelzelni, assembly GCA_035584735.1. Classification (NCBI taxonomy): domain Eukaryota; kingdom Metazoa; phylum Chordata; class Aves; order Passeriformes; family Tyrannidae; genus Pseudotriccus; species Pseudotriccus pelzelni. Next base: position 27,987,776 of record JAWMRA010000005.1, on the reverse strand, counting down.
CCTTGTTGTGCCTCAGCTGAGTGTTCTTCTAGCCTTTTCCTCTCTGCAGTGGGGCTGGAAAAGGGCCAAGAAGCTCTGTGTGTGTATATTGATTAGCTGTATTGGGGGATTGAAATGCAGAGCCCGCTCCACCACTTATTTTCCACTTTGTTTTCATTTTCAACTGTCATGTATTCCCTTTGGTTTCCTCGTCAAAGGCTGAACAGCTTCCTGCCAGCTTTCTCAGGGCTGTGCCCAGAGTGAGGTCCTCCTTCTATATCTAGTGCCAGTGTTAAGCGTGCTTGTCTAGGATTGTTGAGTGAAGCTGAAAGGTGGGAGTCCTCTTTCCCTAAGTCCCTGGGAAGGTTTTTGAAAGGTTTTGAGTGAAGAAGGGTCATTCCCTGCAGTGCTGTTTCCATCCTGTAATACCTCAAGTTCTCATCCATACTGAGATGTGGCAACACAGGGTGTTTTGTCTCAGAGCTCTTATTTTTCCATGTATGAAATGAGCTTATTTGAAATAAGTGGGAGAAGTACCATTTCTCCTTTCAAAGCCCTCTTGTCTTGCCCTAAAACTCCCTGCTTGGGTGAAAGTATTACAACTTCCTAGGAAGTTCCCAGATAACAGAAGACTCTTCATTTACATCCTTGTTTGAAAACCACATTAGTGCCTTATTTTACTGTGCTGGCTGGTAAATGGAGTTGGTTTATTTATACCTTTGGGGATAATGTTGCAAAGGATTTAAGGTCTTAGTTCTAGCTGTAATTCTGCTGTTAGGACAATAAGATTCTTATAATACTTTCTCCTCTGAGGTTTTACTCTACTTTTCTGATTTTTTTTTTTACTGTGCTGATTTGTAATTCTGTGAGCGTTGCTCTTGGTGAAAATGCTGCTGGCTTTGAGAGTGTAGGGAATGAGTGTTGCCTTCCCAACAAGCAGGCAGCTCATCTGGGTGGCCCTCTCTGTTCAAAGTGGCACGTGGTGTAAGAAACCTTCCTACTTCATCCTGCCCTGGTTGGAGGCTGTGGCAAGGCAAAGCCTGGTATCAGGTGAAGTGTCTGGAGGAACATATGGAGGGGGCCCCCTGGGTGGGAGGCAGAGAGAAAGGGAAATACATGGAAGCCGAGCAGAAATGCTGATGACTGGGCAGTGTGGCACTGGAGCAGACCTGGAGGGCTCCAAACTCTGGGATGTGGGCATTGCGTTTATCGGCCCTGGCACAGGGGAGGGGAGAAGCGCAAGCAGTTCTGTGTGATCAGTGTTATAGATACCCAAATAAGTAGGAAAAATGCCATGCTCCTGGTGATTCTGCCTCCCCCAGAATCGCTTGCATCTGGATTGTTTTTACCCTGCCCACGTTTCACGTTTTTGCTGCTCCAATGAGCACATGAAACCACCCTCCTACTGCTGAGTGACTCACGCTGTCACCCCTCCAGGAAACCAAGAGATCATCTCGCTGCAACTGATAGCGGCGGGTCCTCCTCAGCTCCACAGGTGCTCCCACGCCTCCAAAAAGCTGCTCGCAGCAGCTCCAGGGGCATCCCCACCTCCTCAAATTCAAATGTGCTCTGAAGATCAGAGAGCCGAGCTCCTCCGCTGCAACCCGGGGCTGGGTCACCTTTGCACGGAGCAGGCGGGGATTCCTCCCAGGGCTGGCTTTTCTCTTTCCTGCTTTTAGCTGGGCTGCCCTGCTGTGTCCTGTGCCCCAACCCTTTGCCCTGTGCGCAGCACGCTCACGGTGTTTCTGTGCAGAATAAGGTGAGGATGCCTTAGGGGAAAGCCCGATGGAGACATCCACATTGGGGTGGGAGGAACAGCACTGCAAGAGCAGTGTGAAGACTGTCACTCTCTCTCTATTTTGGAATTATGTTTGCTTTAAATAAGAACTTGAGAAAACCAAGGCAGTTTGTGGGCACAGTCTAGTGTGCACATGCTACTGCCAGGGCAGTCCCAGCACACTGTGACTCTTGCTTCTTCCCTGCGAGATTTTTGCTTTGCTTGGCAAAACAGTGGACGTTCAGGATTTCTCTTGTTTTTCGTCGTACCTAGATGGTGCTCCATGGGTGTATGATTGTAAACTGTGTGAACAGATGTGAACACTTTGTCATTCCCATTTCCCCCGCCCTCCCCACATAATTGACTGACAAAAGGCTGAGTTTGCTATCACCTGGAATGCTGGGGGTGGAGAAAGGCTATCCTCCTTTCATAGGGGGGAACAGAAATACAAATTAAGTCTCAAGTTGCCCTTTTGGTTACTCCAAAGCATCTGTTAGGGTGGTGTGTATATTACTGTTAAAGAAGATCTGTCAGTATTCAGCTTGTTCAAAGTCACCTAGCCTCATGGGAATTCAGTGCTGCATCTTCATCCCACCAGAGTGTGACTGCCGAAAATGTCAGCTGTGGGGGTGTGGGACGAGGTTGAGCGTGTTGGTGGCTGGAGGATGCTCTGCAGGACACAGCTTTCTCAGCTGGCAGTTTGCTTGTGAGATGGGTATTAAGATGTGTATTGGGGACCTTTCAAATACCTTGGGCCACAGAGGGACATACAAACTCTTTAAAACAGTCAGGTTGAAGGCCCATGCTCTGGTCCTTGGAGAAAATCACTGCAGGACACAGGGAAGAGCAGAGGTGAGGTCCCTGCATGGATCAGTAGGTGATGGCTTCAGTCCTGCCACCCTGGGGAGGGGCTCTGCTTGCTGAACTCTCCCATTACTGGTGCATAAGTGGGTTTCCTGTCAATCTTCTGTGCTTTTTATTTTGGTTTGGCAAGATGCATGTTATCATGACGCTCTTATCTTTCTCGTGTGGAGAGGTGCACAGATGTTTTACTAGATGTGCATCATACAGACCGTGTGTTCTCTTTTGCCATAAGGACTGGACCTCAAAACTGGCTTGAGCACTGGATTCATCTGGGAGCATTTGGTTTGTGGTGTGGGCTCCCTAAATGGCCTTATTTAATTGCTGGCTCTTTGGGGCATGCCGATACGGTCTGTGTGCGTCAAAGTCCAACATGGGAACGGCTTGGTTTTACTCTGGCAGTCCAAATAGATGGTGGTGTTGCTGCTGCTCTGTGGTGGCCCCGGTGGAGCTTGAGTACGGACCACTAGATGTCTGTATAAACCAGGGTGTGAGAAACAGCAGTCCCAGCTGCGGGTAGTGGGTTTATTGGCTCATCAAAAGGGAGGTGGAGCAGAGGTTCATAAATTTTGGTCTTGTGTAGAGAGCACAGGAGGGGGGGCAGTGAAGGAGGGGATCAGAGGCAGGTCCTGCAGCACAGTGGGATGTGGTGCATGACCAGGAGGTGTCTTGCAGGAGTCGGAGGGAGGTTAATGCTGCCACCTCACAGCACCCTGGTGGGATGTGCTGTCTGTTGTGGTCAGAGCTCCCAGCAAGGAGCCCCTGCAACCCCAATGAAACCTGTCCCTTCCAAGAAACCCTGTTTTGTGAAATGGCAAAAGAGGCTTTTGCTCTTTGCCTGAGGTGAATCCTTTCACTTGCAGGCTTGACACCACCTCTGTGGCACAGTTCGGTCTCTGCTGTGAGGGGGGGTTTTACTTTCACTGGGGAGAAGGTGCTTTCTCAGCTTGTAATTTCTCTATGAGGTGGGCATTAAGGTGTGTATTGAGGACCTTGCAAGTATGTTGGGCCACCGGGGGAAGCTCAAACTCTTCAAAGTTCCAGGTTCAAATGGTTCTCCACACACCATCCCAGCAGCTCTGAGCACAGTGACTGCTCCGAGCAAGGGCTTGCAGGTCTCTTTGGAAAGAGAGGTCAAGGTGATAAGGAGCCAAGTGTCTCTTCCCTCACCACTGGCAGAGCAACGTGTGTCTCTGCTGCCCAGATCTTCAGGTGTTGGTTGAATCTGTGTCCCACCCCAGAGAGCTGCGTTTCCCTGCCGAAGCAGCTTGCTTTGCTTTGCCTCTGCAAGATAAGGTGCTGCCAGTATCAGAGGGCGCCCACCCACAGCTGCTTGGAGGTAGAGGAGGCGCTTTCTCTGTTAGTCCTCTCGCACCAATCCTCTAAAGCCGCTAGAGGGCAGGGAAGGTCTGTGAAAGAGCAAAGTGGCCTCAAAAGCCGCTGGAGAGAGCTCAGCTGTCCCTGGAGTGAGATCCTGCACCTGAGGAAGGATCCTGATGGCTGCTTTCTGAAGAAGGGCTGGGCTGGGCTGGGGCAGGAGTAGTCCCTCGTTTCCCAAATCACATCCCCTCTGCTCTGCTCCCCTGACACTGTCCTGCATCCTCATAGACCCTTTTATACCCTGCACCACCCTGCTTTGTCCCTTGTTCCTGCTCCACCAGCCCAGGCCTGTGATCCACACACAGCCGAGCCCTGGAGCTCAGTAGGACTAAGCGAGAGGTGCAGCCATGGGAAGATAATTACAACATGCTGCGCTCCCTGGGCTGCATCACACCGAACGTGTGCATGAAGTTCCTGAATGGAGGGATTTCAGGATGTGGCTGGAGGCTGGATGGGATTATGACATGGTCAGAGCTGTGGGTCTTCTCGCAATTCCCAAGAATGTGGCTGTGGTCTCTGAAGATGCTTAGTTAGGCCTATGCTTGCTGCCCCAGCTAACAGAGCCCAGGGCACGGCAGCCAGAGGCAGAGTGAGCTGCAGCTGGAAGGTCAGCCAGAGGATGCTGAGATACTGCATGGGGGATCAGAGCCATAGCACAGGGGGGAGATGCGGAGAGGGGGTGATGTGGCAGAGCTGTCCCTGCCTCCTGCCCTGCCCGGTAAAAGAACATTTGTCTGGTTTTCTCAAAGGAAGCTTGGGTTTTCAGGAAGATCCTGTCTGCAGATGTCTGTGCCTAATTAGGGTATTGCTCAATGGTGTTTATCAGGGCCAGCATTTGTAAAGTATGGAGCAGAACAAGTGTCTCTTGGGGATCCTTTTTTATTTTTCTCCTTTTTTCCCTTTAATTCCAGTTAGCAAGCCATTCTATCCAAAGTTTGGACAGACGGTTTCCAAATCAGTTGCTTAAATTGTGGTATCGGATATGTTCTGATGCACCCTTTGAGGAAAACAAATAATCCACGCTTCAGGGTAGTCACCACTGCTTGCTCCTGTGTGCTCTTCACTACTGCACCTGGTTTTTTAATCCAGCAGATATTTCCCAGCTTGTGTGTGAATGATAAGGGAAGTGGACTGTATTTCTTTCCTTGGAAAGAAAATTTGAATACATACATTTCTGAGACAGCTGGGAATGGAGCTGGAGCCCATTGAGGGCTAAGGCTCAGCTGACTGCCTTGGAGCTGGGCTGTGTCAAAGCGGGCTGACAATGCATATGTGCATCCTCTTACAGCCTAGCCGCACGAATTTTTGTTCTCAGAACTTCAAAGCTCTGTGGATCAATGTATTTGGCTGATAGTTGGGCTTTCAAGTCTCTAAGCTATGGATTCATTCTCAAGCCAAACATGTACTTTTAATGCTGTTTGAGCTGTCTGGGAATACTAGACCACAGTCTGTTGCTGAGCAGAACTGCTGTGCGCTGTCAGAGACGGTCAGAAACATCTGACCTTTCTGCCGGGTGCTCCCTCCTTTTTCAGATTTGCACTTGTCCCTCCTTTTGAGCTTTCTTCTTGTAGAAGCAGCTTTGTCCAGCACATTAGCCTGCTTTGCTTCCCATGACTTGGCTGGATGCACTTCTGTAGTGCGTAGCCAGTAGGACCAGAGAGAATACAGAGAGGAAATAGGGTCACCTAAGAGCACAGCAAAGATCAAGGCATGGAAATAAAGAGGGTTCCATGTCCAGCCAGAGGCCTAATTTCCAATTCCCAGCTGAGGAGGTTTTCAGTAAGTGCTGAATAAGCAAGCTGGTGCCATGGTAGTTGGGTACACATTTGACATCAGCAGTGTCTGTGGCTGCAATAACTGATCAATGTTTGCAGTCACTGTTTGCAGCTGTGACTTCTACTAGACAATTAATGCTAATTTCCTCTCCTTGGGTTGAGGGTCTCATCTCAGCACACACCCTGTTTTGTAATCTGTTCTGTTATTTTGGCTGCTGCCTCCATAGCAGAGTGCTGTGCCATTGCCTTTGGCCTGCTTCTCCCCAGTAACCAAATTCTTGGTAGCATGCATGTTGGTGGGACTTGTTCTTATGGTCTGGCCTCATTGCTGCCACGGTGCCATTGTTGTTGGAGATGTTGGGAGAGGACTTGAAGAGATCACCCAGGCTCACAGTGACTTGCTGTAAGCCCAGACTTGTGCCATGTGCGAGTGAGGCGATCTCCATGTGGAGATGATAAGGGAAAATATTCTTAGAGGGTTAGGGTGAGATCGAGAGCTGGAGGTGGGAGAATTTGCACCCACCAGCTGACCTTGCAAGGCCTTCCCAACTATGTTCACAGAAGCTGTATGACTAGACCCTAAGCCTGGGGTAACACCCAGGCCTGATAGGGCTTGTTGTACAGCACTGTTACAATATGGGGTTAGAACCAACCAGGAGTGTGAAAACCTTATTAACCACACTAGTGAGGTGAGTCAAAACCTTCAACATCCAGTGTCCTGCACTGAGTGGCTCTGGCATTTCTGAAATGAGGTGCTGAGCAAGTCTGGATGTGCTCCTATCTGAAGAGAGCTGCTGACAGCTTTCTATTGGCAAGCTTTGGAAACTTATTCCTCACTCTGCAAAAGTCTTTCTCTAAGGGAGAACTAGCTGAATTTCCCCAGGAACCCAACATTGTATTAATGTCTTTGCTAGCCTAATAGATTCTTTTGTTCTTAAGATGGTTCTTTCAGTGTCTAAAAATGCTTTGATTCCTCTGGGCATCCTTCAAGTGAGCTCAGAGCTGTAGCTTCTCCCACCTTATGAGCTGGTTGGTTGAGTGGCTCTGATGTGGTTTGTGGTTACATGTAACATAGCTCATGTGGCTGTCCTGTGCTTTTGATTTTCTGAATCACCAGTGAGTGCACTTTCACAAGCAGGTGTGAGCCTTGCTCAGGAGATGTGTGTAAATACCACAGAGAGATGCTGAGAGGCTCAGCTTTTTCCAGCCTGACCTGCAGGGTCCCTGTGCCTGCTGGAGGTGTGGGGGTGTAGACTACAGGTGCTGCTGCTGCAGGTATTGTGGAGGCACCTCACCAGGCACAGTCCTTGCCCTGAGCTGCTGGGGACTCCAGCCACCCTCCAGTGTGGGGTGAAGATCCCCAGGGTTAGATGGTATCTGGTGAGCAATGAGAACTGGGGATCCAGCCTCATTTTTTACTTGCCAAATTATCACCCCTCTATTGCTGAGTTGATCCAATGCTCGAATCTTGAAAAATTCAAAGAGTCCTGCTGTTGACCTGAAGACATTACTGGTGTTCCAATTTGCCAAACCAGCTCTAACATGTCAGTGGCAGAGGCCAGGTATGATGCTGCCACTGGAACACAGCGCTGAGTCAGTGCCTTTTCTGCTAAAACGTGGCAAAGCAAACTTTGTAAGTAGGCACAGGTCTGTCAGAGACTGCGTCCAGTGGGTGTGGGTGGAGTTTGGAGCTACCATGCTGTTGCTGGCCCAGACTCTGGCGAATCTCAGACAGAAATGGTATGCCCTGTTTTACTGGGCTGTATGGCAGTAGATGCCACAAGGAACTGGATTCAGTGCATCTGCAGAGAAATATCGCCAATCACGCAGGCCCGGGAGTGACATCTCTCTTGACTTAGCAGGATGACAATGAAAAATGTGTCATAGCTGATGGACCGAGATGCTGTTTAGAGAAAAAAAATACTTAAGAACAGGAGCTGTGTTGGTGCACAACAGGATCCTCCTAGCACACTTAGAGTAACTTGCAGGTTGTCGGAGTCTCTCTGGTGTGCTGCCTCAACAGCGTCTTCACCTCTCTGAACACTGCCGAGCTTAGGGCAGTAAGTTGGCAAGGACAGCTAAACCACAAGGAGGAGCTTTCAGTGAGGCCTGACCCTGTTAACCAGTGATGTGAAGTCCCCACTCCTGCTGAACGACAGCCAGAGACACAGGACATTGTTTTGGCAACGGTGGTAACGTGCGGGGCGTTCGAGCAGTAGTGGGAGGATGATAGGAAAGAGGGTGCCCTAGATGAGAAGGTGATTGCAGCTCTGCTCCAAAACGGCACCCAAGGAAACAAAAACAGGTCAGTGAGAGGCACAAGCAGAAGGAATAGTGAAGCTGGAGGTGAGAAATAGAAACTGGTGGTTGAGGTCACCTAGAATCGAGACTCAGTCCAAGAAGAGATTTCCTAGGGAAGAAGGAATACAGTTAAGGCCCTTTTTAGAAAGGTGAATGTTTTACTGTGTAAAAGTCCCGAGAGATTTCCCACACAACTGCCATTTGGAGAGGAGGTAATGTTAGCAATAAAACCCAGCTTCTGATCCCCGCCCTGACAGATGTGAAACAAATCTGAGGGTGCTGCAAGCATCCTCTTGAACCAAAGGGTCAGTTCAGCATTCTGCAAAGGAAGTGACCTTCTTCTTTGGTGTTTTCCTCATGCCATTGAGTTCATAATCCTCTGCTGCCTCCTTTAAACATGGAAAAGAACCCAAACATACAAAGCAAATTAGCCAAATCTTTGTAGCATGCCCAGGGTGTACTACAGATAGGTGCCACTCAGCTTGCTAAAGTTTTTCTGCAACGTTTTCTTATGTCACTCATTCTGTGTAAGTCAAGCACTTGTCTTCGAAATGTTTGCCGCCTTGCCATCTAGACAGATGCCCTGTACTCCCATTGGCAAATTTGATTTGGAAATGCAGAGGCTTTGTGCTTCTGTCTCAGTCTTTTGACGCACACGCCAAATTAATGCTCAAATCCAACATTCAGGGCCTGGCCTATTTCCTTTCATTGTGTTGTGCAATGATGCATTTAACTTCCAATATCAGAGAGTGGTGGTGCTGTGCAGCTGTCTGAGAAAGGTCACCGAAAGTCAGAGGAGTTTCACAAAAAACATAGATGAAAAGTTGACTCAGATTCACTGAAATGAAGAAAACTCTTTTTCTTCTTTTAGAATTATGTTTTTTGTGAAACTTGCTGGTTTTGCTGTGACCTTTATCTTTTACTCAGTTGTAAGAGACCTTGTTTTGGCAGGCACTGAGGGAAGGACTTTAATACAGTGTGAGCACCCTGTGCTCAATGCTGATTGGTGGATTGAGATTTCCTGTGGCAATCCTGTCACCAATGGCTCCTCTTAACATCACCTGCTGTTGCTGGTGCCACGTGTGTGCCCTGGGGGTCGTATCCAGAATCGTTCCCACCATCCATACAGGTGGTAGAAAGGCACCTCTTCCGTGATTTGATGCCATCCTACACGTTTTTCTTGCCCATCACTGACAGATAAAGATCTTGAAAGATAAGAGCTGTGGCCTCTGTATGAGTGGCCAGGCCTGAATTTAGAAGACTTTGCTGGCATCCAGCTGCAGTGCCAGGCAGATGTGCTATTAGTGTGGTTCCTACATCCTCTGCTTGTCTCACAGTATCTTCTCTGCATGTAAACCAGCTGTCAGTGTCTGATGAGGTATCGAGAAGGTGCTATCGAGAATAGAGGGCACTAAGAGGTTTTGATGCTCTAGGTATTGCTGGGGAGGGGTGACATTTGAGGTAAGAGGTCACCGTTTCAGGTGACATCAGGATGCTAAGAAAAGCCTGTCGAGTGTTGTGGCTTGCTTTGGAATCAGCAGGTATTGGCTGTGGCAGCCAATGGGCTCTGTGTGGGTTGGCGGTTCCCGCAGACACCACTGAAACCGCTGTTCTTGCCCTGTCACTGCCATCTCGAGAGAGGCTGGGAGCACAGTGGGGCTGCAGATGGGAAACATTCCCTGCCAACACACTCGCTTGCCCTCTGGAAATTCTGTACGTACGCGAGTCATACCTGACTAGGTTTGTAACAGAGACAAGCTGTCTCAGGATGGAGTGGGTTGGCTGCCAGAGACAAATGTCCCAGTCCTGCAGGGTGGGTGATGGTAGGGGGACTTGATTCTGCCCAGTCACTGTGATTTTTAAGGAAAAGTGAATTTAAATGCTGATTGCAGGGCAAGCTGTCAGAATGGGAGACCTCTCATTTTGGTATTTTGAGAGCTGGAGATGAGTGAGTTCCTCAGCTGCAGCTCTCCTAGCCCGGGATACTTTTACCTGTGGAGCTTACTTGCTTTTTGACTGCAGTGATAGCCTAGAGCTCTGAAACACTCTTAGGGCTCTAAGCCTAAGTAGTCTTTGTGCTATAACTATTTCCATCACTCTAGGGACACCCTGCCTTTGTCTCTTTACAATGAGAACTGGATGAAAGCTGCTGTGCCTCACCATAGGCATGTAAAAGGAAGGCAGCTTGTCTAGGGCTTCAGTGGATGCAAAATCCCTCAAGGATGGTCCCAGCATCACCAGGTTGACCAAAGCCGAATTAATGGGCACAGTGTGATTGGGTGGATCCAGTGTAAATGCACGTGAATATCTGTCTTTGTTTTGTGTAGCTTTGAAACCAGATGGGAAGCTGGGAGGAGAAGGCTGATCATGATGAAAATGTGACTTCGGGAGCCTCTGGTAACACTTTCAGAAGTCTGTAGAGGAAGTACAGCCTAAATTCTGAAGTAAATCCGGAGAAGTCACTTTAAATCTATACCCTCTGTCTCATTTGGAGTTACAGGAACAGCAGCTGATATCCTTATATAATTTTGAAGGTCTATGAGGTCCCAATCTTGAATTCCTTTCCAGGGCAAGTTCTTATAGTAAGAATACAAGGCTGGACTTTTCATTGAGCTGACTAGCTGGTAAGATAAGGTGGTGTGCTTTCTGTGGGTTGAAACGGGGATCGTGTGTGTGTGTAACCAAAGAAGAAAGTTGTCTGGATTTAAGTAAAGCTGTGATTAAAAACTTTACTGGGGTAGAACCTGCAGAGAAGTCCTCAGGACTTGGATATGCAGCTGGTTTAAGGTGCCTTTAGGCAAAGTGGCTGCATCTGCTGAGCAGCTGGAAATGTACGTGTGTCTGCTGACCCCTGGTCATGGATGAACCACATCTGCGAGCAGGGGGGTCATGCACTCTTCCCACTGAAGCATGAACACACTTGTGCCTCTGATTTGTAAATCCTTAGAGGTTTGCCTGTTGGGCAGTAACTCTCTAAGCTTGCTGTGAGTTGTTTTCGGCCTGTCAGGAATCAGTTAGAAGCTAACTGGAAACAGGCAATTAGTGAGAATTAATTGAGAGTGAGCATCAAAAGCATTTGTGCCTGTCCAGCTTAAGTAGTTGAAGTTCACGGTTTGAACCTCACTGGCATAACTTGCTGTGCCCCTTCACCAGCTGGACAGCATTCAGTATGTAAGTCCCCAGCAAATGACTCCTAGTTAGAAAAGACAAGGGCTGCCGAGAGGCGCAATAGGAGTTGCTCTATTGGGAGACAATCAGCTATACCAAAATCGGGTTTTGGGATGGCTGGAGGTGAGGAGTACTCCCTAGGGCTCAGCCTTAACTACTGTTTTAATTAATTCCCCTGAAATGAAAACCTGGTGCTGGTTAACAAGATACATTTTGGATAGAAGTTAAGAAATAATTTCAGCATAGGGGAAGGGTCAGAATATCATACCAGGAATGCTGAGACCAAGAAAAGGGCTGAAACTCAGCAGTAGTGTGTTAAAGGATGCTCGGTGACTAATAATGAAAACCTATTCTTAACCAGGAGTCTCATCAGTTAGAAAATACGGAGAAGAAGAAAAGATATCAGTGTACTGTCCCATCACAGGATGACTACAAACCATCTTATGTGATGTTCTTGTGAAAAAGGCGAATTTAGTGTGAGGGTGCACCAGGTGATTTGTGGTGGGCTCTAGTCCCTTGCTGTGGCAGTTGTGAAGAACAACAATGTAGATGGGAGCTCCTGGCAGTTCCCTGTGGCTTGTCTCCTTGGTTTTCTTCCTCCTGCACTCATGTAGGGTGAGGCAAGACAAGGGGGAAGATGCTGGGGTGGTCTGGGAACACCTTATCCGTGTCCTTACTTTCAGCTGAAGTTGGAAGCAGTGGGTATCTGGACCTGGCTTCTCCTTGTGTTAAAACGGTAGCACTGTTTGGTGAGGCTGGAAAATGCTGTTCTGAGCATGGCTGGAAGGAAGGGAGCTGGGTATGTGTTTTAGCAGCAGGAGGAATTTCTTGCCTGGAGCCATACAAGTGTGTGTCTGTGGCTCGGTGGTGGATAGGTCACACTGAAATAGCTTTGGAACAGAAATTTTCATTCGGAGAAGTTAAACATCACAGGCTTTATTCTTTTCCTAGTTGCCTCCTCCTTTCTGAGTTTTATGCTAACCCACCTCAATGTGAGTGAAATCAAGAGCAGCCCTTGTATTTTTAAATACATCTCTGCCTGTGTAGCAACGGTCAAACATAAAGCTTACTCCTAAAGCCACTGGTTTTAAAAGAATCACTGGAAAGTTTAGCATTTCACTTTGACTAAGGCTGTTTTTCTTTCTATGGGAACATCACGAAGCCTCTCCCTTCTTGATACAGTTTTGAGTGAACAGGTGCTAGCATAGCCCCTTTGAGGTCTTTTTGTTTAAGTTCATGTGAAATTCAGACTCAAAGGTGAAATAGTTAATAGCATGTGTGTTTGTTTTTTGGTTTGGGACAATGCTTATAAACAACAGTACATGTTGCTCTGATCCAGACATCATCCAGAAATCAGCCAGAAAGCTGATTTACCAAGGCTGACTTTCCAGTAAAAGGTTGCATGTTGTTGCCTGAAAATTGAGTGCAGGAAAGTCTTTGGGTCAGAAAAGGTTGATTTTTTCTTTTATTTCCCCCCCCCCCCCCCAGTAAAGTCTGAACAGATCCGATTTTCTTTAGCAAAACCGTATGACTTGTTCAGGGTTTCACTTGATAAAGCAGAGGCTTTTTTTTAGAGCTGCCAGTCAAACAGCGACAAACGACAGATACATTGCCAATGCAACATGATAAACTCATCATGGTATGAAACCAAGTTGCTGCTCAAACAGCACCACTAACAAATTCCTTGTGGCTTGCTATTAATGATGTGGTCTAGCTTATTACAGATAAAGAAATTGAAATAGGTATGATTTTAATATCAAACCAAGAAATGTACCGAAACTTAGAATCTTCAGAAGGCAATTAAACCGTCATTTTTATTTACTGTAAGCCTTCTTTGTCTTATTTTCTTGCAAAAAGAAAGACTGCTTGGGCTACCAGCACTTGCTTGTGTACATGGGTATTTATCTGGAAATAACTGCCATCTTCAGCTGGGTAATTCCGATTTCAAGGGGTATTTTGGGCCAGCAGTACTGACAGTTTTGACAGATGAGCCTGTGACTGACTGCAATGCTTCTGGGAGAAGAGCAATTCCTTTGCCTGCTTCAATGTATTGCTTTGTGGGTAAGAACTGGCCCTTCTTACCTGCACTCAGGTGAACTCAGTGGGGCTGCTCATCTTCAGCATCACACAAAGAGGCTGTGATGCTCCCAGAGAAAACTGGCCTGGCAGCTCAGTGAACCCAGCACAAATCTGATGCCCTCTCTGTGCCTCAGTTTCTTCGGAGACAGGGACAATAAAGCTTACCTTTCTAGGAACAGATACATGAGGGTGAGCTTGGGGAAAAACAGTGATTGAGAAATGTCTGTGGGTTCTAGATTTGACGTTTCATGCAAATCAATGCACTGCTGCTTTGCAATGGGTTTTCTACTGTCTGCTTGGAAACATTCTGCCTAAATTGACATCCCTTGTAGGTGGAGCTGTTTCTTTCTCCCCAGGGAAACTACAGGATGAGGCTCCATCATCCCCTTCCTTGCCATCCTGCAAGCCTGACAGAGGGGGAGTTTGCCATGGCACTTAACACAGGCTAAGCAAGGACATACTCCTGTGACAGCCCAGTGTGGTGGAAAAGCTGCTGTCAAACACCACTGTCCTCAGGCATCTTGGTGCAAGGAACCCAGAGGCAGGGCTGTTGCTGCACTGGGAGAAAGGCTGTGCAAGAAATGAAGGGAAGGCAGGAGAGTCTTATTGCTTGTTGTGCCTCTTCCTCTTTGCCAGCCCAAGGCTGGCTGTAACGTGCTGGCTGGCAGGACTGGAGCTGGTGCTTGGATGCACTACTTGCATATGCAGCAGCTATTTCAATTTATCAGTATTTTTAACTCTATCTTTTTAAGTTAAATTAAATATTCTATCTACAAAGATACACATTCATTTACCTGTATGCATTTCTGTGTAAATGCCAAGAGGCTGCTCACATCCTTTGTAGACACAGAGCCATCGTCCCCTCGTGCCTCTGCCAGAAGGGCAGACTAGTGCTGATGCTGCTCCAGAGCTGAGGCTCTGGTTCATCCCTCCTCCTTCTTTCAATCTGGGCCCAGGTACAGCCTGGATACATCCCAGCCACTACCAGGGTGGGCTCTGGGACAGACCTTCCATCCCACACAGCAGAGCTGTGGCTGCCTCCCACTGCTGCCCTGCTTCCCAAAAACTGCTGAGCAGGGAATAATGCTGCAACTGCAGGGGCAGTTCTGGCACTGCTCTCAAAGTTTCCAGCATGCCTCAGAGTATTCCAGCTGCTTGATTTATTGTGTGTGTATAATTCTTGGCTTTTTGCAGAGCACTCAGCCTTCCTGTCCCTTGTGTGTTCCGTGTGTAGGCAGACACTTCCCCTCTCAGTGTGTCACCAGGGTAGTCACACAGCATCAGGTTATGTGGACCTTTGAGTCCAAAAGAAGCCAGAGTGCAGTGCCCTGTGTAGCCAGAACAAATATTCCCTGCAGGGATGTGTTCTGTGGCAGTCAGCAGAGATGCTGTGGTTGTGCTTGACTCTGCTGCCATTCCCCAAGGCGATTTGCGGCCCCATCCAAGTCAGGCAGAGCTGAGCCGAAAGCAGGGTCTTGAAAAATCATAGCAAGTACGAGTGAGAAACACTGATGGCTTTGTCAAAATTGGCATACAAATCACTTTAAATCAAAATCAGCTGATAAGCCAAATTGCTTTCAAATCAGGAAGTTCCCTTCTGGTTTATTGCCTTGGTTAAAATATTTGATTTATCTTCCTTCTGCAACACATTCATCTTCCTCTGTACAATTGACATCCTCTTGATTTCTTACTGATACCAAAAATAACCAATAATTATGTTGCTGTTCCTGTAGGATTTCCTGACTAATTCAGCAGGGAAGGGAACGTTTGGGGGTTATTGTAGCACTCAGATCTCGCATTTGCTTCCGATATGCAATTCTCTAGGGCAGCAAGCTGTTTTGTTTTCATTTGCCTGGACCCTGCAGACAAGCTGTACTGCAATGGTGCCGTGCTGCTTATTCAGACTCTGGATTTGCCAGCTCTTCTCCAGCCTAAACAAACGTACATGACCTTTGCTATTTGTCAAACCTGCTACCTTGTGCTCACTAATGCTGGTGATAGGGAAATATATGCCCAGACTCTGGCACGTAAGAGTTCTATATCTTGTTGTTTTTATCTTCTTGGATTTCTTCCTAGTCCTTCATAAAAGAACTCTCCTTCCAGGTGGGGCTCAAGAAGCAGTGTACCTGCAAGCATATAGCTACCACATCCCAGGGTTTAAAAAGGAAAGCTTTTCCCTGGCACATTCTTGCACAGGAAGAGGTGGAAATCTTTTACAGTTAACTCAGGGCTGTGGTTTGGATTATAATGGTGCTTAATCATTAGGTGTTGATACCAGTTGCTGTTCTTCAGGCTGTCTGAAAACATGAATGAAAAGGAATTTGGTAAAATTGCAGTTACAAAATAAGTTTGTGAGGGTTTATTCTATTTAAAGTACTACCACTGCTGTTATCTGCGAGCAAACATGTGGGTTTTTCCTAGCAAAGAACTTTCCTTGGAAATGAGTAACAAAATGCAAACCCCCACAAATATTTGCAAAACAAAGGCGGTTGTATCCTTAACAGAGAGGGTGCCAGAGGATGTCACGAATCCACGTGACTGGATGAGAATGTGGCCAACGAAATTTGTTACCAGTCAATGCAAAAGCAATGTGTGTGTGGGAAATAAGGGCTTACTCTGGGGAGATATGTTGACATTGCAAATAGTCCTTTCCTCCCTGGAAGGCTGTTGGAACCCGATGTCAACCTGGAAACCTCACTGCAGAACTTAGTGGGAGTAGAAAAGACAAAGTTCAGAGAAAGTGAAACATAAGTCCATATTGCACCCACATCTGCAAGGCTGAGGGCAGTTCCAGCCTGAGAAACTTTGGGGTAGAGCTGTAGGAAGTGCAGAGATGAGCAATAAGGGTGGTGAGCTTTCATATGCAAGGTGACTACAGAAAGCTTTTTCGTTTGGAAAGGCAGTTTTGAGGAGAGGTGCTGGAGACGTGCAGTTTATCAACAGAGAACTGAAATATGTTTCACTCGTGATTGCTTGTAATGCAAGTGCAGGGGCACAAAGTGAATCATTGATTTAGGTGCTGGAAAGCCAAAGGAAGGGGTGCTTTCACAACAGTCCAAGTGCAGTAAATTGCTACAGGACACTTTAGAAGCCAAAGATGGACTTAGTCATAGGGGTTAGCTACATTTGTTGGAATTAGGTCCCTGACTAACCGTTAAATTCCTCACCTCAGGAAGTCAGCAAATTTTGCTTGCTGGGACAGATAAAGCAGGGTCCCATATTATGCACACACCTTCTTGTATTCTTTTCTGAAAAATACACTTTTTCATGAAAGTGGCTATTGGGCTGTGCTGGATGGAGGCCACTATGTGTGTTTATGTAAAAATTGCGAGCACTGTGTTGGTCAGTGCCATTGTGTGGACAGCTTTGAAGGGAAGCCTGAGTTTCTTGGGAGATGATAATCACTATATGGTGGCAGCTCCTTTCCTCTGCAGACACTCAGGATTGTGACCTGGGAAACACGAGCAAAGGTTACACAAGCTTTACCTATTAATGCTGGTGAAAAATCAAGGCAATAGTCTCGCGCACGTGTTAACAGACTGAGGACTCCAGGGAAAAAGAGAAGGTCTTCCAACCTCCTCCCCATTCTCCTTCATGGCATCAAGCATGGAAAACCGTGAACCCTGAGCTCCAGAAGCAGAGGATTTTGTAGGAGAGTAAATGGGTAAAGCTGAGCACATGTTCAGAACAAACCACAAGGCCTTTTTTACCTGGTGCTGTCTGTTACCTGCTTTCTAGCGGTAAGCAACTCTCAAGTGTCTCATGTTTTACAGAGACTTCTTTCTGAGAGGACCCCTTGTAATGCTCAGTTGTTTTCTGTTCACTGCTGTCATGCTTGGATTGCACAGGCTGTGTGTAGGCAAAATGAGAGGACGACGAAGGAAGGAAAAGCTTTACATAGTTCTTGTGGTTTTGCCCACAAGAGAAGCCAGATTTCCTCTGTTTGCATGATGTCCTCTTCTCTGGGATAACGCTGCCCTTTTTGGGCTTGGTGGTTATTCCCTGATGCCGTGACCTTTCCCTTAAGCCTGTGCAGTGAACTTGCATCTGCTTTTGGAACATAAATCTAGTGTGTGCTGGCAACTTTCCTTATGTTTATGACTTAAGGGAGTGTGTGGTCATTGTGTTGTGTGAGGTTTCAAAGAAAAGGCTGAAGATCTATCAGGAATGCGTGATTAAACTGGGGATTTCATTGCTTCAGGCTGTTGTGGAACATTAACACCTTAAGCAACAGTTTGCTCCTTGAGCTCAGAAGATATGCAGAAGGATGACTTGTACATGTACCCTAACAGTGATATTACTACTGCTAGAGGCAGATTCTCAGCTCACCTACTCTTTACCCATCTGATCTTGTGCAGCTGTTCCTGTGTGTGTATGTATATACACACATATACAGTGGGCAGCAGCATGTAACTGTTTGCAAATACGCTTTATCTCCCTTTCCTAATAGACTGTCATGCACATTGCTGAGTGCTCTACCTCATGTGATGGCTGAGGCAAGTGCAGGTCTTCACTGCAGTAAAGCAACTGTGCAGGGACACTTGCATCTGCCATTTCCAGCTGTGGGTTTGCATGCCAAGGTGGGAGGTGCTTCCATCAGTCCCACTCTTGTATTTGATGTTTGATGCCAAGGTAGTTCCTGGCAGTTCTTTGCACTCAAAGTGAAATCCTGTTGCTTGGACTACTAGAACCAAAGTGAAAATGGAATGTTGGTGTGTTCTTCCATCCAACAAGCTGCTCATAAATTACAGGGTCTCTGGCTCTCACAGAGACTCACCTTCCTACTGCAACTGGGTAGGTTGTTTCTGTCCTTTCCACTTTCCCCACCCATTACAACTGCACAGGATATTTGCATTTGCAATATGGGAAACAAAGGCTTCTAGTTTATCGTCTTTGCTCTTCAGTTTGCTACCCCACCAAGTATGCCTGGAGTTGACAAGTTACACGTAAAATAGCTGGTGATAATAAATGAAGTTTCTCTGGAAGGACACAGAAATATACTGATGTACTCTATAGAGAATTTGACCTTTTATTAGTGAGCTTCTGATGTCCTCAGCCTGTAACTGGGGTATTAATCTGCCCCCACACTTGTGTAAAAAACCAGCTGACTCAGATGCTTCTGTGATGACTTCTGTTTCCTGCTTCCATTGTAAAAATGCCACGTCCTTGAGTTCCCGTACCATGGTTTCATGACTAGAGTGTCCCTCATCCCGCCAAGTTTGGCTTGAGAGAAATAAGTGCATTTTCGCTCCTTTCTTCTGACTGTAGTGTGAACATGTGTTCAAAATGGCTTTTAGAACAGTGTGTGTAAACATTGGTCTAAAGTAGGAAGTGCAACTTGATGCAGTGAGTGTGGGGGAACAAATGGAAGTCATTAGACCAGAGATGGGGGGAAAAAAGCAAGGTAGCCTGGGAGAAGCTGAGTGAGCCTGATTCTTCCTTTTTGTATTCTGATCTGAATCAGGGACATGTCCACTGGAGTCAATGAAACAATATTGAGAGAAATATTTCAAAAATGAAGGAGTTTGGGTCAAATTGGCCTTGAAGCTCTTCTGAAGTAAACATACCTGCTAAGCCTTTGTTGGTGTGTGATCGACGGGGTCCACCTCCCTCAGGATCAATTTACTAGTGCACAGTGTACCACAGCTACCCCTGAGACTGAGATAAAACACATCAGAGAAGGCACAGAGAGTAGTGTGGCTGAGAGCAAGTTGTCCCATGAACTATTATTTTAGAGCTGCCAGCCAAAACTTGTGCTCTTCTGCCTGTTGTCACCTTGAGGTCTGATCCTTCTCCTCCTTTAGCTTTACATCTTTGCAATTCTATTTTTGCTTTTGACTGACTGGAGGGAGGAACTAACAGCTATTTTTCTCGT
Organism: Pseudotriccus pelzelni; assembly: GCA_035584735.1. Taxonomy (NCBI): domain Eukaryota; kingdom Metazoa; phylum Chordata; class Aves; order Passeriformes; family Tyrannidae; genus Pseudotriccus; species Pseudotriccus pelzelni. The sequence continues at coordinate 27,968,581 of JAWMRA010000005.1, read as the reverse complement.
GTTTGTTTTTTTCATCAGTGTTACCAGCACAAATATTTGCAAAGACCTATTGGTGCACATGCAGTTGTTGTTGTTGGAGAGTCATTTCAGTCTTGCATTTCTCCTCTTTTCCACTGATGATACCAGGCAATCACACACTGATCCTATGACAGACTTAACCTGGGCTGTCCATCCAGACTTCTCTTGGCCTTGAGCTTTAGAAGCTTTGGTCTGCTGTGCTGCACATAGACAAGTATCCTTTGCATCCAGGCATGTGATGTGACTGCTGTGTTTGCTCTGGTCCTTCCTTAGAGCTGTGCTGTTGTTTATATTCCTGCGGAATTTCAGTTCCCTGCACAACAGTTGTGGCGGTATCAGAAAACGCCCTGTGGGAGAAAATAAAACATAAGTTATGTTTCTACCCTTTTATTAAAGGTAGGGGTTGAAAAGAAAGGGGTTTATCCTTTGTTCTGATGTGCCATATGCAGAAGTCAATAGCATGGATTTTATTTAACAGTAAGTGTGAGGTAGAGAGAGAGAAAGAAATAAGAAAGTGGAAGGGAAAGGACTCAGAGTAGAAGATAGTCACCACTTGTGGATCCAGGGGTGTCCCGTTGGTCCTTCTTCATCCTGGGCTTCTCAGTGGTGAGTCCTGGAGTTGTGCTTCTGGGGGTACCACCTTTACACAGTCCAAGTTCTGGGTATCTATGGGGTGATTGTAGATGTTCCCATAACTTGGCATGGCATGTGTGTGACCAGTTGCCTCGTTTCACACAGCCTGGGATTCTTGGTAATTCCCTGAAAAGCATTTATGCCTTTTCAGTGGAAGTTTTTAAATAGCTTTAAATAAAGTGGGAATTTTTGTCCAGATGCATTAAACCAGGATGTGCTAAACAGATCTCACCTCTGTCAGGCCTGGAATTAACATCTTCCTGTTCTAAATTTCTCCTGTCTGTGCTTCTGTCAAGTTCCCTCTGTGGTGGCTTATGTTATGGCAAGTTCCTTTTGTGGCCTTGAGTGTTTTGAGAGAGGCAACTGTGCTCTGTAAGTCCCTAGAGGTGGGATACCTATTGGCACTTGCCGTATGTTCCTCTGCTACCTAAATTTCTGGTGAAGTGTTTCAGAATGATCTGTGTAAGCAGAACTTTTGAACAGTGGGAATGATTGTACATTTTCTTTATAGTTGTTGAGTTTCAAAGAAGTTTTTCCACAGAAAAGTACAGTCCTTTTACAAAGCAGATGAGATGGCACAGCTCAAATAGGGAAAACACTGGTCTCTTAGACACAAATCACTTCACTTGTTTTCCTCATCCAAGGTAAATCAATGCTTTCTTTTGATAAATGCATTGACGAGGACAGGCACTGGGTTGATAAATGGTGCTTTGCCATAGGATTTCCGTGCTGGTGTCTCCAGTCTGCCTCTGAACAAGGATATGAATCACACTGTAAAAGCAGAAGGTACTGCAAAGGTTTCGTTGAAAAAAAAAAAAAATTTGCTCTCCTGCCATGGAAAAATGCGAATGTTTAAAGATAGGCATTTTTTGTCCTGCACAGAGAATAAACAATCTCAGAGCTATTTGTGGGAAAAGGATATCAACAGTTACTTAAAAATTGACTTGTTAATTGCCCTGTCTTCAAGAAAAATGCCATCAGGTTTTGATCCCACAGCTGGAGTCTTTTTTTCCATAATTTGCTTCAGTATGCTCTAGGGGATGTGGTGTAGGGGAATTTACATTTCAGAGAAATTCCTGTAAAATCTCACTGATGCTACTGGAGAGAGGAGGCTGTGATGCACTGTGGGAGCACTGGGCTGCTCATGAAAATGAATTTATCTAGGGAAAATGGAGCATTTTGTTTTTCCTGGAGAAAAATGTTCCTCAAGAGAGATTTCCCAGTCCTAAGCTGGCATTTACCAGGAGGAAGTAGAAGAGAGAGCCTGTGAGGGAGACAGTTCTATAGAATAATATTGCCTGCTTGCTTGGATCCTGACAGAAGTTCTGGGTGGCGGAAAGCCTCTTGCCTGAACCATTCCTACATCATCTGGATGATCCACACTGACTCTGGTTAACAGATTGGTAGGGAAACACAAAACCTTTGCCTGCCTTTAGGTGGAAGGAGGAATCTGCTGGTTGAAGAATCCAGGGATTAAAAGCAGGATTGGGGCTCTCTGTGGGTGCATTGACAGAACAGCTCATCACTGAGGAGGATTTTGGAAATTTGCCTTGGAATGATTAGAGCTAGAGTTTTAAGAAATCAGCCCATCTAAGCAGGAAGATGGTATATCTGCCAAGCCTAGGGCCATACTGATAGGCTGAAATAATTCTTAATTTTTTCAGGGACTCAGTTTGGACGCTGCTGGTAATCCAGGAGCTCATGCTCTAGAGGACCAGCTCATGGCAGACTCCTTTCCCTGCCCAATAACACCCAAGAACCCTGTGCATTTTCTAGTTCTATCAGTGCCAACACAATCTCTTTTACTGAGGCAGTTGTAGATCTTGGTTTCCAATGAAGAATTAAAATTGGCCACAGTGTAAGAATTGTATCATATCTACTCAACTCAACAAGCTCATACAAGAGTGCAGCAGAGCATGCAGAAAAGTATTCTGTGTAGTGGCTCTGGGTGCTGCCCTGGTGTCCCTGCCCTTACACCCATGTAAGTGGGCTCAGCACTGATTGTCAGTCTGCAGGAAATTGCCTTGGGTTTGGCGTGTCCTCTCATAACTATACAGGATTTCTTGTCTGAGAAGATGAAAAGGCAGGTGTGTGTTTGTTTGTGGGGTGGTGTTTGGTTGGTTGGTTTGTTTGTTTTTCTAGTTCCAGACCTCTTCAAAACCCTCTGGTGACCATCAGTTGGGGCACTTCAAGGCAAGCTCTGTTTTGTATTGTGTAGGATGACAGCCAGTGTTAGTGAGATTGTTGAAGCATTTAGAATTCGTGCCTTGTTTCATCTCATTCTGGACAGCAAGTACGTGACTTCTAGGAGACCACGGACTGAGCACCATCGTGGTGGCAGCAAGAGAGGAATGGCCCTTTGGGAAGTAGATATGTGTTCTCTGCCAAGGAGAACCAACACCTTCAGTCTGTGTCAGAGACCTCATCCCACCACCGACACACAACGTGGTCATTTATTAGCTAGTATGGGAGGGTAAGAGAAGGAGATGGGAGGAAACCCATCCCTGTGATGTGATCTGGCATTATTTCTCTGGTTGTACGAACTGTGCCTGAGAACAATGTCAGAATGATGTGCTGCTGAGTGATATGCAGAGTGCCACTTAGGTAGTCAAGGACCATGGCTGGGCCTGCACTGCACGGTATTTGTCTGACCTCACTGTGGGTCCTGGAGACTGAAATCTCCCCTGTGCACTTTGCTCGGAGGGTGAGGGACCCTGGCAGGGTTAAAGCAAGACCTCATCCCCACAGGGTTCTTGCACAGACACTACCTGCAGAGCCAGCCTGGTGCTCTGGGGGTGCAGAATGTATCTGGGCCGTGAAGTGGGTGATGCTGAAATCAAAAATTCCACCAGAGATATTTGCTTGAGGCCTCTTCAGCATAACTGTAGACTTACTCAGCAGCACAGGGTGTCCTTTCTGTCAGTGCCTTTGCTGTGGAAGACCCACGTGTGAACCTTGAAAATATGTGACAGTGGTGTTGGATGATGACACCATCATCCTGTTAGGGTAGAGGCACTTGAAAACTAAGCTCCTACTTTCTCCTTGTGTTAAGAATATCTCAGCAGAAGGTCAAGAGACACAACACATCCTGAAAGGAAGTGGGAAGGTTCCCAGGTGTGCTGGTGCTTCTCCAGTCATCCTGCCTCCCACTGCTTCCTCGAAGAGTTCCCAGGGCAGTAATGAGAGTGGACAGGAGTTCAGGGCACAGGGACAGCAAAGGTGTCCTTGAAGGGTCATAGCTAGAAAAGTGTTAATGAGAAGAGTTTTCCACTCCAATAAATGGGATCAAGTCAGGAAAACACCTTTATATTTTTGATGAGTATGACAGTCCAGAAGAACTCCACCTGCTGTTTTGTAACCTTTGTTGCTGCTCTTTGACTTCTCAACAAGCTTTTTGATCAAAATCTGTTTTGTCTTTGAACACACCGGCTGAGTTCAGTGCGCCAAAATGATTAAAGGATGTTTCTGCAGAAGTAAGTTTGATTTTTCTGGGTAAAGATGGTCTGCACATGAACTGCTGCAGACTTATTTTTCGTGTAGTTCCATTTGCCTTCAATTAGCATAAATGTGGTTCAGCTTCTTGGTCATCAATAATATATAATATACCCTTGGGATGATAATTAAAATCGCCATTCCTGGAGTGAGCAGAACTACTCAATCTAGTTTTTCTGCGCACGTGTCAGTCTGAAAGCAAAGGAGATTGTCAAACTAAATCAGGACTTTGGAATGTATTTTGGGGTTAGTAACAACTGGGAATAAATAATGTTATCTCTAACATCTGCTTCCCATACTGGGTTGATCTTGGGTAGCTGAATATCTCTTGGTTTCTGATAAGATAGAGGACAAGAAGAAATCGCATTTTCTCCGCAGCAACAGATAATGCATTTTACAGATTCTCAGCCAAATCTGAGTCAAATGTCAAGGTAGGGCTAAATGGTGCATCTTTGCCAGATTCTGTGAAGGAAATGTGAAGGAGAGAACTTATTTAGTATGCAGGAGAGTTGCTTCAAACCTGAAGTGTGTCTACTCTCACTAATTGTGGGTCAATTCTTCATAAAAAATAGGAACAATTTTTTGGGTTTTTTTTCACCCCAATCATTTGACTTGTTGGAAAGAGGTAGAGATGCAGCTGTTTTGTTTTCTTAGTAATAAAGCAGCTGAGGCTCAGGGCAAAAAACTGTTCTAAGTTTTTTTTTAAGACTTGGACTACCTTAACTACCTGAGCTGCAACTTAACACTGAGCTGTTCTGAGGAAGAACCTTCCCAAGCAATGGAGACAAAACAGCCAAATACTGTCTATGCCTGTATGAATTTTACAAATGTGTAATGAATTTTGTGGTAGGCAAGTGTCAAAGCAAACCTATCCAAAGGCTAAAAGGAGAGAGCTGTGTGAGGGGATCACAACCAGGGTATCCTGAACCTCCTGCATTTTAACTGGGTTGTTTGGGATGCTGTTGCCTTGAGTCCAGCTTGGTGTGTTTGGACCCACCCATTGTGCTGTGACCTCTTGGGTGGTAGGTGCCTGCAGCCTGGTTCTTGTGCTTGTCAGAACTGTTCCCAGAAAAGCAAGCCCTCTCTGCCTCTTTTTGGACAAAAACTACCTGTGTCAGTGGCGTGCCATCTGGTCTGTCCACCTCCAACTTGTCCTGATCTTCCCTGCTATTATGTCTGTCTGCATCTCACAGTGCTTGTGAAGTTCTCTGCTTTTGTATAGTGACAATTACAGAAATCCTCTGAAGAGTAATTACCCCTTTTCAGTGGAAGTTTTTCAATAGTTGTAAATAAGACTAGGGTTGAATGTTGAGCAATGAAGAGGAGACAAACGCCAACTAACACTCAGTAAATGATCATTTGGCTGTCCTGTGTTTGATGCTTAGGGAAAAACACTGTTTTTAGGGATAATTGTAAGGTATACCATGAGTTTGCAAAAGGAAGCCAAACTGAAGTGACAAAGGCAAATTTCAGGTGTCTCCTGAATCTTACATCATTAACAGTAACTTTTTCATGTGGATTTATTTTTTTTTCACTTCATAAATTGAACTAACTACTTAAGTCTTTCTTTTTAAAAATTATAAGCTTGTCAGAAACATATTCTAGCAGCAAGAGTAGCCCCTCGGTGTTTTGTTATCCAATGAACCTTCTAAATAAGGATCATGGTTGTGGAATGAGGCTTTCCCCGATCTGAACACAAAAGAAAAGAAGGTTTTTTGGAGCTGGCTTATATAGGCACAGTATCCAAGAGTCTTCCAACTCCTACTTTCAGATTTTCACATGACCTCTGTTCTTCCTGCTGCCCCAGCAGCACAGGATTCCCCCGAGTGAGAGGTGAGATTTTCATCTTGGATCAGTGCTCGGTCTGTGCTGCCTGAACTTCTGCAAAGTCTGCAGTCTGAATAAGCAGTCACAGAAACAGGAGTGTCCTTTGTGGAAGTTCCCTCCTTCCATTTCGATGATATCAAGCAATCCCATTTCCCTCCTTCTGTTTGATAATTCCGGGGTTGTCACTTTCTCTGGCTTTCCTGCGATGTCTACAGTTGGTTGACTCCGACCTTTTGGTACAATGTGAGAAAAATCATAATTGCTGAGAAGGGTTTGCCCTGAAACCATCAGCCAACACTTGCAGGACACAGAAGGGTTTAGGTGCCTCTGCAGTCCCTCTTGTCCCCCTCGCAGCAGGGAATGCTTTGGTAGACAGAAGGTGCATCAGCTTGTCCGCAGTGACCTGTTGGTTTGGGTGAGCTGCCACTGTGCAGTTGTGCTACCTGAGCCCACCCATGCTGGACTCCCACGAGTGAGCTCTGTTCAGAGCACTAGTCCCTGGACTTCTGGATACTGTGGGTCACTTCTGTGGGCCACGTGGTGCTTCCCTCTAGGGCAGTAGCTGTGGGAAGGTTGAAGGAGACCAGTCAGTTCACAGATGCTACAGCCCAGTCACTTTTTGCTGTGGTAATTGCTGTCTCTTTTTTGTCCTCGTCTCTGTTTGCTTATGCATCCAACTGTAAAGTCAGTCATGTTTTAAATAGACATAAAAAAATCACCTACTGCAGTGAAAAGCTTGCTTGTTTGTTTGTTTGACTGCCTTGTTTGTAACACCAGGGCAAGTCCTCCATGCAAAAGGGCAACGTTGTTTTCCACTTAGAAAGCAGCAACCTCCGTCCAAAGGCTGCATGCTCATGGGAAGTGTGTAGGAAGGTTCCCTGGGTCCAATGATGAAGCTTCTCTTGCTCTCCATGTTTTAAGTTAAGAATTTAAAAATGGCTTTGCAAGTTAGCCTAGACCAAGGGTCAGTGTTTCCTGCTGTGCTTTAGGACTGAGATCACCCCACTCATCACTTTTAGGGGGAAAGTTGAGAAACCCTGACACCCACAACAGCCATGCAATTGTCTCTGATCTAGAACTGATGAGCTTTTTTTTGTTTATTTGGAAATGACGACTCTAATCACTGCCCATTTTGGTCATTTGGGAATAAGTTCTGACAGATGCTTGTCATAACTTAGACAAAGTATTTTGGCTCCTATGTATGTGGAAACTGTTGCAGACCTATGTTGCAATTTATTTGGTACTTGGGCATTTTACCAATGTCATCTTCTAAATATGTCGTATTCTAAATATAAACCCAAGTCTATGGTAATGGCTTTCTTATGATAAGGTTACAGGGGTGAGAATATTTGAAGAAAACAGTAATGGATTAAATACTTTGAATTAATTAAAAAAAACATTGCCATGGAATTTAACCTTTTCGTAAATCTAAATGCATGTAATTAGGAGGCCTCAGATATTGTTCTCCTTTATGGCTTTATGCTGTTTTGACACCTGGTTTGGAGAGAGAATTACAACAGGTGGGTGGGTGGGGAAAAACTGAAAATATCCAGAATACTTATGTTTAGTAAAGTTCCAAAGAATATGGTCTCAGTGGGATGAGCTTCTTGCACTTCTTACAGCCTTTTCCAAGTGCGGGTTTTTCAACGTTGTTCTTTCAAAGAAGAATTTTGTAGCTTAAAGATCAAAAGATATAACAAAAACATAGTGTGTTTGAAGAAGAGGTTAGGAGACTTTGTGTTAGTAGAGAGCAGCTAGTCATGGAATCAAATAACATAGAAAAGAGCTTTCCTGTAATTTTAAGACATTTTAAGATACCATTTTCGAGAGAAAAAGGCTTAAGCCATAAAACCAGAGCTTAATGATGGGATTTGGCTGTGGTTATATAGCATGAATTAAGGTAACGTCACTTATGCTCTTGAAACTCAGATATCTGACAGCAAGTCAAAAACATTAATCTAACAGCACACTTAAGCAACCAGATTTCTCAGCTTTAATGGCTTGGTAGCATCAAATCTTTGTATTCCCACCAAATGTGTGGTTTTGCCCCTTGTCTCTTTGTGTACATTTGAGAGGGTACTTGCTTAGTGTGGTACCAGAGCAGCTCCTGCTCATTTGAATTCTTCACTGCAGTGCCTTTAAGAGCTGTGGTTCCCACTTGGCAGGGGTCATGCTGGCAGGCCCGTTCAGAACATGATCTGCAATCATTCTGAAAACTCTGTGCTTTCTCCCCTCTTAAGCAAGAAAACAATTCTTCACTTTCTCTTGAAGCTCAGTATGGAGCAGATCTTCTGTCATCTGCCTCAAATAGAATATACGCTGTTTTGTCTTCAGGTGAACTGATTTATGAGTGCCTTTCAAGATGACGCCACAGCAAACAGGGCACCCAGAAACCGACAGGCTTCCTCCTGATTTAGCAGTCGGTGTTTGGGAGGTAAAACAGTTGTGGCAATTGGAAGTCTGAGCAGGTTTTTCAATGGGTCACCTCCTGCAGCACGTGGGGGAGCCTGCCAAGCCCGAAGTGCAGAGGCACATCTGGCTGATTGAGTAAACACTGAATACTGAGTGCTTGCATTTCAGAATTCCCTGCCTTCCCCACAGTATTTGTTGTTCCTTGGATCAGCACAGGGATTTCCCAGCAACTCCTGTCAAAACTGGTGAAATGTTAACAAAGCTGCTAACAGCAGCAGTTCTACAGTTTTCTGTAGTGACCACAGCACTTGATTTTAATGTGGCCATAGGAAAAAGATAATTTTATGTATCCAGTAGCACTCCATCAGGCACTTTCTTCTTCTCCATGGCCAGTTCTTATCTTTGTCCTTCCTTTAGCTTATTGGCTTATAACAGTGAGGAATCACACACACAGTCAAGAATGAACAATTTTGGTCAATTTTAAGGGCAGTTGCCTGGCAGCTACAAATGGCAGAGAGTCTCTTGCCCTGTGCCACTGGGCAGACTTGGTTGCTTTGGTCCTGACTTTGATCCCAGCAAGGCAAGAGCTTCTTCTCCTGTCCAAATTGCCCAGACCCAACACATTGAAACACACATAGTTAGAAATCTTTTCTGTTGTGATCTCTTACTTAAACTACAATCTCCTCAACCTGAACTACTATGTCCTTTTATTTTTACATATTATTTTAACATCCAGAGCGTGGTTTTGGACGTCCTTACTTATACCTCGGGCCAGTACTTATTCCAGTTTTAGCAGTTGCAAATTTGATGCAGAATCTGTCACTATCTACTAAAGCAGATGGGAACAAATATGGTTTTTAATCTGCGCATTACCTAGACTCGTGTGAGCTGAGGTGTTGCATGGGAGAGGAGAGGAAGGGAGGGAGAATGGACGGGGGAGTGGGAAAGGAGTAGAGAAAAATGTGAGGCAGTAATATTTGACCTTTGTCATGGTAATTTTCCTTCTAATTGAATCGCTCATTTACCAAACTTCCTTTCTTCTTTATGGCCGTGTGAAATTCCCGTTGTATGCCCTCAGTGTTAACACTGAACCTTCAGCTGCCTCTGTCGCATCAAGATGTTCCAAAGGCAGGGATCTTTTCTGCAGTGATGAGGGATGTGGTGATTTAGCAGGAAAATCAGCGCAGCTGCACAAGGTTTGGAGTCTGGCAGCGCAAAGCACAATCTGGTTTTATAAACAGCCTTCTTGGAGAGCAGTATCACCTGGCAGTGTCAGCAGTGACAAAAGCAGGTTTTCAAACTCTTCCCTTTCCCCCTTCACATTTTGCTGTAGTACAAGGTGGTGTACGGCCCAACATCACCCACCCGTTTATTTACAGGCGATCGACATGATGCACTGTGTGTGTATCAGCCTGTGGTACCCGCTCACCAAACTTCGTGTGGGCTTCTTTATGATGCAAATACTGTCTGGCCCCTGAGGGAAACACCCGAACTTTGGGAGTTACACCTCGTAGCAATCGAGCAGTGTGTGTGCAGTGCAGGAATGTCCCCACCTCTTATCTGCTCGTGTGGCTGGTGAGTTTCAAGTCAAACCCAGCAGCTGTGGATGAGGTCGTGTGTGCTGCCTGTTATTCTGATAACGTTAGATTGCTGGACTTAAAACAAGCTCTTTCCTTGCAGTTTTGCTAGCAGATCTGAAAGAAAGAGAGGAAAAAAATGATTGGACCACTGTTTCTGGGGTGCTAAAATCTGTTTATTCTACTGGAGAGATATTGTGGGGGGCTTATTAAAAGCTTGTAATGCCTTTTCAGATTACTGGCTGGAGAACGCAAAGGCAATGGAAATATTTTGGCAATTATTACACTGTGAAAGCAGAGGAAGCAAGTGAAGAGATGGTGTGTGTGTTTCCAAGTATGTGCTTCTCTGGACTGAATCAAAGCACATAGTCCATCTGCCCCGTGTTATCATCATCACTGGCCACCACACATTTCATGAGGGAAAAGTGGAAGAAACAGGGAAACTGCCGAGTTGTTCTGCAGGGAGATTGTTTTTTGCTGTTCTTAGCATGGACTTAATGTCTGTCTTGAAGAAGGAGTTTCAAGTTTAAATCCTTGTTATGGATCCTCATTCTGCAGTAAATCTTACATCATTCTTCTCACCTTGCCAAGATCTTGTTCTCTGTGGTGCCAGAGGCAGTGTGTCCACAGGGAACCCAGTGGTAGGGTGGACAGGAGCTGTAGGCTTAGGAGGGGTATTGTGGGACTTTGGTTTGCCTTGTAAATCTGTCTCAGTGCTGCCATTAGCTAAAAATCTCCCCTTGCAGGGGACACTGTGCTTTTTTTACAGGTGTTGCTTATGTCTTAACTGAATTTCTCAGACTGCAGCTGAGAAAACAAAAATAACCTCCCAGCCCCTAGTATCTAAAATGCTCAGTGGCCAACATGAAGGACTTCGGGAAGTGCTGTTGTCTTTTCGAGGGTGTGGCTGCTTCATAATGAGGAGTTCCTTGTGCAGCTGCAGTTCCTTAGAACTATTCCAAGTGGGAACAAATGAACTGAAAGTTGAGCCCAAGTCTCAAAAGCAGAGGTTGTTTTATCCTAGCTAGACATTCAAGCTAAACTGAAAGCTTTATTGTGTGTAATCTTGATTTTTGCGGAGTGGCTGACATGGGATGAAAGCTCAAAGAACTAGTAATATTCAACCCTGTGCTGAATTAGCCAGAGCAGACCCTCACTGCCAGATGGATATCTTGACTCCTTGGATGTCCACTCACCCCTTTTTTAAATTTTTTTTTTTTTTCAGTGCAGCTCCAGACCCTGTTTCTCTGGCACCTCTTGTCTTGTGTTGCCACTCATATCCGTGCAATACTGATTGTTCTGGATCCGCTGGGATGGGTTAGATCCCTGCAGCAGGGGCCAGATCAGAATTACTTGGCTGTTTGGTGGTAGCACTCTTGCATCATTTGTCTTACAGTCTTCTCATGGATAAAGGTCAAAACAGTTATCAGCCCACCTTGCCAGGCTCTTCCCAGTTGGAATAAAATTTTCAGGAGCACAGGAATCAGTTAAGAGTGCTCTGCAGGAGTCAAGGTGAAGAAGGCTGCTTCCTCTCTGTTATTAACTCTACTTCAAACTGCTCTGTCCCCACACCTCACTTTCTGCACTGGTCAGGCAGAACCAACTTTGGTTCAGGGAGCTGTTTGGCATCTGTAAGGCAGGTTGAGATAGGTGACCTGGGGAGCTGATGCCTGAAGAGGAGGCTCTATGAGGGTTTTCTGTTTGCAAGACAGCCTTGTAACTAATGTGTTCAACAACTCACTGTGGGTTTCTTACTGAAATGGCCTGTGCAGTCACAGAGAGCTTCCCTGGGAGCTGCCACATGTGCTGGTACAGTTCTGTCTGCTGTTGGATGCCCATCTCTAGTGTGCAGTAAGAAACTTCCCCAGATGGACCTGATGATGCAGCAGCAGATTTTTAGCAATTCTCCTTCAAGTACCTCAAAGTGAGTAAGGAAACCCCCCAAAAGAAAGTCACAGCTGCTGCAGCACTGGCACTTGAGGACAACATTGTGCTGACATTTTTTGCAAAGCATGAATCAGGAAATTTGACCTTTTCCCCTGCAACACCTTTGTCATGGTATTATACTGCTGTGTGATTTCTGCTTCCTGTGACCCAGATAGGACTGTGGTGCACTTACGTTTATGCTCTTCTTGCCAGCTGGACCTATTATGAGCCAGAATTCAATGGCACAGATGAACAAAGAAAGCTTCGTGCTGTTTAGGGGTGTCCGCTTGATGTTTAGGTATTTGGGACTCAGCCTGTTTGGGCTGGTTTTGTGTAGAAGTGTTGCAGCTTATCCCTAACCTGGATATGTAGCTTGGCACTTCCCAAGGTGGAAAAGGCCAGACTTACCTTCGAAGAAGGTGGTGGGCAAAAGAAGCATCAGGGAGTCTGCTGAGCATAGGGATGGCAAGGGAGAAAACCAAGAAGAGCCTGCTCTTGTAGAGAGCAGCAGGAATAGAGAAGGAATCTTTCAATTGCCTTTTTTTTTGGAAGGAAAATATAGGGATGCATCGCTCTTCCTCCCCTTCCTGTATCAGTCAATAAACGGCTAACCTTCCTTCCATTTCCTTGAAAGCAAGGGAATGCTTTGAGCAGGTTACTTTAAGGGACAGCCCCACCTCTCTGCTGATGAGCTGTTTAATTGCATACTGTCACATTGTGGTTAGTCTGGTTTAGGAGAGGGAGTCCTCCTTCCTTGCCACAGCTCTTTCTTTTCAGATATATTCTCAGAAAGAAGAAAAAAAAAATCCCCCTAACCTTGGAAATTCCCATTACTGAACCTCTTTTCTCCTGCCCAGGACCTGTCCCAGTTCTGTGAACTAACAGAGCTCTCCACCTTAGTTGCACATCCTTTAGTCACACTGTGATACCACTTGAGGTTTGCAGAGCTACTCTAAAGGAGCAAATACTTAGTCTCAAAATCAACCCCAAGACCATGAAGAAAATTGCCTTCATTCTGTTGCCCTGTCAAACTTCTTGAAGACGCTGTGGAGAGCAAAATTATATTGTCTCTTCCCTTCCCTTATGACTCCAGCTTCAGAGTTTACATGCCTTCTTTGCAACCTCAGTTTTTCTTGATCAGATCGCTTTCGTGTAGCAGTTCTCTGAGCTATTTACTTGGTTTGATTTCTGCTTTTTCTTTCCAAGTTATTGCCTCCTCCTATTTATCCCACTCTTTGTTTGGTCAGTGTATGCATCTGCTGTCATTTGTGTGGCAATATCTTTGGGTCAAGCACTGATGTCTCAGTAGTTGCTGGTTTTGTGCTGATGCCTCGCCGTGTTTGACCTGCTGGTGTCTCTTCCAATCAGTTGGCATTGGTGACATGGAATCTGTGCCTTGCTGCTGGTGGCAGCATTTCTCATTGCTTCTGCCCTTTGGCTAAAGGGAAAGATGAAAGATGTCCCCTTCTGTCACCTTTCTCTGCTATGGGGACAGAGAGCTGGGGAGGGGAGCTCCTTGCTCTGGTGAGGATGTTCAAGGGTGCCAAAAGGCAAAGCAGCAATGGGAGTCGACTTGCAACTGATCAAGTTCTGAATGAAAGTGGGTTTAAAAGTGCATTTTATTGTAGTTTCAAGTCCTTCTTTCTGCCCAGGTGTGATGAAAATTCCAGCGCAAACAAAGACTCGCTCTTTTAAAGCAAGCCTCTTCCTATCAGTGTGGTTTCGGTGTGTGCTGTTTCCATCCTGGACTGAGCACCTGATGGGGTTTTGGTCCCCCTTTTGGTCCTCCCTCCTCCTTCAGTCCCCCTTGCCCTCCTTGATCAGGTAAAGCTTTCAGAAAGACTACAATGTCTGCCTTTGTGTATCTGAGTTTCACTGTTACTGGCTGTTCCACACACACACCCTGTCCCCATTATGGTATTTGATATGTTACAAGGAGCAAGCTAAGTGATAAAAGGCAAGTTTGACAAGCAGTGGTGATTCCCAACTCAACACTAGTATGTAAAAAATAAAGTGTCTTTCTCAAACAGGGCAGACCAGGCTGCTCTGCAGGGGAGGTTTAGGTTGGATATCAGAAAAAGGCTCTTTACCCAGAGGGTGGTTGGGTACTCCAACAGGATTAACTTAGTTAGCTTGGTTAACTGGGTTGCTCCCAAAGAGCTGCCGCATCATCAGGATCAAAACAAACCACAGGATGCATGGTACAGAACAATCTGTTCTTGGAGAAGTAAGCAGCCTAAAAATAGGTGTTAAAGTGATTCCACTTTGAAAATGTTTAATAATTTGGTAGCCTACTTAAGTGGTTGAGCAAAAGCTCTAGAGTCAAACGTTGAAAACATCCTGGTCAGTGCTGAGTATTTTCTGTTCAAAGATTAATGCTAACAGCCTGTGCCTTACTGTTGTCGCGAAGAAGGATCTACTGGCACTACCTGCAGATATGTGTCTAAAAGTAGAAGAGAAAAATACTTATAAATTTGGGAGATAAAAAAGAGAAAGCCTGGAATTAACCTGCAGAATACTGCATTCAACTGCAAGGCTCACTCACTGTGAAACCAGTCTTTCTGGACGGCACTTCTGCTCTGTGGCTGTTTTAGCTCCTGGTAGAAACTGTGTTTCTAAGGGTTTTAGCACAGTCCTAAGTGATCCCAGGCTCTTGGAGGAGGGGAGAAATGCTGTTCAGGGTGATAGATCCCATGGTTTGTTTCTGGGAAGGAGTCATGGTGACTCTTTATCTACCTGGCCTAATGCTGTGCAAACAAACCTGGGTTAGGAGATGGTCCTGTGCAGGACTCATGTTCTGTCAAACCCGTGTGTCCATGTGGTGTCTGGGCCAGAGCCCTGTGAGGTAGAAATAGTAGCAGAATAGAAGCTGGGATCGTTGTCCAGGGGTGAAGTATCAGTAGATAACTGCCCTGTTGATGCGCTGGGCCAGGGAGAGAGCTTCCCTGAGGATGCCTGAGGGATGAGGGAGCGCAGGGCTCTGGTGAAGGACTTGGGGAGAAGCCCTGTGAGGAGCAGCTGAGATCACTTGGTCTGTTGAGACTGAGGGGAGACCTCACTGCAGTTACATTCTCCTCATGAAGGGAAGAGGATGGGCAGGCACTGATCTCTTCTGTGTGGTGATCAGTGACAAGACCAAGGGACTGGCCTGAAGTTGTGTCAGAGGAGGTTTACCGTGGATATTAGAAAAAGGTTCTTCACCCAGAGGATGATTGGGTACTACTGGAAGAGGCTCGCTAGGGACGTGATCACAGCACCGAGCTCAACAGAGCTCAAGAGGTGTTTGAATGATACTCTCAGGCACATGTGCAGGGCCAAGAGGTGGACTTTGATCCTGTGGGTCCCTTTCAGCTCAGCGTATTCTGTGAGGCTGCCTGGGAAGAAGAGGATGCCTGTGTGCTCTGCTGCTTGCTTTGCTTTACAGGATAAAGGGACTGGAAGGACTAGTGTGATGGTGTTACAGTGGTTACATTTAAATGAGAGGTCACAGTCTAAATACAGTCTAACAGCGGCAGGAATGTTACTGGGCTGACTCGTGTTGAACAGAATACACTCTGATTTCTGCTTGCATCCCTGCACAGCGGAGGGGGGAGGAGGTGGTGCTGCAGTCTTGCATTGTCTCAGTGAAACCCAGTTTAAGGCACTGTGCTTATTCCATCCCTCTTATTTCTGTGTTGTTTGGATGTGGTCTAGTTGGAACAGGGTTTATTGAATAGTGTTGGACAACAGGCTTCGGGCTGAAGAGGTGTGAATGACCTTGTGATGCTATGACTGGTGAAAACAATGGTTCCAGTTCTGCTGCAGCTCAGATAGCTTTGTGTGTGACCATAGGAGAGGCTAGGTGGGATGGTTGGAGAGGGATTAACTGGTTGATATCTGGGGTCATTTGGCTGACAGCACAGCTGGGGAGTCTGAGAAGACCACGGCAGTGAGGGCATTGCAGCTAAAGACTGAGTTTCCCAGAAAAGTAAATCATGGCAAATGTCTTGTGTGATGTTTAGCTAATGGAAAACCACGTGCAAACTGAGCACATGTCCTCCGTGGACTGTGTGAGTTCCACATACCTGAGATAGCAGTGGGAGGCATCTATTGAATACATCTGGGAAGTGTGGGAATTCATGTATGCATGCCTTGCCTTTGGGGTGAATGGAAGTTGATTTCAGCATGTGTTAGGAATCCAGCCTGCCAGACAGCATTTCTGGGCAGGAAGAGACATTGTGTCCTTATAAACACAGTGTATGATCTCCCCAAACCTCGACGCTTCCGCTTTGAAAATTAAGGACGGATAAGGTACGTCTGGAAGAAGGGGACAGACAAAATTATTGCACATTCAGTTCCCATGCTGTCATTTCTCTATTCCTGTTTCCACCTTCTCACACAAGCTTTCACTGCTGAGCCATACAGTCATCTGGGCTTAATTGGAACCTCGTTTTCCCTCTCATATAGACTTCCTGGAGCCTGGCTGTCACATCACATGCAGTGTGACAGTATGTCCATGGACGGGGCCCTTGGGGAGACTTCTCAGTCTTTAGGGCTGCACCTTTCACAGTTGATGTGCGTTTGGCACTGCTGCTGGCACCAGGTGAATGCAAGGCTTTTAATAATGGTGAGCTGTCTGCCAGCTGATAGTTACCCATCTTTCTTCAGTTTGCTTCCACTAAGTCTTTTTTCTCCAACTAGTAGGTGTGCCGGATGACAGACAATGTCCTCTGCAGGCCCTGGCTAATGGCAGTGTAGGAAATGCCTGGCTGAAGAAGCCCGGGCAGCGTCACCTCTGGTCACACTGGTGTGGCTGAGCTGGGAATGCAGCAGGGAGCCCCTCAGAGGCTGCCTGGCTGCAGCCTGGGCCAAGCCAGGCGCAGGGACGGTGTAAAGGGATGGGGCTGCTGACTGATCCAGCCTCTGAGGCTCGGTGTGTCAGGGACTCTCAGATCCTCCTCTTTACATCAGCTGCAGGTGCGATGGGTCCTTTCCCACTAGAGGGCAGTTTTACTATCCCTGCATTCCCATAGGTTGCTGATCCCACTCAGCACAGTCTTCCTTTTCAGACCATCAGAAATTCAGGTGAAAGCCATGATCAATATTTAATTATTTCAGCAGCTAGCAAATTGCCTATGTGAATGATAAAACTATTGATTTGGAAATACATTACTTGAACTAAAGCAGACTATCAAGGAATGATATTTTTTTTTATGTGTGCCATGTATCTTTGGGAGTAAGCAGTCAACAGGTGTGTCTCAGTCACATGGAAATCAGTGTTCTGCACTGAGAGCAGGCACACAGCTCCCAGATGCTTCTGCTGGTAAAAGTGGAGATATAGCAAGTTTGTATCATGGACTTTCTAAAACTTCAGAATATATATATATATGACTACTATATTCAAGGAAAACCAAAATAATCCCCAAAGACCCTAATTGGTAGTTGAAAAGACAAATGCTCCTTGCTAAGACAGCAGCAGACCTGGAGGTTTGCTTCTCAGATGAATAATTAGCCATTCATACTTCAGAAATCCAAGTCAGTAAGAGCCATAATTTCAGGCTCACTTAGAAATCTACACCTCAGAGACAGCCGGAGGAGCTTCCTGCACTGTGAGGTGTGGCTGTGTTGGAAACGCTGCACTCAGTTCTGCTGCTGATATGTGAGAGGATGTGAATTGAGTTCCTTGGCTAGTAAGGAACAGAAGATGAATCATGACTTTGTCCTGTAACTCAAATTTGGTCATATTCTAGTAGTGCATTTCTCCCAAGCACTGAAGTCAGGCTTGTTTGCTTCTGGCCTTTCACAGCTACCCTCGCAGAGCACAGAGGGAATGTGTTCTTCTGTTCCCTCTGGGTTCTTGGAAACTTCCAGGGGTTTACACTCCTGAAATCTGAGCTAATGAGGAATATGAGGAATGATAGATGGTGACCTTGCTAGGAAGTGCTGCAGACATTTCTTGCTTGGATTTTTTTCCATCTAGTTTTACTTGCCCAGGCCATTTGTCCCTAAGCCAGTGTCTGGAAAGAGTGGCTGAAGTCATGGCTCATGTCCCTCTGTCCCTGGGGTCAGGAGTTTCTAGGACTTTGTCTTACGAGGCCTTTGCAGCAAAGCTGAGCTCTGATCCAGCCACTGAGTTAATGACGTATTTGTAAGTTTGTGTCACCCTTTCCCCCTCCTTTTGAGAAGTGGCTTCCCCAGGAGACAAGGTCAGTGTGAGCTACAGTCTCTTCAGTGCTTGTCCTAGTTCCACTTTCTCACTTGTTTTGAGGTGCCTTTTAGGCACAGATTGCTCCTCAGCCCTAGTGGAAGCTGCCTGCTCCCACCTGGATCAGAGTCACACCATGCTGTATCACAGCACCAGGACCATACTCTAGGTGCAGGACAACTGCGTAGTGGGGAGCACTGTACTAAACAGTTACAGCCTGAGCAGGTAAAACAGAATTGCTTTTGCTTCCCCAAAGGCTGCCTGGTGCATCAAATATAGAAAGCTATGCAAACTCCCCTCGGATGTTCACAACACGCTGGAGAAGTTACTCTAGATGGACTCTGCAGATGGATGCTCCTGCCTGAGAGCCTACAAGGCCCTACTCTCTCTGATCTTGTATCTTAAAGGTCTTTTCCAGCCTAAATGATTCTATGATTTGCCTAAGTCTGTCTTGCTTGTATTGGGAACTCTGGCTACGATGCATCTTCACTGTGCTGCCTGACAGAGTTTCTCTCTCTGTGTGATTCAACCCCCCAAGACAGTCCAAGAAAGTTTTCAGTTGTCATAAGCAGAATGGTTTCCCTGGGTGGGCTGTGTGGGGCTTAACCTGTGTAGTGGTAAGAGAAACTCCTGTCCTCAAAGTTTGCCTGGTAAATCCAGACCCAAATTCCACCTATGGCCTCTTTGGTGTTATCCTTTCTGGTAATTCTGGAAGTAGTGAGAGAATAGAGAAGGTCAGGCCTGTGCTGCAGGCTCTGAATATCTCCAAGCCACTTCCTTGGTGGATCTCTCCTGTTCAAGGGATATGTCCAAAGGAACTGTCTCCTCTGTTGCAGAATGACCCTTGTCTCCATGAGGGAACATAGCTCTGTCTTGATCCTTTCCACTCTTGTGGGTTTTAATCCTGCAGGGTAGACTAAGGTCCTGTGATAATCTTAACATATTGTTTTGGGTTCTCAGGCTGCTTTGTTTGTTTTTCTGATTGTTTCATTTTCTGAGTGTTTCCAGACAAACTGTAGGCTGCTTCCTGTTACCTCGACAAACCTCTGTTCTCCTCTCATCTGTCAAGTTTCCCATGAGAAGTTACATTGCTGTTAGGATCTTTGCTCTTCTTCACTTCATGTCCAAGAAATTTTTTTCTGTGCAAGTCTCCGTCCAGTCCTTTCCTTCTCCTGAAGAGGTAAAGCTGCACTGACCCAGGCCTACGTATATTAGCAGCTTCCTGCCTTCTTCAACAATAGGAGCCAAAACCTGTGGTTTTATTTTTTAGTCTGTGAGGTTTGACTAGCAATGTACAGGCAAAATCATATTTAAATATAATTTTGTGAACCATTTTGTGGTTGCTCTGGTGAACAGTGGTTCCTGATATTTCTTGATGACTGGCTTTCTGGCGCATAACTCTGCCTCTGCTGACCTCCAGTCTTAAAGACAACAGAAGAAACCAGGCTGCTCAGTTCATTCTGCTTGTCTGTGGAGGACATACGGATGCTGTCCATTTCTGCCATGGTCTAGTCAGTTAAATCCAGCTCATGCTCTTTCCACCTGAAATTACAGCTGCTCGTCTTGTCAGGGACATAGGGGAGATTTAGGACCACATCCCTTCGATTCCTTAGGGCCACTACTGTGTGGTAAGGATTTGAGATGATTTTCTTGGGCAGGGTGATTTCCTTAGGAGTATCCTTAGTCTGGATATGGGTCACAGGCTGTCTCCAAGATAGAGCTGGAACCCACCAGTCTGGGCAATGTTGGCAGAAATAGCACTGTTGGGTTCCAGAATCTGATCTTCACCTTTGTGGTGTTATTCCAGCCTTGGTCTTACACTGACATTTAGACTCTATTGCTGGTCAAGGGTTTTTTTTTTCTTTTTCCTTAGAACTTGAAAGTAATGAACTATACTTAATCTCAACACAGAGCAGCATAATCTGTTCTGTTTTATTGTTTGCTGCTTTTTTAACACGTGAGTGAGCAGAGGCACAGTGACTCATTCTGACTCAACTGAGGTTTTTCAAAAGGAGTAAAGCAGAATGAGGGCTGAAACCTCTCTCATCTTCGCATTGGTTTGTGTAGAAGACCAAAACACTGTATTGTCATGTTGTGAGAACCCTCTGTATGAACTCCAGCATCCCAAAACATCGAGTGTAGCCTCAAACTCCCTTTTCTACCTGGCATTGTCTCCTACAGTCTGGTGTTCCAGAGCAAGAAGGTGCAGTGAGCCATGGCCTCTTGTGCTGCAGGAGCTCCCTGTGGTAACTAGTGCAGCTGCAGGGTCCATGTCCTGGCTGGATGACTCTGCCTTTGGTTGGAAGTAATTTTTTTTTACAGCAGAAGGTTTTTGAATTTTCTCTACCCCTCTTTACCCTTGTTGAGTGCTGTCCTTGGCAAGAAGACCTAGAACTTTGCCACCCACAGCCTCCTGGTTCTGGGAGAGTAGCAATGTTGGGATACATCTTCTCACATCACAGCTTATTATTTCCCTCCCGTATTCAACCCTATCTCCTTGGACACCATCACCATGGAAAATGATATGGATGGTGCAGGGAAAACAGACTTTGTCTTCCAGTTTGCACAACAAGAAGTTCTGGGAATAGCGTGGAAGTTTTCAGTCTCTGTGACTGTGATGAACTTCCCTAATGGTTGTATGTACAAAAATAGCCTTTGGTTCAACTCTTGCCCATTTCATGTACAAGTTTTAACTAGATGGAAACAATTTAATTCTTCTGACTCAAGGATTTTCTTCTATGAGGAGACCAGTTCTGGTCGTATTTCCACTTTCAAAGAATTGAGCGACTAAGGAAACTCCTGACTAATTTCACTTGTTGGATTTTCTGCTACCACACATCCTTATCTCCTGATCACTGGGACTGAGGGGCTTCCCCGGGCTTAGAACCAATCTTTGCAGTGTCCCCAGGAGGAGGTGAATTACTGTGTCTGCTCCCCAGTGTGCATCCAATGTTCTTGCCAGCAAAGCAAATCACAGGTGTTTACTTACTTCTCTTTTAGCTCTCTGGCTGCAGCATCCTCATTCACTTGCATGGGGCAGTCTAGCAAACAGCCATGGTTTGGACACTTGGCTTTAGCCACTCGTAAGTCTCAAGGTGGATAAGCCATATCTCAGCTTGTGCTAATCAGTGCGGTTTGAATTCACACTGGCAAGGTTAGAATCTCGACACCTGTAATCATGTAAAAGCTCCTTCACTGCTTTTCAGGCTCAGAAGCGTTTAGAGAGCAGACCCGGTCACTTTGGCAGCAACTCATCCAGCCACCAAATTGTCTCACAGGAAATGGGTACAGTTGCTTTTCCACTCTCCTTTTAGTCTTAGGTTATGCCTTTTCCCAGAGCAAAGCCACAGGCAGGTGAGTGTTGGCTTTAAAGAATCCACTAATGTTTTGAAGGAAAAATGGAAAGCTAATAGTAAAAAGTGGTGACAGTCTCTAATTATGAAACCCAGCAGTCCTGTAGATTTTAGTCCAAATAGGACTGCACGGCTATGTCGTGACTTGGGAACTGTTACCTGTGATTTAGCAGAAGAGTAGGAAGTTGTCCAGTCAGGTGAATTTGCAGTGCAGAAGGTTCTGTTTGTTTCTGAGCTATCATATGAAGCTTTTCTTAAGCACAGCATTCCTATCTGCACAAGCAATCCTTTCAATTCATGCTCTGACTGGAATAAAGATATCCTGGAACTGCTTCTATTGAGAAACAGAAACATGTTGGTTGCCTTGATTTGGTAAATATGTTGACCTCAGGATAAATTTCTCATTCTTTTCCCAAAATAAATGTCAGAGAGGTTCAGGTGGATTCAAAGAGGTCATGCCTTGTTTGGTTTATGTCTGGTTGCCCATCGCAATATATTGCAAAATCACTGAACAAGCTGAACAAAATTCTGCCTTTCTACACCGAGACAAAACTCTGAAATGTTCTTGTTAGACTGAAATGTTTGAGGAAAAAAAAAAGCATGTTTTAAACTACCGAGATATTTTTGACGTTTCCCTGGATCAAAATATTTTTGATTTAAAAACCCAAGTTAAGCTTGTGCATTTTCTTCCAGTTCACTATTAAGTAGAACATCTCCAAGAGCCTATTAGCTCATGAGTCTTACAGCTTAGGAGTGTGCTGCTGCCATTTTAACCTTTGGTACAATTTGTCTTGGGGATTTTGGCTCCTACAGCCATATACACAGCTTGGCTCAATTAAAAATGTACTTAACAGTACGAGAAATACAATCTTCCAAAGAGCCCAGGAAGAGTAACGTTTTCCAGACCGCAAGGGAAGTGTAACCCTGCATTATTTGATATTGCCTGAAAATGAAATAGCTGCAGCGCAGTTCAACTAAGTGAAATGTTTAATTAGAAAGGAGTGATCTGACCAAAACTTTGCTTCCTCATTTTTTTCACAGAAATTTGAAATAAAATTTTAAATAAAAAAAAGACGGGGGGGGGACACACGACACAGTTTGATATTTGATTTTCGGGACAACTTCAGTTCCTCTGTGAAAATTGTATTGCCGTTATGTTCTATCCACCCATAAGAAGGAACACATTTATCCTTTAAAGAAAGCAAAGCAGAACAAACCAAAAGTTTTAAATGCTCTGTGGGGTGCTGAATTGAATGCATCACCTGAACCACCTGCCTGCTTTTCTGCATCTATGTCTGGCCCTCTAATCTTATGGGCTGTAATCCTGACCCTGCTTAAGTCAATGCCAAAACTGGTTCTGAGAGAGGAAATGTAGCTGCCTAAGGAGTCATAAGTATAAATCTGAGACCCGCTCCATATTTTACATGGTAAATTCTGAATACTCCTATTGAAGTTGTGTAAGGGAACTCCTTAACTCGTAGGGGCCTTCCCTAGTCATACAAAAACATTCTGTTGTGTTTTAGCACTGCTGGCAGGTGTTCTGGAGATGTGGTGTTTAGGAATTGGTGTGTGTTTATGACAACTTAAATTTAGGGTTGGCTGTGAAAGGACACCTCTGCTTTCCCTCCTTCTCTGTTTGTCACTGGTGGGTCAACGTCACCAAGTCGTGGTGGTGAGCAAAGTGGATTGGAAATGGGGGGACTGGCCCTGTTCTCCTGGGGCAACAGAAGGCAGCAGACACACAACTCTTTGAATTCTTCTGCTTCCCAATGCTCTCCACAACGTGTGCAAATGTCAGAGAGATCCTCAGCTGCATGAACAAAACTTAACATAATCATAGACCTGGCAGTGGGAACATGATATCGCCCATGAAGGGAGCACGTAGGTGAGATTTCTAATATTTCACTCATTTTACTAATACACAATGTCTTGGAATCTTCCTGCCACACAAAAGAAACTCTCTGTATTCTGTGATTTTGAGACTTTGCTCAAACCTTTGCAGCTGTAAAACCAAAGTTCCTTGTGCATCAGTTGCACAGCAGCCCCTGGGAGCTGGGAGGTGGAGTGAGCTACTCCACCTCAATTTGGAGACTTCCTTCTGCTGCTGAATGACTCACATTAATCCCTCTCCAAACTAGTGAGAACATCTCCATAATATGAACAGAACACAAATAACAAAGGTTTGTCAAGTATCTTGGGCTCTTTAGACCTCAGTAGTAACTGAAACATGAAGTCTTGCCTTTAGAGACTTGAAGTTTGGGGTAGCCCGAGGAACAAGCAGCCTCTGCAGACTGGGAGGCCAAGGCACACCAGTTGTTAGCCCCACTTCTCAGCTGTTGAAATTTTCTCTGAGTTCCTATTGCTTGGGCAGATATTCCCAGTCTGAAATGCTGCTTGAGATCGAATAATTTTGCAAAACTCATGCCCTGAAAAATATTTCAGCTTCATTCACGGGAAATTAGCCTTTAGTGCTCTGTATTCTCATGACTGTTCAGCTCCTGTGTCCCTATGTGCCTACTCTTCCATCTCTCCGTGTTCCCTCTCTTTAAGACCTAATGGCCTTCCCTAAATACAGACTACTGAACACCCGATGGTCCATTCTCTCCTCCCTGATAAGAGACCATATGGTGTGAAGTGTTGCGTAGGAACAATGAAAATTGGTGTTCAGATGTTATTATTTTACTTTTCTTTTTAAAAAATCTCAACGGTATATTTTTAGTGCAAGTGACAGTTTTCAGGAAAATAGCTGTGTATCTGCATGTGTAATAAGAGCCGCCTCCCTTCTCTGGGAGGTAGATGCTTTTTCTTGCCATAATGGGGTCACGAGGAAGTAAAAATTCAAGCTCTGTGAAGAACTGCCTTTACCAAATGTGGAAAAAATATGAAAACATCCAGTGTTGAGGAAGAAGGCTCTCCTGTGAGCCTCCTACCCACACAGCATCACAAACAGTCTACCCCCAGGAGCTGATGATGAGGAATGTTTTCAGAGGAGAGCAGCACAGGCATTGTTTCACTTTCAGCAATGTCTGGTTTACAGTGATTGCATCAAGTTTATGAACATCATGTTTACAGACTTTAGGAGACTGCATGATGTTGACCAATTTTTGTCTCCAAACTTTTTATTTTTAGCCTTTGCAGTTTTCCATGGGAGCTCACACAGTCTGTATAGTCTGCACTAAAGCAAAGTGCTTCTGATAAATCTGCTACCTGAAAACGTCACTGGCTGCCCCAAGATTTTGTGCAATGAAAGAGAATCTTTTTCTGCTCATCTTCTTATCACTTCTAGTTGTATGTCTGCCTACTGACTGTTCCTCCTATAGCAAAGATTTCCGAACCGAAAAATTCTTCATCTAATCTCTGCTCAGCTTCTAAGCCTTTTCTTTTTCACACTGTCTCTCTCTCTTCACCTAATTCTAGTGTATCTTCCCTAAGGATGAGTCCTAACCTATCATCTCTCATTAGTGCTGAGTTTGTCTTTTTGGCTTTTCATTCCCAAGTAATTTAGTAGCTGTTACTATGTGTGTATATTGGCAAGTTTTCGTCTCCAGTTGTATCACGTAGTATTTACTGATTTTGAGATTTGGCTGCTAGTTTTCTGTTCACTTGCGCTCTCTGACTCTTCAAATTTTCCTTCAGATTTTCACTATTATAAATGTTTACAAAAACTGTTATAACCTCACTGTCCACCCTGAATTTCATTTATCTGTAATGTGAGGAGCACACGTTTCACCTGTTAAAGTTAGAGCAACAGTATATCTGGAAACTATTCCAAAACCTTTGGGGAAAGCCAGATATTTTTGCAACTTCAGCGCCTGACGTCTTATTTTGTTGTCAGTGTCTTTTCAGAGCTCTCCATCATGAAATCCCAAACCTGGTTTTTAGTGTGGGTAGGTGCATCTTGAGCATTCACAAATACCTCTGCTTATTTGTCATTTATCATTTGTAAAGACTTCTGAAAGTTTTTCTTATTTCTGAACTGTGTACACACACATACACATATACACACACACACATATCAAATCCCTAGTGTTAGCAGGTGATTAGCAGTTACTGGGCTTTTTCCGGGTGTTTCATCTCTTGCTGGGAAGTGATGCAAAGTGGGAATATTTTCCATTTAAATGCTGTTTTCAGTCAGTTGTCAGTCTGCCAAACTCATTGGCAGTGGCTGCCCCTGCCCAGCTCACCTCCTGTTTGGAGCTGCAGGGAGTGTTTTTGAGAATAGAACAAACTCACCTTTTCCCTCTGCAGCTCCTGCACTGATCAGGGTTTTCCCTCTGCCCCTGGGATGCCCATCTGAATTTGGTAGAGAACCCACTTTTGCAAGTAGAGCAAAAATGACTCCCAAGCCACACAGACGCAGATCCATCTGCATGTCCTTAGCAGGAAGGCGTTCCTGTTTGGCAGCCAAGTGCTGTGAATGTGTCTGTGTCTGAAGGGAGACTGTCTCCACCTCTGGACTGTGGTTTTGCCATGTCATTTCTCTACTGCATCAAGCAAATCTCCCTTTTACAAGAATCGAGAGAAAGAAGTTCCTGAGATTCTCAATGCTGCCAGTTTCTAAGTTAACAAAGGAAAATCATATAGGGGCAAATAGATTACAATGCACAGCAGGGGGGGGAAGTGTGGAGATGTGGGACAAGCCGGTGTGTTTGTGGATCTGGGAGAGGGAACTGGTGTTGACAGTGAGGTGGTTTGAAGAGCAGTGGTCATGCTATGGGGAAATGGAGAGGGTCAGGGCTATGTAGGAGCTGGGCGGGAGCGAGTCAGGAGAAAGCTGGCTGGGAGGTGCTGTGCAACCTTTGAAATGTGCAGACAGAGAACAGAACAGATTTTTCTCATTTCTCTGATCAGAAGACTTTCCTCTGCTTGCAGCTGTCATACTTGAACTGTCTGAAGCAACCCACTTGCATTTTTTTTTCTGAGTGCTGTTACTAATTCAGGACCCAGAAACAGCTGTAAGAAGCATAAATCAATTCCTTATTTTTTTTATTTGTCAACAATACGCTTCCCTTGTACCTGCCTGACGTAGATCCTGCAAAGAGGAATAAGTGTGGATTTCCATGTTTAGTCTGTCTTTAACTTTAGATCAAAGATGTTTAATTTTAAGATAAGAGCTTCTTGGCTACTGAATTCATTCTAAGATGTGGAGCCTGAGCTCCTATCACAGCTCATGTTATCACTAGAAATAAAGATTATGCCCTAGAAACTCAGCTTGACAACTTCTGTTTCTGAAACAGAACAGGAGTTTGCTCATTCTTCCAGGGGGATCTTAAATACATGCTTTTGTAGATTAAATTACCTGGGCTTACTCCATGTAAGAAGTGAAGGAATGAGTAGGATTAGAATAACTTTCAAACAAGCACACACAAGAAGATAAATTTTTCTCCAGATCCATTGTGGGTGGGGCAAAAGGTAATGAGCTATTGTACTGGAGGAACACTCAAACTGGACCACAGGGATGCCTTCTAATGGTAAGGATGGAGAGGCACTGGCAGCAACCATCCATGGCAGCTGCTGAAGCTCTGTTGTCACAGCTTTTTTGGATGAGGCAAGCGCAGTAGCTGTCAGGAGTGAGTCAGGCACAGTGGCAGGTTCTAGAGCTGGCCCAGGTGAGCCCATAGTGGACCCAGGCTATTGAAACACTTGTGTCTTGCCCACAGGGCAGATGTTCTTGTTAACAAACCTTGTTCATAAAAATGCAGCTGCAGTCTCATCCTTTTCATCTTTTCAAAGGCAGAATGCTCTTTTTGCACTGATTTTGCTTCATTAGGAAGTCCTGAGTTTCTCGGCTTCTCTTGTGCAAGAATTTCTCCTTTGTCACAAGCCCCACACCGTTCTTCATATCCTGGTATCTCAGTGAGTGCCTATATGAAACAGCATGCTGTCCTACTCCGTGCTGTTTCAACTTTTGTTATTTCAGCACAGAGTCACCGTGTCAACACAACGCTTCCCATTCAGCTGCCAGGCTCAGCCCATGCGGGTGTGCGCACACACACTCACAGACTGGGACTTGGACAATTTCCAAATAAATTGAGATGTGAAGCAGTTCAGGAGCAGTGAAAGATCCTGGTATGAATAAGAGTGTGAGAATACTTAGTGTGTCCTTTGGCATCTGTCCTGCTTCCCTTGTCTCTTCGTATTGCTGTCAAATATCCCATCACGTGGGAGAAAAGAGAGGGTGGAAGGGAAAGAGATAATGAAAATATCCCTACCCATGGGAAGTGAAACTGCCACAGTGCAAGATAAGCAGTGACCTGGAAATGAGGAGTTCTGAGCCACCAGCCTGTTTTGAAAGCAAATAATTTCTTTGCAATACTTGTGCGGCTGTGTGTGGTGCTGCAGGATGGAGTGAGTGGGAAGGTTCCTGTGCGTCTGAGGGCTCAGAATTCCTTCAGGGCTTTGGCAGGAGTGGTGAGAGGAACATCTGAAAAGCAAGGGGCAAGGCCTAGTTCCTTCTTTTGTCTAATCATCCACCATCTCCTGCCACCAGAACGGCAATACAGACCACAAGGATGGCTGTGAATCACCATGACTCCTGAGCAGGGTTCTTTTTCTCAGATTTGCTCCTCTTAATGCTTCAGCCATGCAAGGAATTATCCTGGATTTCCACTCATCGGATGCTTAATGCTTCTGTGTCATAACGTTCCTTGTTAAACATGGAGTTACTCTGGGGGCAGCTTGCCCATCACTGAATTATCTGGTTGCAAAGCAAGCTTGGTGACTGATGATCCCTGAACTGATTATCACACATAACCACAATGCAGCTCCAAGAGCAAAGCACATGACAGTTACTGGAGTTTTAATAGTACAAGCGAGGCTGTGTTGACCACAAAACAATAAGGATTGTAATTCTGAACGTGGATCCAGTTTTACAAGCTCTGAAATGATGTGTTTTATTTCTTTAGCAATCTTCTAACTCTTTTTACCCTGCCATCAATTCAAAGTGAATGTGAATTATCTTGAAAATTGTTTAGTCAAGTGTTACTCTGTGGGGTTGGGCTGCAGAGCACAAATCTGATTTCTAGCACTGGGGAAAAAAACCCATTCATTTTCCCCAATGTAATTGTTTTGATTTCAGAACGGTTTATAACATGCTCACATTAAAATTTGGCATCCTGTTTCATATCCTGACAAATTGTCCTTTTTATTGAGTGCTACTTCAGCTGCTTAAATTTCCTCCCAGAAACCCTTACTGTCGCCTATGAATGAAGGAACACTCCGTCTGCAGCTTCTCCTATTTGGTACAGGCAGAAATAATCTGTTTCTGTGTCTCCTGTGCCAGTAACAACAATTACATAATAGGTTCTCTTTAGTTTCCTGCATGCTTATTGTCTCAGTTTCTATATCCCTCTGCTTTCTGGGTTTGATGTATCTCGGAACTTTTTGCAATGACTGCAGAAAGGCTGGTGGCAAAGCTGAAGTGATGACGCTGAAATTCATCCGTAGGTCTTAGACAAATTTCTTGGTTTGTTTTTTGCAGCTAATATGAACACCAACGTACCTTGGTTTTTAGAATCACTTGTGTCTAAAAACTGGGTTTGAATGAGTCTTGGGTGTTTTAGTGTATATAATTAGCTGTTTTACTCTGCAACAGCTTGAGCGGGGATTTTGAAACACCCTGCATGTTTTTGTTGCTGAGCCAGAGAGGTGGCTAAGGATGAAAACTGCGGTATTAAATGGGGTTATTCCAAACCCACAGCTTATGCCTTTATTAAATAAGCATTTGCTGAGTACCCAGGCCTTGACTGAAAAAGCACCAAGTGAACCATTCATGACCTTCCCCACTAAGTTGCTGCAGGAGTTAATAATTTACTCCAAAACACATCAAAGTCATGATCACCACTGAAGAGCCCAGGAATCAGTAAGAAACTGATTGCAAATCTTCCCAGTGACCTCTTGATTAGGCCAGTGGTTTTCAAGCATTTTGAGGTTCAGTCCACAAGCTTTCCTGTATCCATCTGGCTTTTGTCCCATGATGGAAGATAGATGGAAGTGACGATAGAAAACTGTTGAAGTCAGGGTGCAGATGACTTTTCTGTTAGCGGTAAAACTATTTCAGAGTGGGTGGGGGTGGTTCATGGCACGTTTGCATTTCTCCACATACCCATTGTCCAGTGCAGGCTTTCCAGTAAGGAAGAAGATCTGGCAGTGGGAAGTGGGAGACATGCTTCTGCTTTCTGCCACTTCTTCATATTTGAGCCTTGGTTGCTAAGCTGAGCCTGGCAGCAGCTCTGTGCTGCCACGTTCAGAGGTCGGATCACACTCTCCGGGTACGACCCTGGGCAGAAACGCAGGGGAATGGGGACACATTGTGTCCCCCAGAGAGACCAGTCCTGTCCCAAACTCACACGCAGCCAAGAACCTGCTTGTGCCAAGGAAAGATGGGAAGTCCTGGGTCTTCCAAGTCACAAACATCTGGTGTGGGAAATGAGGAGATGGGGCTGTTCCGCCTTATCCTTCCTGCTGTCTGTCCACCTGTCTCCTCTGGGTTCAAGAAGGATCTGTAGCCAAAAATGGCTGGTGGTTAGTCCCACCGCCTGGATTCACACCCATGAGTGAAGAGGATTGGTGTTTAGAATCTCAGTCACAGAGACTAAGCTACACTGATCACGTTCCTTCTGTCTTTGGGAGTGTTAGAAAGGCAGATGGTGGGAGCAGTCAGCCAAGTGAATAGAAGGGAATCAGAAGATTGGAGAAGTTGCCTCTGATTCCCAGTTCTCTGCCAAGGGATTTTCCTAGCACGTTATGAGAGCAGCGAGCCTTGGGGATGACATTGGTGATGTCGTCCTGCACCACTTTCTTAGGCAAACTTGCTGATTCAGTCTTCCTTGAGAGGTTTCCTAGGACTGAAAAATAAGCAGAAACCTGCACTGTCGGGTTGTTGCACAGAATTCCCAGGGACCAAGGGGCTTTTTCCCCATGGGGTGATAAATGCACTGACATTAGGGATGTAGGTTACCGGAGAAGAACTCTTACTTTTTCCAAGGGATGTGGCCAATTCTGGCTCCTCCGTGCTGCCTGTATTTATGTTGTTCTTCTGCTCAGTTGTTCTTCCACCATCCTGGCTGGAATGGCAGCATTCATCTGTGGTTAGGTCAGAAGTCACGTGTCACTGCCCTTTGAAAAGAGGGAGGCAGGAGCACAACAATGAATTGGTGTTTCTATGGTGCTTTGTAATTAGATGGGGATAAAAAGGGATGGAGACAAGTGAAATGGCAAGTGTGGATACCTAGAAGGGAATAAGAGAAGCCAGGGAAGGAAGACAGCAGCTGTAGTCCAAGGAATAGGTGTAGTGAAAGTCATGAGCAATAAATACAGCAGATGAGAAAACCATCCAGGTCTGAGCTGCTGAAGGCTGGTGTGCCCTGGCACTCTATTAATTCTTCTTAGAAAGTACTCAGGGCTGGAACTCCTTTGCTTGGCCTCACTGTCTGGCCAAGGCTGAAAGAGGGGTAGTATTAGGGTGGATTTTTACCAGTCACATTCAAGATACAGTTATGCCAGGATGCCCTGGCTGAGGTTGGGACCTGGTGTGAGATGCAGTTCAGGTGTAAAGTTCACAGAAGTTCTGCAAAGATGTGAGTCCCAGTGGTAGGTACACAACTGGCAGAGTCTGTTCAAGACAAGCAACTACAATGTGGACAGGCTGAGGGTGTCAACAGAAACAAAATATGTCTTTTTAAAGGGCTGTGGTAGATCACAGATCTGTTGTGGGGTGTGAAAGGTGGGTGTGCAAAAAATCAGCGAGATGACCAAAGGAAATGGGGCAAAGATCTTGCTTTTTTCATGGGGTGGAAAGATCTCATAGCCTTGTGGTCTCTCTCTGACCCTCCTTGTAAAAGAGCTAACTTGAGAGGGATAGTTCATGAAGTTTCCTTTTCAGTCTTCCCAACTCTCAAAGCCAGACTGAGACAGTCTCAAAACTATTGGCTTCCTGTGTTGGTTTTATTTTCCCTCAAGCTGCTGCCAAAGGCCTTCAGTTTGGATGAGAATAATCGGAATGCCACAGACATGATCTGAGTCTTCCCACCCAAGACCTTCCTTCCCAAAGTCGTGTCACTGTTTTTCACATTCCTTTTTCTCATTAGCCTTCAAGACAGGAGTAAACATCCAATGCTTTCTTTCCTGGAACAGAGGTACTTCTAATGCTCTGCTTGTATGAAAACCATACAGCATTTTTGTCCATTTCTAATACTTGAAGTCTAGAGAGTTCCATGACGTGGTCCCATGACCATGTCAGCAGACACCATCTGGACACTGATGCCCGTGGGAGGAGTGTGTGCACTGAGATCTGTGATGTAAACGGGGAAAAAAAGCAGCTAAACTTCCTGAATTTGTGATTAAAAAGTGAGTGATTCATCCGTTTGGTCTCTCAGGGAGGCAGTGAGAGGTGGGTAACCTGTGCACCGACTGCAGCAGGAATAGATTGGGTCCATATCCCAAACCACCAAGCACAGAGAGCTTTATGTGGAGCTGGGGGGGGCACAGCCTCCCTCTGCTGCCCAGGGTAGTGCTGCCCTGCTGACCATAGAACTGCCAGACTCAAAACCCTTCTCCCCCAGCCCAGCTCTTCTCTTTGCTCACGTGGATGCTCCAGTCTTGCACTGTCTTTCCCCATTATCTACCAGGTACAATTCCGCCTTGCGGAGTGGCTGGAGGCCAAGATAATGCGTAATGCAGTCAAGAGAAGCATCTGCTTGTCTTGGAAAAGGGATTTGTTGTTAGGCCAGGTGCACAGCAGCTGTGATATGCAGCCTGTGCATGGGAAATAGTTTTTGACAGAGTTGTTTTGGAAGCAGGAGGCTGTGACAGTAGTTTGTAGTACAGTAGTGCTGTACCGACCTGAGCAATGTAAAGGAGAGAGAAGTGCTTTGCTGGTAGAAGTGACTGCTTTGTGGTTTATCATCACGTTCACTAAAAGTACAAGGGCTGCAAAATTATATATTTTTTATTTTTGTTGTTGTGTTATAGCCTACTTTTTCATAAAATATAATGCTAGGGAAGAATCACAAATTAAAGGAAAACACAAATGAGGGGAAAGACGAGTCCTTATTGGAGAGATTAGTTTCAGAAAGTATGAAGTCCTAAGCCCCGGCTGGTTTTGTATCCAGATATGCCTTTGGACTGTAGGATGTGAATGTCACTGTTCTTCTTGGGTGTACTGAGATCAAAATCAGACCTGCACCTTCAGAACTGATTGATGCTGTTGTACACCTGTTTGCCTTAGTGAGGGAGGTGGCTTGCTGGGAATAGCCATGGTGAGGTCAATATTGCTTTAGTTTACCGTAATAAATGTAGCTTAACTCAGATCTACTCAAATTGTGGGAAGACTCTGGATGGACCCTTACATGTAGGTGGAGAGGAATATTGTGGCACAAAATAAAAGGTATTGTCCATACTGGAAGCAGGGTAGAATGGCAGACAGAAACAGCTGGCTGGCCTGAAACTGAAGTGAGAGTATCTGACTGTGGAGATGGGGCACAGGATTTCGGCCAAAAACCTATGAAGCTCGGGCTTCACTTCCATGAAGCGTGAAGCTACCCTAAAGAACAGTCATGGATCTCCCCAGGTGAGCAAACACCCCAAGCAAGGGTTAATCCAGAACATACATGGAATGCAAGGACAGAATGAATACCTAAGGAGCCCATGTCGTGGTGACTAGTCGTGAATAAAAAGTGGAAATAAAACATGGAAGGAGAATGGGTAGTGAAAGGGGAAAAAAATCAGCCTCATAAAGAGAAGGGAGGAAGTGAAGAGAGGTGATGTGCTTGAAGGAAGTTGTGTAGGTTGAGGTATGGCCCAATCCTGAACTAATGCCTTAAATCAGTTTTCAGTAAGGCTGATGCATGAGGTTAATGCCAGAGTCTGTAGTAAAAATGTGATTATGGTGAAGGAAGTTTAACACCTGCAGTGGAAGCAAAATTGAAGCTAATGGGTATGAAATACAACGGTCCCTGAACAAGCTCTTTTCTTGGCTACTAAAAGACATGGTGCTTGAAATTACAGATGGATCTGAACAGTTTTTTTCTAATTAATCTATAAATTTGGGAACAGAGAAGTGGCAGATATAGTGCTTATCTTCAAAAATAGGACACGCCCACCCACCCCACCCTGAAATTTATACCTTTCCTAGTTTTCTGCTACTTGTATCAACTCTTGACATGCAAAAGCGAGGATGACTTGAGGGTGGGAAGGCAATGGAAGGTGGTAAAGATAAAATCTTCACACACACACACACACACAAGGTCAGTAATTTCATAAGTAATTTAATATGCTTTGCAAAAAGATGAATAACTTCTTAGAGTGTAATACCATGGACATAACCAAGAGTCAAGTAAAACACTGATCCATAACCCCATAAGGGCCCTTCTCTTCAGTGGTGGGAATTATAGTGGAAATTACAGGACAAAGTTGGACTAAGCTAGAGAGACACCAGGAGTGCTGAAGTTAGAACTGATCCTATTTATTATATTCCTTGCTTATGTAGATATTTGGCCATGAAGTTTGCAGATGACACATCTGGGATTAATGTCCTTGCTGTGGAGGAAGAGAAAACTGATTAGATGTTCCTTTGATCTGAGGTTTGAAAGCAGTAACATGAATTGTCCAGTTGCTTGTTTAAGAGAAAAGCAGAGAGAAGTTTCACAATATCCTGGAGGGTTGTTCCTGAGAAAGGGTAGAGTAGGAGACAAAAGGATGGATTGTCATTGTGACTCGGCTGTAAGAAGACCTTAAAAGGTTATGCATCAGAATTTAAATTCTTAAGCATTAATATTATTGTAGAAGCTACTTTTAAGGCCCCATTTTAAGTGTTGTATACAGTTTTGATCTCTGGTATTTAAAAGAAAATAAATAAATAAACTTGAGAGGTGTAAAAGCATTCCTAGGATGGCCTGGTCAACCTTTGAGATTAATTCTAAAAAAAAAAAAAGGTAGAGAGTTTTTGCTGATTAAGCGTAACAGTTAACAGATTTACCAAACATGCCAAGTTTGTCTATAAACATAAAAAGAGGGAGCTTATTTCAGTTTAAGGTTAATTCTGAGTCCCAAACTAATAACTTATGAATAGATCAAGTTGAAAATTCCCATATGTTTTGTAAACATTCTGAACAGCTTTTTGGGTAACTTGTGGGATTGCTTGTATGTGGAGATTATCAGAGGGTAATCTTGGAATAAGGGGTGGAAATTTTAATGGTACCAATCCTTGGATTACCAGGGGTCTAAGTAGTAAGGAAGGGATGGAGAGTATTTAGTATCTGTTAATCTTTGCTAGTATTGATCTTCTGCTACTACTGCTCTAGGATCTTCTTGGCCATGCCTGAGGTCAGGGAGTTTTGGTTTTCTCCATGGGAGAAGCTGATTTCTGCATCTGGGGTTTTTGCCTTCCCACAAGTAGCAGATATGGGCGACCACTGGAATCAAGAGCACTGCCCAGTCAGTGAGCTGTCTTACTCATGCACTTCTGTGCATGATGTGCCAGATGGTCACACTTCGGTAGAAAAAGGATTTTTTTTTTTGTCTCTGAGACTGGCAGCGACTGTGGCGTGGAGCACAGCCTTCTCCAAGCCACCAGCAGGGAGTTTCGCCTGATACATTTCCGTCTATTGCCAAGCAAATAGAAAACAGTTTTTGTTTCATCTCTTACCTAGTGACTTGCAGCAGACTTGAGTAACAGCAGGCCAGTTTCTTGGTTAATAATAGGAATGAAGGCCGTTTCTTGGAAACTCATCATTTGGAAATAGTTTGAAAAAGGAGGACTTGAGTCTGTTAAAGATTTAATGCAGTTGCATAGGAAAGCACATTCAGCTCCCAGCTTCATCACATGCAGTCTTCCCATTTGGAAGATTCTTATTTTCCCTGTCTGTTTCCTGAGAAAGAGAGAACACGAGAAGCAATGCTGAAACATACTGTGCATTCCTGCTTTGCCCTTGTTTTATAAACCCCCGTGCAAATGCCTTTTTTTTTTAACTATGTAAAATGAAGAAATTAAATTATACCCTAAAGAGGTTTGTCACAATACTGGAGCTTTTAGTTTGTACTCAGAGTGCTTCCCCCTTTCTAACTTGTCAAATCGAGACTTGAAGAGAAAAGCAGCATTTCAATAAGTCAAGAGGAGTCCTCAGCCCCATTTATGTAAGCAGACAATGAAAATTAGGGTTTAATTATTGTCCTAGTGTTTTGTTGTGCATACTTGAGGCAGATCTATTTCCATGCGCCTTTCTATGACTAATGGTCTCAATGCATTCTGTGAAATAGTTGGCACGGGATACAAATAATGATAACAAATTGCGCAGGACAGTTGTGCAATAATGCAGAGAGGCATGAATGGCTGCAGAGAATTCCAACCCGTCCCTGAGCTTTTATTGAGATGTTGCTAAAACTTCAAAATATGTGTTTTCTTATTTTTCATCCCCCCCTTGGATGTGACCTTTCCATACCCTAAAATGAAAGAGAAGTGTCTCATAGATACGAAAAGGACACAAAAAAAATGCAGAGAGCATGATTTCCATGTGACTTGAATTACCTCATTGTTCAGATGAGGGAAAACACATCTTTTCTGATTAAGGATTTGTGTGCATTTTGCTGACTCTGGTGGGTTAACCCTGGCTGTCTGCCAGGTGCCCACTCTGCCGTGTTCTCCAACCCCCTCCTCAACAGGACACAGGGAGAAAATAAGATGAAGGAGCTCATGGGTCAAGACAAGAACAGGGAGATAACTCACCGATTACTGTCACATGCAAACCAGACATGACCTCAGAACCATTAATTTCACTTATTGCCAGTTAATTACAGAATAACATAGTGAGAAATAAAAATAAAATTTAAAAAATCTTCCTTCCGCCCCCCCTTTTCCCAGACTCAACTTTACTCTTTACTCTTCTCTGTCTCCCTCCCCTACAAGAGGATGGGGAATAGGGATTATAGTCAGTGCATACCACCCTATCTCTGCCACTCCTTCCTCCTCATTCTGTCTCCCTTCTCCAGCATCCTTTCTGTGGGATGCAATGCCTCGTGAACTTCTCCAACATGGGTCCTTTCCACAGGCTGCAGCTCTTCAAGGACTGCATGGATCCTTTCCACAGAGTGTAGCCCCTTCAGGAGAAGACTGCTCCAGTGTGGGTGTGTGTCCCCCAGGACACTTTCCTGCCAGAAAACCTGCTCCTGTGTGGGCTCATCTCTGTGGGCTGCAGGCCCTGCCAGTCCTCTGTGCACTCCTTTGTGGTGCATCCACCTGTTCTGGCTGGGATCTTTCATGGACTGTGGGCAAACCACCCACTTCACTATGGCCTTCAAGGAAATCTCTCCACTGGCACCTGGAGAACCTCCTTCCCTCCTTCACTGACCTTGTTGCATTCAGGGCTCTCATATTTTTCTCACTTCTCTCTCGTAGTTTCTGCACAATGAGTTTTTTACTCATCCTTAAATTTTTTATCATGGAGGCACCACCAGCATTGCTGGCAGGCTTAGCCTTGGCCAGTGGTGAGCCCGTTTTGGAGATGACTGGAACTGTCTCATCCAACATGGGGGCAGCTCCTGATCCCTTCTCTCAGAAGCTCTTACCCTTGGGGCCCACCCTGCTACCATGAGACCCCTACCTAAGGCCCACCGTCGTGCCCTAAGAAGTTGTTGAGTTTGGACTCCCTTTGGCAGTGAAAAGGTGCCGGTACAGCTGCTGTTACTGTCCTGAACCACACAAATGTTTCTGCAGTCTCTGTTACGTACTGTGTTGGACAGGTACTTCTTCACCCTGAATTTCTAAAGCCTGGCATACTAATAAGCTGTGTGTGTCCTTACAAATCCTGTTGCAACTGCCTAAGCTTTCCCTTTTATAACAGGGAACAAAGTCTTGTCCCTATTTTCAACCCAACGATATGCTCACGTCTGCTATTCGTTCTTTCCTACAAGCTGTTCCTGCTGCTCCCTTTCCCTGTATCTCTTCCTCCTGTCTTAGGGTACCCTGAAACACATGCTGGTTTTTGCTCCTGCATCAGGTTGATCCCAATGAGCAAAGCAAGCTGGAAACCTGTGAGGACTCCAGCAATGAGAAGGTGTGAGAGTGTTAAATGAAGGTTTTATGACAATGAAGGAGAAATGAGCCTGGCTTTCAGATTAGCTCGACACATTAGCTCCACTGGATAGGTCGCTGAGGACATGGCTATGCAAGTGTGTCTCCTTCGCTCCACGCAGGAGCAACACACTGAACCCTGCCTTGCATGGAAGGCCAGGAATGGTGCTGGGCTGAAAATGGGGCAGAGACATAAATGTCTGCAACCAGGTGCAAAGGTACGACCAGTATATCTCTCAGCAACTTTCAGGTTGCAGGGAAGGATGTCTTGCTGCATTCCCCTGAAAGCTTTCTAGGTGTAGAAGATGTCAGCCTGTATAATAAGGACAACTCTGCTGAGGCTGTTAGAGAGGACCTGGTCCTGCAAGTTAAAAGTTAAAAGATTTAAATATAAATCTTCTGTCTCAATAAGACTTATCTCACCAGGCGAAGAGAATTTTTTCGTGTCCTCTGACTGATGACGCTAGTCAAGTAATCTCTCTGTGGCCAGCTGTACTGGGAAGAAAGCTTTGAGACACACATGGGACACAAATGGAATAAACATTTCCTGATGCAAATTCCTTGCTTGGTTCAGAGACCAGCTCTAGGCCTGTGGGAATCTCAGTCATAGGGACAGATAAAACCATCATTGTTTTATCAGGATGTGCCACCAACTCCTTGATGAGCCCTTTGTCACTAGCCCAAAAGGCATTTTAGGATAATAAATTGCCACTATTTCAAATATCCCCTACCTAAAACTAATTAAAAGTCTTACATAAGTACACTGAGAATTTAATATTAATAATTTGGATTTGAGCCTTAAAAGGCAAGGTGAAACAGGGAATTTGGTCATGTCCATTTGGTATTGTTTCAGAGCCACCAGCCTATTTAAAATAAAACAAAACTAAATGAATGCTCTGAAAAGGCTTAAAAATACAAGGTGATTTCCAATTTGTTGTTTTGTTTTTTGTTTTGGGTTTTTTTTTTATTCCACCTCTTCTATGTGTTGTCCTGCAATCAAAGTCTTAGTCATTCCACTATAGGGTGTGAAGCATTTGAGACATTTTTATGCTGAATAAACCCAAGACCTGATATTTAAACACAGAAAGCTTTTGTGTTTTGAAGTGCAGTATGTTTTTCTCTTCTGGTGCTGTCTGTGAGTCTCACAATCACTCGTTATGCTGTTGATGCCGTTGCCTATTTTGGTCACCAGCCCTTGTAAGCCAAAGGAGAGGACGGTTCGTGGAGTTTTGGTGGTGTCCGACTCTCACGTGTAGTTTCAGAGGAGCCGTCTCATCGGGAAAGGGGAAGCACAGGGGGTGTCTTGCTGAAGTCGCTATTTTTCTGTGTGCCTTAAGCACTACATCTCTTCCCAGAATGGGAACTCTGATGTGAGGGAAATGCAGCCAACTGGAAGGATACCTGTGCTAACTGGAACACAAATGGTGGCCTGTGAGCAAATGCCATCCCAAAGGAGGAACTCTTCCTGGCTTGGGTGCTGTTTCCACTCTAGATGAGAACCTGCAGGGATCAAAAACCCATCCCTGTTGCTGTTGGCAGTTATGATCCAAAAGTTATTCCTTGTGGTGCTGCAGGGCTGTGTCTGTGATTTACAGTTATCCTGGGTTTGAGTAGGACATCCCTACTGAGTTGCTGCAAACTGCTGTGGGCTGTGTTTGTCAAGGAAAAAGAACATCGACTCCCAGGTTGTCCTAGTGGAAAGGATCATCACGGATTTTTTTTGCATTCTTTGAAATGGTCCTTGTAGGGCTGGTGTGGGGAAGAAGGGAGGCGAATTTTTGACATTTGGCACTGCAAATGGCTTGAGGAGGAAGGATTCTGCTTGATCAGGGACTGGTGGTATTTTTGAACTGGAGGAAGCCTCTGCCAATAGGACAGACTCCATTTAAACTACAAGTGAAACAGGCAGCTGCCACTTGGCATCTAGAAAGGTGTCCCCAGTGTCTGTGTGTGACACTGGGGTTTTGGGTTTGAGTGGGATGTGGGGATGGTGTTAAGTGGTTTGACTTAAAATTTAGTCTAATTTTAAATGCTTGAGTATCAGCAGTTTAGCGGAAAGTAGGGCCTAAGAATGGGTCTTTACTTTGTATATGAATGAATGTCTATATTCAGAGCTGAGATAAACAGAGCTCAAGGTTGTTCTATAAAGAGACTGACTTAAACACAGTTTATAGTGCAGATCTGCAAATAGTCCAAGGGCAATAGCTGGAAGCACTGGACTGCACATGGGGCTACATGGGAATGAGGATGCTGGTGAAAAAGCATTCCTTAGTGGACTTCTGGTAGGTCACAGTGGATAACAGGTATGTGGTCAAAGAGAAATGCATAGGGAGAAATTCTTGGGCATGATAATTAAATAGTAACCTAATAATTTCCTCTGGATAAGAAAATATCCTTCCTGTTCAGTATGGGTCAAAAATCAGAGATGATTCTTCTCTTGTTTATAAATGCTAAGTAAGCAGGTCCTTGTGCACAGAAAGTATCTTTGTGAAATATGTCAAATTAATACTGATATAACAATGCTCCAAAAGAACTGAAAATTAAACTTAGTAATGGACACTGTCCAAACATCAAATTCAAAACAGAAATCTGTTAAACACCTCAAGTTGCACCAGTGTGTTAAATTACTGGAAAGACTGAGTTGAGAATTCCCAAAGGAGGAAACACAGCCTTACAGCTATCTCTGCAGGGGCAACTTGGTTCCCATGCACAGAAATCAGGACAAGCTTTTATTCACTGATCATACTCTTGCTCTATGTTTGCATGCTCCAAAACCTCGTGGCTTCCAGGACAAAGATGAGTGTGTTCCTTAATTTTTAATTTTTTTTATTAGTGTGAAAAATGACCTTTTCATCTGACCTGCAGCTGTAGATCCATGTGGCTGTAAAAATCAGTCCGGTATCTCAAGTCTGAGAACAAGGAATGTAAAATTAGCATCCATTTTTAAAAGGTTTGGGGTTTGTTATTTGCTTAGCAACACACAAATGCGCTGTTTGTGGAGGGATAAAACTAAAATGATCGAACTATCCTGAATCATCTACCTGTGATTCTGCTAACAGCTTGGAGTCTGTTGTTCTGTGCCCCGTGGATGTCCCAGTTTGTGTAGCAAATGTGGTAGAGCTCAGACAGATTAGAATCTTCCCTTCTTACAGAATCAGATCCTCCCCAATGGATGGATTTGCTGGGCAGAAAGTGAGACCTGATGTCCTGAGACTGTGCCGTGGTGTATCAGGGTGCCCATGCACACAAGTGACTAGAACTACAACTAGTGATTGCAAAGTAGTTTGCATTCTGATATTTCCTAAACTATGAATGCTTGAGCTGATGCCATGAAAATACTGTCTTTTAAAATGTTTGTTTTGTGTTCCTGTGCCAGCAGGTGTTAACAGAGGCAAAACAGGACTTAGGTCCTGAAGCATTAATTAAATAGAAATACGGTGTCAAATTCCCAAAGTGGACACCCCAAACTCTTTTTGTGCAGTCTTCCTGCAGCGTGGGGAGGTGGAGTCTGCCTTGAGCCACTCTCCAAACTTGGAGGTGCCCCAAGCTTTGCTTGGGTTTGTGCCCAAGGTGGCTGAGCTTGTGCTCAGGTGGGCTCAGCTCTGGGCACAGTGCTGCGCTGCTTCCTGGCAGTCCCAGGATGGAGGAGGGCCTGCCTGCTGCGTGGCCCTGTCTCCAGAGGGGCTTTATCCATTAGAGGTTTTCTAGATCTTAAAAGAAGAAAATTTTGGCCAAGCAGCCTGTGGTAAAAGAGAGGAGAGACCCTCTTTGGCTGCCATCTCTGCTCTGGAGAGGGTAGAAGGTGAACAGGAAAGCTCCAAGAAAGCACGTCTCCAGTTTGGTGCCTTTCTCCCATCTGTGGTTTTGTGAGCACTCTTTGTAGAATGTCTTCTGGGTCTCGGTTCTGATCGTGTTAATAGCACTGTCCAAGCTCATCACGGTAGAGTCAGGACAGCTCCATTTTGGGATGCAGGCAGGGCTGCAGTACTTCAGTAGGATTCCAGTGAAAAATCATCACAATAAACTGAACCGTATTTTTATTGCTCATCTAATTAAGAGTAACAATTAGTAAAAAATTAGTCAAGACTTTGTCCTCAGGGATGTACTTAAATTCCTGCTCCCATTAAAGTTATCCAAATAAACTGTCAACACAAAGCTTAGAATAATTACTGCTGAGGGCAGGATGGTGTCCTCAACCCCCACATATTAAAAGGCTGGATGATTAAGACGAGACGTTACTGAATTGGATTGATTGTCCTCAGTCTCACCCCACTGACGTAAGAATTACTATAAACAGTTAGAGAGAAACTGTTTATATGGATTTCCCACCAAATAATATTAGTATATGACTGGGTTTGTGTTTTCAATGTCAAGGCTGTTGTGCAACCATCTGAATTTCAGCACATTAAAAAAAAAATCATATTTAAAAAACATACATACAAACTTGTTGGCAGCCAGGAGAGTACTTCCTTATGTGTCTTCATTTTACTTATATACATGCACATACTGCAGGCTGGCTTATGGAACCGCTTATCAGTATATGTTCTAATTCTGAGATGTTCTCCCTTTCCTTGTCAGTAACCCACCTGTGTGCCAAGGTTGAGGTCTGCACTTGGCCAGCTCCAGCCCAGAAGGGTTTGGATGTCCTCCCTGTGGGTAAAGCATTTTCACGTTCAGAATAAACAGAGTCCATAGCGATTTGGATCAAAATCTGATGTCAGTATGGTCCCTACGGTAGTGTATTTTCAATTTTTTGTCAGAATGGTTTTGTTATCTCTGTTGATTCTGCACAGGTATCGTCCCATCTTGGAGGTTGGAGGATGGAGGCTCCATCCAAGAGAGGGGATAAGCAAGACTGAGTTTTCTTTGACTCTCATGTAATGTCTTGTACCTCTCTTGTCTGATGTAGCAGCTTCATCTAAGCACGCTCTTTGTGGAACACCTCAGACAGGGGATGAGAATCAAAGCAAGGTTTCTTTTTCCTGAACACTCGTGAGGTCCTTCCAGAGAGGATTGGGAGCATTTTCACTGCGGTCTCCTGGGTACCTGCTACCACTGCCAGGCAATAGCACAGCGGCCCATGTACAGCACTTGAGGTCCACCAGGTGGGAGAGAAACTAAGTCTGGTCTTTATCTAGAGGCAGGAAAAGCCCATAGCACAGGGGTTTCAGTTCCTTGCCCTAGTCTGACTTCCAGCTTAGATTCCTGTCTAGGCAATTATCTGCAGTGAGAGGGAAGGGAAGCTTGCTGTTAGCTGGCTTCTCTGGGCCTCTCTCCGGTGTCCTCACCAGTAAACTGAGCAGTTCTTCCAGTGACGCTGGCACAAAGAAGAATAGCACAGAGCAGCTCTATAGCACGAGACTGAGATGTTGTTAAGGTAGAAAATACACATATTAATGTATGAATGCAAAGTTAATGTAAGTATGGGAGAATACAAACATGATCAATCTCTGCTTCACTTCTCTTACCAGGGCTGTAGACTTGCTGTATGTGAAGGGAACGTTTAGAAGGGTCCTTCCCTTTTGAGGGAAGAATTTGCAAGGACCCTTTTGGAGAAGGGCTTCACATACAATTAAGCTGGTCTGCAAACATTTTAAAAATTTGAACCTGGTGGACATCAAAAGCCAGTGGACTTGCTCACCCTGGCTGTGAAATGCAAGTTCAGGGATCAGCTTTAGATCTGGAATTTGAAAGCTGTTCCCAGCATTCAGCTCCAGCTATGCAGTTATGAGTCACAGTTGAAGGAATTTGGGCTTTTTCATGACTGGCATCTTTTTACCAAGACCTCTGTAAAGTCCTGGGCTGCTGAGATGAGCACAAATATGGGTGAAGTTGGAGTTTGCTGTGATATTCCTCTCTCTAACACATCTTGCAACACTTCTTCCATGCACCTTAAAAGTTGTATCGATTTTCCAAAATTATATCTCACAACGTGGCCCACAGCGGGGAACACTTAAGTGTTTACTTAAAAATTGTTAAGGTTTTTTATATGATTTACTTAACCTTCTGTTATTGTTAGTCTCAACTGTTCAAAAATTTTGTCAGAGACCTCAAATACTGTGGAATCATCTATAAAATCTGAAGATTAACAGAAGCAAAATGCTTAGTTTCTGTTACCTTTGAATTTTTTGATACCTTGCGTTCTTCTTTTTTTCCCCACTTTTCCTCCAAAACCTCTCGGGAAAAGAGCAAACCCTTTAAGCCCCTGGCAAGGCTCCTGGTTAAAGGTTTGTGGCAGTCTTTGAAGAGAGGAGGCAATGAGCTTATCACCATTGCAGGAGAGTTAAGATGAGGGAGGGGAAGGAGCAGTGGGAGCAGAAGTCTTCTTCACAGAGGAGAGGGCATCAACTATCCCTCTCTTGAAAATGTTTGAAGGGCTTGAATGACCCAAAGCCTTCCAGCAGGAAAGATAAGTGCCACGGAACCTACAGGGATGGAGCTGAGGGAAGGTGTTGCCTGTGACAGCAAGAAGTGAGCTTGGCATTGCAAGATGGAACAACCTCCAGCTCTCACGTCTTCCAGTACCATGTAACGTAGTACTTTGTGTGATTTTA
Source organism: Pseudotriccus pelzelni (assembly GCA_035584735.1). NCBI lineage: Eukaryota > Metazoa > Chordata > Aves > Passeriformes > Tyrannidae > Pseudotriccus > Pseudotriccus pelzelni. Next base: position 27,924,539 of record JAWMRA010000005.1, on the reverse strand, counting down.
TACCGGGAGTGAGTCATACCCCTGTGACTTCCCTTCAGTGACTCTTCTGTGAATTGTTTACTTTGCAAAGACAGGATATGTTGCTTCCAAGTCCTCCCTACTTCTTCAGAGGTTTGCCAGAAGGGTAGGCAGCGTGCTGGCCACGTCAGCAGATGTCTTCTGCAGCAGCGTGGCCGCACCAAGAAGCAGTTTCTCCCAACACCAGTTGGCAGTTGAGCCCTTGTGCTATTTTATCAAATGGTCCAAAAGCCAATGTGTTTTCTGCACTGTGCGTAAAGCCTGTGGTAGTGGCACCCAGCGACTGCTCTGTAGGCACTGGCAGCTGAGGAGCTGCAGGATCTGTGTAGGAACGACATGAAATCAGAGTATCTTTTTCACGGAACGACGTTGTACGTCAAAGGAAAAAAAGTGCTGTTGTGTTTTTTGATCTCAAATGAGATGAAAGGTGGGATTTGCCAAATCTGTACTGGAAGAGCCATGTGTGTCATTTTCTGGGTTATTTCCTCAGTGCTCTTACAGTCTAGGATGAGGATGTTTGGTTTGTACCTTCCCCTGAGTCCCGTGGTCAGTTCTCATCTCTGCTTGTTTGCACTTGTGGTTAGCCTAAGGAAATCACACCATCTTGCTTTGCCTTTCTTCCCTATCTTTAAACTGCTGATAATACATTCTTCCTTTCTGGGTGATATTTTGCCTATTAGACTAAAATCTGTGAATGACTCAGGTTGTCTTTTACCACATGCAAAAGTGCTGTGACTGACACCGTGCACCCCTGGGATCAGGAGGTACCAAAGCACAGAGAAACCTGGAATGTGGATGGTTCCTCATAAAGCAGTGTCACCTCACCTCACAGAATGAGGCTGCTTTTGGTGTGCCTGGGAGATAAGGAAGCCGTGTGTGATGCAAACCCTTCTCTAGTTTGGGAGAAGAGAGCAGGAAACCCAAGTGCTGTGCCTCAGATGGGCTGTGTGACTGGTCACCAGAAAGCTGGTGCCTAAGGCCTCTTGGGTTGCACCATTAAATCTCCACTCAATTGTGAAACTAGAGGGATAAGACCACCACAAGAACCTGTTTTAATCACCTAAAGAGGATTTAGGGGAAAGGTAACTGTAAAAACACTTTTCACTCTGCAGGGATAGGAATAACATATCACATCTCCACTGGCTCTCTTGCAGACTGTTTCAGCAGTTTTGAGTTTCCCATGCATTCACCTTCAGAGCTGAAATTAGCAGTGCAGGATTTGTGGTGCCAGACTTAATTTATTCCCTGGAAAATTTCTGTTGAGACAATTAATTTTTGCCCAGAAAGCACAGGTTGTGTTGTCCAGAGGAAAGGCTTTTCTGAGCACTCTGCTGTGGTAGTCATCCTCCCTCCAGGATCAAGGCCAGTTTGCTTATCTCCAGGCTCCTAACATGCATTATCTTATTGCAGTGAGCTGCAGAAATCTTGAGCACTGGAAGTTAGAACTGAAATGAACGATAGTTCTGCTTACACAATAGAAGCTGCTCTGTAAAATCAGGTCTTCAGGAGTTTGTTTGAAGCAACCCAAATTAAAGGTTGCCATTTACCTTTTCTCTGTGGTTGGGCTCACTGTTTGTGAACAGAGGACAGCATCATCCACTCATTTCACTGATCCAAAAGTTTCCCCTCTCTTTGGCACATGCGATGCCTGCTCTGCAATGTGTATTTCATCTTCAGGACGTGGTTCTGTGTGACAGAAACAGGGACAGAAAAGCTCTCAATGCACAGAAATTTAACCACCACAAGCAGAGAGTGTGTGGGAGCTGTGCTGGGGCAGGTTTTCAGGCACCACTAGTGGACGTGGCATCAGTCACCCATCCTTAGAGGGCTGATGGTGGCTCTGGACATGGAGTGCTCAGTGGCTTAGGCAGGAACCACTGTGCTTTGGGCAGTTCAAAATCAGGACTGCTTTGCCCCGTGGCTGCCCCATCTGCCTGGCCCGAGAAGCCCCTGTGAAGGCAGTGTCCTAAACAATGGGTGTCTGTGCAACATCATCACAAGTGTCTCTCTGGCTACCAAGAGGAAAGGCTGTGCTGGTTTTGATGTGCTTTGTGGCACTTTTTGAACGAACTTTCAGATCGTCCTGGAACAACCTCTATTGACTATGGAGAGTGTAATGTACTGAGGTGTGGTGGTGATAGATGGCCTGGGGCTGTTTGTTGAACAGAAAAACCGCTGAAGATATTGTGGCTACTTGTGTTCAAGTATTTATTTATTTAAAAATCTGATTATTTCTTTTCTAGGACCACATTTTGGCCAATTCCTAAAGAGATGGAAATTTCTCCTTTAAGGAGCATTTACATCTCTGGTCCTGGGGAGGCTGTGCAGTGTGCTAAGCTTCCAAAAAAGCAGAAAATCCTCAAGTCCTGTTAAAAAAACACCATGTGCAGTTGAGAGTGAATGTTTATACACCTGTGGGAGTCTGGTAGAGGTATATTGCACTTTCTTCCAGGTGAGCACAAATTGAGCCTTGTGGTATTCCCGGAGTGGAATCATAACAAACATTTCTTTAACATCTACGTTTGCCATGCGCAAGTGGGACTCTCCGTGAATTTGAGTTACCAGTTCCTCAGTGTTTGGCACAGCAGTGGTTAAAGGCATGATATGGGCATTTAATTGCATGTAATCAGCCGTAATTTGCCACTGTCCATTTGGCTTTTACTCCAGCCAGAGAGGTGGGAGAGCTGCACTTCCCGGAATTACAGAAACTACTTTGCCTGGCAGAGGGGCCCACAGACCTGGCAAGCCCACAGGCTGGTGCCATCTCAGTGAATGCCCCCATAGGTGGCTTAGCTGTGAAATGTGGTGGGGATCTGCCCCATTGCTACAGAAGTCACAGATTAAGGTGTCTGGAAACAAAATCTGGGGTGGGTGATGTGCATCTTAGGCTCACAGCAGTGGGCAGCTGCCTGGGTGGGCTTCTGCCTGAGAAAACCAGGGACTTGCTGCCTGCACCCAGCAGGCTCAAAGGCACTCTTCTCTTTCGGCTTAGTTGATCACTGGGGTGTTGAAGCTGGATGTTCGGGCCAGGTGTTGTAGGGTCTGGGATTCTGCTGTTCTGACACAGATCAAGGAGTCCTTCATCCCCAGCAAGCCCTTTCAGGCTTTCTTTTTGTCTCAGAAAGCAATTGGGGAGGGGGGTGGCACGTGTGTCTTGACAATAACAGCTTCTGCTTCTGACTGTTCTTTTCCTGCTCGCATCAAGGCTCAACGCGTTTGGGTGCAGGCATCCCCCCTCCTCCCTGTCCCCATGGGGCTGGGCCGTATGGAGCTCCCCTGCGTGCTGGGAAGATGCCTGAGTCTGGCACTGCCCTGGGGCTGTGCAGCGCAAGCCGATCTCACTCCGTGCCTGTACTGCCAACCTCTCGGAGCAGGAGAGGCGGTTCAGTGAAAGTAGACAAAGGGTAGAGAAATGTGTCAGTCGGTTATCTTTTCGGTCCGTATCAAAGAACTGAGATACGCTTGCGGTTTGTAATTTTTTTTCTTTTTTTATTTTAAACTGAGGGAAATCAACAAAGCGATGTAAGAACAAGAGTATCATTTTAATCAATAATGGCTCTTATGAAACTGAACGTAAGACTGCAGAGGTGCCTGCAAAAACTTGACTCTTCATTACCTAGAGTTTACAATATATAGAATATAAAATTGTAAGAGCAAATAGCACCCCTAACTGTCCCAACCCACCCCAAATCATTATTTATTTCCAGCCAGCTTCTCAGTTGCTTTGCTTTCCCATGAAAATCCGTTCCCAAGGCTGTGACATGCTGTGAGGAATGGTAGAGGAGTTTTCATCCACGAAGGTCCAGGAGGCAGAAAAGCAAAGCAGAGAGCCCCTGGGAAAGCCTGCCCAGACAAGGGAGAGGAACCACAACGTGGGACAGCGGGGCTGTCATGCAGCCACAGCAGCCTGCTTTTCTGAGAGCACTTTGCCTTTGGTGAGGTTTTGAAGTGTTCCTGTGATCTGCAGGTGATTCGATGTTCATTTTGGGAAGCACAGCAGGCAGGCCTTGAAATGAGCAGCACCTGCTGGTTCCTTGAGCAGGTGAAGGATGTCCTGCTTCCCTGCAGCTCACGTTTTCCCTGTGGTGGTATTGGCACAGCCAGTGCTTTGTGCTGGATATCAAAGCTTTGTCTATGGGAAGGAGATGATTAGGGAGGGATGCTCAGCCCCTCCCCATTTCATGTCAGGGCTGTGTCTGCTCTGCCCTGCCGTGCTTGCAGCACCCACTACACAGCATAGTTAAAACAATTCTGGGAACAGTTCTCCAAGTCTCCATCCTCTGCTCTCCACCCTGTGTTCACTCTCCTCGTATGCATCTTTCTATCATTAGGTCTCCTCCACAACCTCCATACAGCAAACTCGGCTGCATGTCTGTGCTGCTCAGCCAGCAGTGACCCATCCCTTGTGGCAGCTGCATCAGTCACATCCACAGGCTCACTGTGGTGGGCACCTCTGGGCCGTGGCACAGGGCTAGCCTGAAGTCACAGAGGTGTTGCACTGCTTGTGCTTCACTGGGAAGGTCCTTGTGCTCTGAACTACCCGTGAAGATGGGTACAGGGTGTTTCTCTTGCCGGTGGTAAGGCTGTGGTTGGGACTGAGAAGCTTTCCTTTTGTCACAGGATATTTCTGTCCTCCTGCTATGGACACGTTGCTTCACTGGCAGGTTGCGTGGGAAGGATATAAAATAGCTTTACATAAGGTCTCTCCTTAGAAGGGAGCCAAGGGCCTGACGTGTACCCAGCTCTGAAATGAAGGCAGCTGCAGAGCAGAGCTCCTCCCCAGCTCTGAACAGACTGATGAAAATAGTGACTTGTTTTTCCAGGATCTCAGAGTCAACCCCATAGTGCATCAAGATTTTTTTTTCCTCCAAGAAGCATCTTTTCCTCATACTTTGTGACAATCAGGTGCCATCCATTATTATCAAAGTTTGGTATTCACTGTAGGATACAAGCCAACTATGGCATGTACTCCAGCAGGTTGAATTTCACCCAAAGAGAAATTGCAGATTTTTCATCCATGCCCTAAGGCTTCCTGGAGGAAATAAGGGAGGAGTTGACTCAGAGCAGGATCCTGCTACATTTTAAACAGGCCCCAATAACTCTGATTCTCTAGCGGGATCTTGTCAGAACGAAAATTTCCCTTACAGTACAGCCTATCTCCTTTGTTCAGGAAAAGGGGCCTCGCAAAATTTACTGTGGCCATACCATCTCCCTTTATTGGTCCCCCAGCCTTGTTGAGGGTGATGTTTGGTTCTTTGTACAGCGTCAGCGTAAAAGGCTTTTCCATTTCCTTTAGGCGGTGGACCTGAGCGTAGATGAAGTAATTGCCACTCTGCTCGATTATGAGGAACTGGTCACGGTCCTTCCGCACAAATCCATTGCAGTGCTCTAATTTCCAGTTCCAGCTCATGATAGCTGGGTTTTGTGTAGAAAATGTATTTACTGTGGAAAGGACAGACAAAATAGATATAGTGATTAATTATGTTTAAGGACTACCTTTTCTTGTACATGAGTGTGTTTTCTTACTGTTTCCCATTTGGACATCTCACTCCCCATTCTCTTCTTGACTTTCTAACAATTATTATTGTTTATTATTCTTGTTGATGTCATAATTATTACTGGTCATTCTTTTTGAGTTTACTGACTTCTCAGAAGTGCTAGGAAGTGGTCTCAATCTGCTGGGAGAGGCTGTGAAGGACCTCTACGGCCATGGGTGGCTTGGAGGTCCTCCCTGCCAGGACAGGTTAGTTGCAGAATGCACCCCGGAGACAAGAAATCTTCAAAACTGAGGGTTGAGTCTGAGCTGGTCTCTAATAAGAAAAAATTCACAGGCAAAACTTCAGCCAGGTGTGAGGATGATTAGGGTGGTTACAGTAATCGCTGAACCTGCAGAGTGATCCCAGATTTCCCCCCCTCTCTGTGCTGGGTGAGCACAGTCTGTCAGTGTTAAAGCTAACAGTGGTTGGCAGCTGCCCTACCCCTTGCTGTGTGCTCTGGGATGTGTGCCTGAGGTTCCTAACACAGTGGGATCTTGGTGCAGAACAGGGACACCCAGCTCAGGTCACAGCACTGATTGGAACCTTCAGCCACTGTGTCTGCCTAGGAGGGCTCCCGGCTGGTTTGGGTCTTGCACAGTTAACAGTCATTAACTGAAGTTTCAAGCATTCACAAGTTTTTCACTGAATTAATTAAATCTCTCTGAGGGTCTGGGTTATTATACATGGCATTACTTTAGAGCTGCTCTGGGGTTTGCCTAGAGCACTGATGGCACACTTGGTAGCAATAAATCTGACCCTTGTGGTGCTGGTTTTACAGGCCGTTTTTGCAGAGATGCACGTGGCTGACTCCACCAGAGAGAGAGAGTTGCTGGCTGGCAGCCCTGGGTGCAGAGCTGGGGAGCTCTAATTGTCATGGCCACAGTGCCCTATGGGCTCTGTGTTTCTGCCATCAGTACTCACACCTGTCCTTAGAACAGGCATATGAGGGCTGTGAGACAGTCATTTTTGTCACAGCACAAGCCTGACTGACCAAGCCAGAAAGCAGGTCTAGAATCTCCATACTTACACTCTCCATGTGCCCAGCAAAACTCCGAAGCCTGTGGAAAGAAGCAGTGCTTGGTCAGTGTTTTCTGCTGCAATTTTTCCTGGTATTGGTGAGCTCAATAGAGGAGCGTTATCTTTACAAAAGCACAGAAGCATTCTCCCAGGAAGGGGATTTATCCACCGTTGCAAACACAAGCAATGGCTCAGTATGAAAAACAGGTGCTTTCCAACAAAGTTTGAAATGTTTAAAATAGGTCAGCGTTTTTCATATCCATTTTGGTGGTGTTTTCACAAAAAAATAAAGAAAACCAATTAGCAGTGACCTGCAGTAGACCTACTGTAAAAGCTTTACATTCCTTTTGGGTGACAGGACTGTCCTTTCATCCCTGGGCTCACTCTTGTGGACTGTCACAAGTGATGTTTCTGCAGACAAGGACTTGACTTAAAGCCGGTGTGTAGACATGGGGAGCTGCACAGTGTTGTGCTAATTCACCCTCACTAAACCCATGAATTTTGCTTGTGTGTGTCACAGTTTGGAATCATTTAGTGCTGATACAGCTTGTGGCAGAGCCATGTAATAGCCGTGTTCAGACATGACTCCTTTCCATGGCACTGTGCTCTGAGAGCAGCCAAGGGGTTTTGACAGCAGTCACCTCTTCCTTGGAGCTGCCATCGGGCTTTGTAGCCCCTGCATGGGGAGGAAGGAGGAAACATGGAGGGCTGAAGGGATGCCCTCAAGTTCACACCAGATAGGCAGAACAGGGAGGAAAACTTCTGACTTTTAAGCCTACTTCTTTTTAACTGCTACACCATGCTTAGCTCAGGGTGACAAGCACAGTGTTTTATGATCCAGTAGTCAGCTTTCCAGTGCCTTCCAAACAAGGGAAGGAGGTGTTTCTGTGGGTGCCAGGGTGGTAAACTGTCAGCGGCAGGAGATTTCAGTCTATTCCTATGATTCACGGCTTGGTGTTTGCTTATGGAGCTCATGCTCTTTCTTCAAGGCAGCTCTATTCTGACTCTGGCCAGAGCCCCTAAAAAGCAGATTTGGGGTCACCTTAAAGGCACAAGGATTCAATTCTGTCTCACATCTTAATGGATGCAAGCTCTGAAATGCTTAAAATCACTCTTGAAGTACAACCTCATCTCTTCCTCAGGAAGTTGCTGTCCTGAGTGCTGGGAAGATTGTGAGCTCCCTTGCAGGGAAGGCTTTCATTGCCCAGCCCTGCTTTCCCCAGTTAATATGAATCAACAGGAATAAAGACAGTTCTTTGACTTGCTAAAGTAACTTTCTGCAATAGGAAAAAAAGAAGGGGAGGAAAGAAATGTGTGAAATGCTGTGTGTGTCCCTGTGCTTGTTGACATCAGTGGGATGCAGCTGTGACTGCAGGTCACAGAGCTGCTGCTTCACAGCTCCCAAAAAGATGAGAGAGGCTGTGGGAGTGGGGCTAAAAGTATCAAAGCAATTTTTTTTTTTTATTTGATATTGTCTGCTAAATAATAGTGCTATAAGTTACAGGGCAGCCTTATCTTTTGTAGGAATTTAGGAAACCTCATATTTTAAAAAAACAGTGCCTTGTAGGATGAGTCCTCAGCGGAGTTCTTGGCATTATTATGCCGCAAGAGGCTCACTGACCATCCTGTCTCTTAACAGAAGGGGACTTTTTCCTTGTCCCCTTCCTCTGTAGAACTGGAATTGGAGAGAGCTACATCACAGCGGGATATGTAAACTGGTATCCCAAATTAGCAGTTGGATCCTCCAGGAGACTGATTCACAGTTTGGAAACTAGAAAATTAAGAACTTGCCTTCAGCAAATGAGTCACTTGGCTCACCCCTATATTTCTGTTCAATACTGTTTGTAAAGATAGAGACAGAAAAAGCCCGTTGGAATGAACTAATGAAATGCAGAAAATAACTTGACTCGCTAACTGTTTTTTGTGCTGTGTTGTATTAGCACTTGATAAAATCAAGCATGAAAAGGCTTCGTGCCTGGTAAATTACCAGGATTCCTCAGCCTCTCTTCTCCCTACATAGCATCAACAGCTGATATCGCATTAGGACAGCGTACGTAATTGGTGCGGGAGAGGGGAAAAAAGGAGAAATAAAACCAGAGGCCGGGGGAAGGGGGGGTTTAAGCTTATGGCAATGAAAGGAAAATGATGATGACATTGAGGAATTGATGCGATAATAAGGAACTGGTGAAAACACTATCAGCTGAAATTCTGGAAACTAAAAGCACTGGCGGTCTCTAGTTAAGAAGCGCGAGGTTGGAGTTAGTTGGTAGCATCAGCACAGCAATGTTAATAATTAGAAATAACGCACATGTTGTATGCTCCTGAGTTAAGAATTTGGCTTTGTTCTTACCTGCTTATGATGGAGCAAACAGAAGAGTATAGAAACCAGGGCTGAAACAATACTCAACACAAATACAAAAGTATAAAAAGCCACTTGAAAGCATGTGTATTTCCTTTCCTGTGGACTGTTTCCATTCTCCATCAAGTTTGGTCCTTCCATGATGTCCTTGATACAGCCAGAGATGGGGATGCACACAGCACCACAGTTGAGAAAGGCACTGACAGAATTCCCGAGGTCCTTATTGCCACAGTGGAACATGGACAGGATTATATGCTGGAGATTTCCTCACACTAATAAAGCCAAGAGGAGGAGCCAAGGTATGTTTCATCATCAGCCCCAGTCTAAAAGGCAGTGAATTAATGCTTCCTCATGAAACTGAGGCAAGGAACTTTCATTTGGCTCCTGACCCAGATGCCTGAAATGAAACCGGTGACAAACTGCAAAGGCTCCATAAATCACCCGGGAATTTCATGCGAGGAGTCAAGTTTACAAACTGTCCAGCAGATGGAAAGTGAAGGGGCAAGGTGCCAAGCACGGGAACCTCCCAATATCTGTGTGCCACCTGCTCCTGTCTCTGAAGGGGTGTCAGTGGTTGGGGTTTTTTCTAGCTGGGAAGTTGGCACCAGATTGAATCTGCTTCTCATTTTGACATCATGGATCTGAGTGCTGATGACGGAAGGGCATTTTTCCACTTCCCTGAGGATGTGATTCACGCAGTAAAAGTGAAACTACACACACTTAAAAACACGACTCCAAGTGGTGATTTAGCAGCAAATGGAAACAGTTGCATTGAGCTACCAGTCTCCACTTCCCACTGACGCCACTCGGGGAGGAGGAAGAGTACAAAGAGTAGGAGAAGAGTTAGGATTTTGTAAATGGCTTTCAGTCTGCAGATTGAAATGAGCTGGCTGAGTTTCAAAGTCTTCCTAAAGTAATTTTTAGCTTTTCCCTTTCTATTTTTTCTCACTTGCTTTTTTAATTCCTTACGGTGGGAACAAAATTGTGAGCTAGAAATTGTATGGAGAGGGAACGAAAAAAGAAAAAGCAGATAGGCTTGACACCAAAAACTAAAAACTACATAAGAGAAATATAATTTTAACTGTCAGCCTTGGAACTAGTTTCTATTTTAACGATCTGCAATTCTTTTGAATTTTCTTTTAAGATGAAAAAGCATTCTTCATCAGTGTTTATTTAAGAAAGAAATTCTGATATACAAAGATGTCACTTAGAGGTCTTGACCAGCTTTGCTGCACTCCCTTTCTGGGAATGAAATGCATGAAAAATGTTCTTTATAAACTTTAGGCTTGGTTCTGCTCTTCCCCACCTGTGGAAGAAACCTCAAATTTTTCCAGCTGCATAAAACAAAAGTTAAATATCTCTGTGTTGTAGACAGGTGGAATGGAAACAGGAATTTGGAATAGGCACAAGAACAAAACAAAAAAACCTCAACTGTTTTGTTAATACTCCAGTTTGTCTTTCGAATTCTCGCTTAGTGGTTGAGTGGGTGCTTAGCACAGATTTAATTTTGGCTGCAACAGAGGGAAACCTGCTTGTGCTGCCTGGAGAAAACTGAGCTGAGTTGCTGGGGAGCTCCCTGCTGTGCTGGTGCCTGTACAGGAGGATGCACCATTGCCAGCCCAAAGCCACCGGCCACCCCCATGGCTTCTTGCTGACAAACCCGGAGCTCCTCAGAGATAAAGTGGGGGGGAGCGAAACCAAGCCTGGGAGGGCACTGACGGAGACAGCAGCAAGTTCTTTGGGGTTGGTCCCTGGCAGGGACGAACTTTGGGACAGGCTTAGGGCAAGCCACGGAAAAGGAAAGCCTGGATAGCCTCAGTGTGACTTTCTTGTGGCACTCCCGCAGCCCATGTAGGTTTTTCGCCTGCCTTAGCAGTGACTTCACAGATTTTTGTCAAGGGTACTTTCCACAAACTCCTTTCTAAAAAAAGCCATCAAGGACTTGGCTTGTGTGGGGAGACCTCTTAATCCGTATGACACGTCTTCTTCTGCACCCTGCCCTGGAGCGACATGAGTGAACAGCAAATGCCTGAGCCTGCACCAGTCCCTCTCTCTTTTAAGTAACTGTCTCCCTTAAGCCATGCATGCAAGAGCCCATGATTATCCAGCTGTTCCTTTTGGCTGAAGCAAACCCTGATATCAAACTAAAAAAGCAGCAGTTGGCAGTATGATAAATACATCCCGTCAGCCACAAACAGGGATTGTTTACAGTGGCACAGAGAGACTGTTTCTCCTTGAGCACTCCCACAGGAATTAGAAGCCCCATTTTGACCCCAAAATTGCGTTGGTCTGAGGCTCCAACCCCATGGCCCCACACACTTGTTAAACTCCTGGCTTTGACCACAAAAAGAGACCTAAGCAATCTTCATTTTAAAGCATGCAAATGAGACTTCCCGTGACATCCCACAGAGCGCAAAGGCAGAAAAGAAGTATATTAAAAAAAAAACCAAAGCCAGAAGAAAATATCACATGAAGTTCTGTCAACACTTTTTTTAATCTGGAAAACAACCACTTTTTTTTGTTCAAACAAAGAATTGTTATTGCTTCCACAAATAGAGCTCAGGGCAGAAAATGTCAGTCCCGGTATCTAAAATTTGCCATGAAGATGAATACGGAGTTAAAATGGGAAGGATCATACAAGGGAGAGATTACACAGGATCAATAAGGAGCTGGAGTTTAATGCTTCTAAATATTGAAGGCATTTTATTTGATGGAGGTAGAGCCTGGCTGGTATTACATTTGTTTTGCATTAATTATGTCATGTTATGTTAAGCATGGATATAGTAGTTTATGTGACTCACTGTTTAGTTACAGCACTGAAGGGCAGTGGCCAGAGACTGTAAATCTGTCTTCCCATCATGTTATCTGTAAATATACTGCCAGTGCCCAGCACTGCAGCCCTGTGCTGGCATCCCAGAGATGCCACAAGTCTTGTGCAGGGCTGGAGGAGCCCTGTCAGCAGTTGGCAAGAGGCAGCACTCTGTGCTGCAGATCCCACCAGCCTCAGCCAGGCTTGGGAGCCATGCAGTCAATGTTTAAATTAAGGCTTTCTCTTTACTTGCAAAAATATTTACAGCTGCATCTCAGCTGTATTTTCTCTACAGACCCCAGCAGTTTTTGTTCAGCCTGTATTTAACCATGTTGCTCCGGGTTAAAAGACAAAGTCAGGCTGAGCCCAGCGGGGTAAAAGATGCAATCACAGCCACATTTGGGCTCATTTTCTTCCTAATTTCTCACACTTCTCAAGAGTAGCCTCAGCTCTTGGAGTCTGATTTTGTAGCAAGTGCGTATATTGACAGGATGCCTGCTGTATGTTGGTTTCATGCTTCCTTTTCTTTTTTTCCTCTGTCCTAACAGCCTCTTAAAGGGATGGAAACAAATCCAGTGCTCTGTATGAAGGGACACTGTGCTTAGGGACATAGTTTAGTGGTGGACCTGGTGTTATTAGGTTAATGGTTGGACTCAATGATATCAGAGGGCTTTTCCAACCTTAATAATTCTATGATTTTAAGAAGCAGGGTGTGATTTCTTGCCTGCCTTTTCTCCCTTACTTCCCTTCTCTCATTTCCATAGAACATAAGTGCTTGGCAGGCTTTGCACAGGCAATGTCACAGCTCAAAATGCGCCAAGTTAATTTCTAGCCTTTGACTTCCCGTTGTTTTGGACTGCGGGGAGTGCATGTGTTTGACTCTTCGCCAATTTTTTTAGCCCGAAATATCTGTTATGATGATTGTAGAAGAATGGGAGTATCATGTGCCTCATTGAGGACATCACTTCCTCTGCCTAAGCCCAGCCCTGGGGACTCGTAATTTCACGTCTCAGGCACAGATTGGGAGCAGCAGATTTACCACCAGCAGGAGCTTTCCGTTACTCTCCTTGGCGCTCTGTGACAACCTTCGTCAGCGTGTTTGTCCCAGTCCCTCTAGCTCAGACACTGAACTGTGCTTCTTAGCCTGTCCCTGGGGAGCTGTTTTTCAAAGCCTCAGCAGTCAGGCAAATATCTGCATTTTTCCTCATCAAATAAAGCAGCACCCAGTGTAAGTATGAAGTTTGCTTTAAGCCTGGAGTAGGTTTTCCAAGTCCTGACTAGTTTGTTTTCAGTGAAAACAAAGGTTGCCCTATCTTTACTTAGTGACACAGCCTGCCGCTGTGTGTGTTTGTGGGAACACTGGCGTGCTTCCAGTTGTCACAGCTTTCCAAGAATATGAGAGAGGCCTAAGCAGCACAGAAAAGCACTAGTGGAGTTTCAGCCCTAATCTGCAGGAGTGGAGGAAAAGGGAGTCTGATTCATTTGAATTTCAGGTCTGTCTCTTGCACTGCGTGTCCAGGCATTACTGCTGACCTTGCTTCTCTCACACTGAGTGTTTTGGGGAAACAACAAAATCAGTAGGCAAAGCTGGAAAAAAAATTGGCTGCCATTGGGGAAATGGCAGTAGGCAACTATGGCAAGATGCCGTGTCGGGGCAGCCCACGGGCATTGCTGAGTCCCCTGCCCCAGGGCCAGGGGCTGTGTGGTTGGCCCAGGGCCACAGTGGGGAGCACAGCGCTGAGTCCCCAGCGGGAATCCCCGGCATTAGGAGCAAAGGAAGTGATTGGACTGTACTGATACTCTGTCCTAGCAGCCAGCACAGGCAGCTGCTGGTGCAGCTCCTGCTGGAGTAGGCCAGAAATTGAGTCCCCATCACTGAGCCCACTCATTCCCATGGCCCATGTCCTGCATTCAAACCAAAACACGAGCGCAGGACTCCAGAGAGAGAGAGAGATACTTCTCTGTCTGAAACCCTGTAGGAAAATGTCATGGGTTTGCCTAGGGGACAATTTTTTTTACCACACCCCCCACAAATTACTCTAGGGTGAGAGAAGTTTATGCAGACAAAAAGATTCGATTGGGGAGAAAATAATATTAGGATTTATTACTAGCATATATAAAAACTAAGCAAACTAAGCAACTACATTTACA